>OU898277.1:144591698-144844198 GCA_918026665.1 Diabrotica balteata | reverse complement strand
CAAAATATCAATTAAAAAAATAAACCAACCAGATCGGAAAATTCATAATCAAAACCGTGTAAAAGGAAATTGTTAAATCTAACAATTTATTATACAAGTCCTTAAAGAATCAAATAATTTATAAAATACCTGAAAATGATTGAACTCGTTTCTTATTTTGTATATATCGTCATATCCCAGCGAAAAGTCACTAACTGACATTTTGTCAAAAAACTCATTAACTTCGCCGATCACATGAAATTCATCATATCTTTGTATTATAAAAGTCATTACTTGCTAAATGTGGCTATAAATGGCTATTTTTGTGTGTTAAAAAATCACTAACCCGTTAATACAGAAAATATCAAGCAACCAAACATACCTAAATGACTTAGTAACATTTTACATATGAACAAATTGTAGAGATATGCGTTAAAACTCATTTATGCCACTTAGTGACTTTTTCCAGAATAATAAATCACTACTGTGTTTGATTTTACACTTCTATTTCTCAGTTATTGATATGCAGTTAGTGAATGAACACGTATTATTTTACTAAAAAAATATTTCTTGGTGACGTTTCTTGTTAGATATTGTTATACCAACTGATTTTGAAGTTTAATAGTAAAAATATGAGTTCCCGATCTTTAAAACTGGTAGAACTTGCCTTGAATGATGTAAGTACAATATTATTTATAACCTCACTTTTGACATAACACTTGGAATTAGCCATAACGGAAAAAGGTATTTATTACGTGTATCAAGTTTAGGAATCAAAAAGGGACTATGAATCTCCTTGAACTAGCAAAATGGTGCAATCTGATATAGTTTTAGATGATAATACATCCATGACTTTAAATGAAACGGATGTATGCAACTTGGTAAGTTTGTTGATATTAATTTGTATGCATGTATTTACCAACTCTATGAATTTTAAGGATTTGACAAGTAATCATAATATTATGTTGACATTCAGCAAGATTTTGCAGACAGAGCAAGTTACGGAAAAGGAAGTGTGTATGAATTACAGTAAGACTGATTATTGTAAGAAAAATACTCACAGATGTTACTTAGATGAAAAATTGTCTATTAAAAAAATGTTTTCCTTATATACCGTCGATTGTAACGAGAATAATCGAGTTCCGGTGAGTCATTCAAAGTACAGAAAAATTTTTTGTGAGTGTTACAATTTATCATTTTTCGTGCCAAAAAAAGATCAATGATCAACTGTAATAAATTTAGAGATGTAAAACGAATAGATTCTGTAACACCTGAATTGGAAAAAAATACAACGCCCACTTAGAAAGAAATATTGCTAAAGAAGAAGATCTGAAAATGATCCAACATTTATGTCTTTAAGTCTAAGCAACGCTTGACTTACAGAGTGTTCTTCAAATACCATCTGGTGAAGAGTCTCTGTTATATTACTGTCGTAAACTTTGCCTTTATAATTTTACTGTTTATGAGTCACGGTTTCCAAATGTAGCATATTGCATGCTGTGGTCTGAGGTGAATGGTAGAAGAGGCTGCAATGAAATTGGTACAGCTTTAATGCAGTGGATTAATGGACTTCCAAAGAATATTAAAGGGATTTCTTTGTTTTCAGACACTTGTGGGGATCAAAATCGCAATCAGCACATCTCTGCGCTTCTGTTCTATTTGACCAAACTACTCCTATTGAAATCATAGAGCAGAAATACCTAGAATCCAGACATTCTTTCATGAAAGTTGACAGCATGCGTAGTGCCATTGAAAGGGAAAAAAGGCATGAAAAGAGCCAGATCAAACAGAAAAAGAAGCTCCCCTATAAGTTATTCCACGAATATACGACTGTTTTGGATTATTACGAAAACGAATATTTTACTGTGCTAGTAGAAGTATGAAAGTAAATTGGTCTAAACAGTATTCCAATAAAATGGATTTATTGTTAGTTGGACACAATAAAATTATTTCAGTTAATATATGTTCAGATAGACGCAAAATTTATTGTGAAATTTAATCCGAAAATTAAAAAAAATTTTACGCAAACGGTCCTACAAATAAATACAATGAGTTCTATGAAGCCAAAATGTGTTCATAAGACATTTGGGTTGGATTTCCGTGAAATGTAAACACCAAAGAGGCGTGCCGGGTTCCTTTGATATCACACTTTTTATTACTATATTATTTACTACAACTGTAATAAAAAGAAATATACTTTTAATATAAATGAAAAGAAATTGTCAGAACGATGATTTGGAAACCAGAAAAAGGATCTATAATTTCACTTTGTTAGTTTTAAATATTTGTTTGATTTGAGTGGATGTACTCTTAAAAGTTCCGAAAGTAACGGTATAACATACCGGCTATTGATAGTTGAAGTACCGAGTCGTTACAGATATTAAAAAGTAACGAACATTTATATACAGTTTCATATATCGCCGACTAATTTTAGTTTTAAAAACTGTCCGTATAGAGGTGTCCGATGAAGAAAGGCGCCGTTAAGAGAGAGTTTAGTGTAGTGTATTTGTTATTGAAGCCAAAAACGCCGAGACGTGTTTTAGATGATGACAACTTTGTATTTAATGTACTTTCCTATGGTTAAGTTCTGTGAATCTGATGGTTGATGATAGTTTTAGGAGATTAGGAGAATAAGAGAATAAGTAAGTTTTTTTTGTTTTCTTAATACTAATTGAATATTCGACTAAATAAATTACACTATTTAACCACCTAAGTATTGTTACACTTCGTTTAAATCACCTAATTCAAAAACCAACTTGTTTACAATACTAAAATCAATAATAATATACTTCAAAATCTGAATTATAACTATTCTATAAACTATCAACTCTATATTTATATCATGACTTCATATTTAAATTTTAAGTCATAACAGTATTTTAAAAATAGGGAGAATTTACTATTGTTCAATTCAGCACATTGGACCATTCAAATAGAGACCTTAAACCGAATTTAAAACAGTCGTATATTCGTGGAATGGAGTATACCATGTGAAACAGCTGCATTTTTCCGATATTTTGGATCTTAAATATCTCTCAAAACGCACAATTAAAAATCGTCTGAAAGATGAGAATGGTAACACAATCAGATGGCTTGAAATTAAATCTTTACAATATGAAAAATCAAATACAGACATATTAAAATTTCGGAACAGTTACACAGAGCCCTATATTAAACTGAACGTACGCGGAAGAAGTCGGAAAAATTGTGCGAATGAAATAAAAAGAGCTCATAATCAACTACTGCATATTAGTAACAAAAAAAGGTGGATTTAATAAAATTATGTAAAAAAGAAATTATACCAGGGGAACTGCATGAATGGTATGCATCTCTACCATCAGCCAATAACATACCAGATACAATAACCGAGCCAGCCTTTGAGGATGACGAAGAAGAGGAACTTTTTTAATATTCTTTTTTATTACAACTTATTACGATGTATTATGTAATAAATATAATAATATGTAATAATTATATTATACGTAATAAATAATTATTATTAAAACTTATTATTGTTGTTTATGCAAAAAATCACTAACTGATATTATTGCACAAAATACATAGTAATGTATCTTCAAAGTATTAGTAACTTCAGATTAATAAATCTAAAAGCAGTAAATACACCTTAAAAAAAGTTTGTTATAGAAAATTTTCTAAATTTAAATTATAGATTTATAGTGAAAATTTTATCTTTAACTTCAAATATCTCCGTAACATCAAAGTGATTTCTCGCTGGGATATGACGATATAAATTATTGTGTTAATAAGTTTTTTTTTTAATGGATTGGGCAGAGCCAATTAGCTAGGAATAGCGTTACTTGTTAAGACAAATATGTAGGATAAAAAGAGAATATTAAAAGTCAAGTGAAAAAAGTGATGACGTTTTCAAACTAAACAAAATTAAAATAAAGTACAATTTTTTCTTGCACAACATTGTAACAGACTTCAATTTTTGTACATTCTTTCCAAGTAGAAACAGTGGTTAGGTACAAAAAATCAGTCATCTATGTATTATTTCAAGAACAGCGGTTTCAATAAATTGCTGTAATTGTCGACGTAAGTTAAACGGCTCAATAATCTTAGCAGTGAATTGCGTGAAAGCATTTTTGCTATTACGATTTCTCACGAAATAAAAAAAAATGTTCTTGTAATTGCTTATAATAGGTATACCATTAGTTGTTTGAATTATTACCATTTTCAATACAGATTTCTTGTATAAAAAAATAATAGCATCTAGCTAAGAGACTCCGTTAGAAAATTATACAATTTGCTTGTTTATCCGATCGTATCCAGAAACAGATCAGTTGTAAGTTTTGAATGCACATCATTCATTTTAAACTATTTTTTAGGTTCTATTCCATTTTATGTTAATAATATTTAAGAAATAATATTAAATTGGTTTTATCTTAAGGTTTTACAAATTTTGTAGGAAATTCAGATAACAAAAATGTGATACGTTTTTTTAAAAAATTGAGTCGCATTAACCTCTGAGGTTATTAACGTCTTATGTATACAGGGTGATGAATCATCAAACGGGCCATAGGAAACTCAATGGGAAATTCTAAATTGTTGAATTCCTGCTTCCCTAATTATTTTACACAAAAGTCATGCGAAACTATTTGTAGCGGACTCAAATATGTATCGAAAACAACTGTTAAAATTGTTCTACGATTTAAACTTATTTCAAAATTTTGCTAAAATATAATACATTCTTCAGGCCACCCCTAAAAGTTAGGCCAGACGCCGTGAAAAATGTGTATTACGTGTTGCATTTTCTCATATTGATGTTTTTGATATTTGACAATATTTAAATCAACTAAATTTTTAAACAATAAATCACAAAATTGTGTTGTTGTTGTTGTTAAAAAAAATTAAGTTGATTAAAAAATGTACTCAGTGAGGAGAAAAGATCAATAATAAAAATGTTTTATTCATGTTTTATTATAACATTTGTTATATTGTTATGTTTAGAAATTATCATAAATTATTTTTAGGAATAAAGATCACAGTAACAGTGTATTGGAATTGATTGAATTGTTGTTTAACTTAACTTAACATGGAATTAAATTTTAGTGTATTAGAATATCTTACGTTAAATAAAGATCGATTAAGAAAGAGAAAGAGAAAGATTATATTATCGATTTGTAAACAATATAATTTATTGTTCACAAAGTAATATTTGTTGTTCAGTAGTATTAGTATTTAGTAATATTCATTGTTTATAATTTAATCATAAAATAAAAAAATTGACAATTCAAATTGTCAAACATCTGACATTAATATGATAAAACACACACGTCATAATATATATTCTTGCATTACGTGTGGCCTAACTTTTAGGGGTGGCCTGAAAAATGTGTTATATTTTTACAAAATTTTGAAGTACATTTGATTCGTAGAACGGTTTTAACATTTGTGTTTAATTCAGATTTTAGTCCTCTACAAATAGTTTCCCATGACTTTTGGTGTAAAATAATTAGGAAGGCAGCAATTCAACAATTTAAAATTTCCCATTGAGTTTCCTATGGCCCGTTTGACGATTTACCACCCGGTATACATAAAATAATTTACTTGTAAAAAATGTCAATTTTTTTTTAATATATTAATGACTTTAAACTTAATGAACTTTTCCAAATGTTCATTTTATTGCTTGTATAAAATCAGAATCCCCGCCATGGTCACCTCGTCTTATAAACACTTCCATGTGTAAATTTAATAAGCAACAAACAAATAATATCATTTTTCGACAAGCCTTCAAGAATGTTGTGAGTACATCGCACTATGATAAGGTTTATACCGATGCATCCCGAAACGCAAATGGAGCTGGCTGTTTTGTCACTACAGTTGATACAGTGCGAGGACAATACCGAATATTCAAAGACTGTAGCGTGTTTTCAGGAGAACACTGTAGTATTTCAAAAGCTCTCGAGTTTCCTTTTGACAATCATCAAAGTGTAGCCCTGTGCACCGATTGCTTATCCGCAATTCATTTGTTAAAAATATTTACATCAACATTACCTAGTGCAAAAAATACTAGAATCAATCCATCTCCACACTTCCTGAGGGACTTCAATAACAATAATATGGGTGCCTTCTCATATATCCAAGGGAATTAGATGGCTGAGAGCGCTGAAAAAGAAGCATGCAACTTACCTGTCTACAACATACAGCTCCAAGAAGATTTAAAGTCAAAATTCAAAAGAATATCCAAGTCAAGTGGCAGTAACTTTGGACCCCCAAATCACAAAGCTCAAATAAATACAACCTAATTTTAACAGCTATTTATCCCTAGCATCTCTGGACAGAAAAGAGAAGATAGAGAAGATTGAGAATAGGTTATGCTCTCACTGCAACGATATTCCTATTACCGTCAAACACATCCTCACAAAATGTCAACACTACCATACCACTCGCATCGCCCACAATATAACCCACAGTCTAGAAGAATTTCTGAACTGTTCAAGCCGATTCAAGGGCCCAATGGACTTTTCAAAGACTCAATTGTTTAACAAAATATAATTTATATATTATTGTTATTCTTTACTATTGTAAACTCTGTATTGTATATTGTAAACGATGATCTAAGATTTCGAGACACGTTAATTTAAAATAAAAAAAAAATTCAAATTTCTCCTAAAGTGTCACTTGTTGCTTCGAAGATGTGTTTGGTCCATCTTTCCAAATGGTATATTGGACACTCTACAAATACATGCCTAACATTGGGTGAAACATTACAATTATTACATAAATGGAGGTTAGTGTGACCAATTATTAAATTAAATGCCTCATCAAACAACGATTTGATGAGCTCTAAGGCCAATATGTGACGGAACCCATGTAAATTCCATTGTATGGTTCCTGTTTTGTATAATACTTAATTCTTTTTTAATTGTGGTAGCAATTGGATGTGTTGGGTAAACTTGATTAATGGTATTGATGGAACTGAGGAATCGTTAATTATTAGAGCATTGGATATATTACTGGTAGTAATATGATTGCTTATATTACCTCAAATAGCCTCAAAAGAAAAGTAATTGACCAATGCCTATTACCGATCACGACCTATGGGATGGAAACTATGACTCTAACCAAAACTACGGCTTCAAAATTGCGAGTGGCACAGAGACGAATGGAACATGGAACGATCTATGCTGGGAGAGACGTTGTGGGACCGAATAAGAAACGAAGATCTACGAAGAATGACGAGTATTGCTGATATTGTGAAACGCATAGCGGAACTAAAATAGAATTGGGCAGGCGATATAGCGAAAATGCATGACTCACGATGGACGAGCAAAATTACACATTGGAGGCCAAGAGCAGACAAACGTAGTAGAAGAAGACGTACGTACGTAAGAAAAAGATGTACACATTTACGTGTATTCGTGAGGCTACACCTTCTTTGGTTCTTTTTTTTTTACTACTCCACTGTAGATTAGTATATGTTCACCTAATTTTGATTATCTTTTTCCTTTCTTTTTTGTTTTCTGTAGAGCGCCAATTTCTATTTGTTTTTCTTTCAGCACGTGGGTTATTTCTTGGTCTCTTGAGTTGAGTGATCTTATATTCCAAATTCTCATCTGAGTTTTGGATATTTCTCGTTTGTCCTTATTTCTTGCCGTGGTCGTCTTTATAGCATCAATCCTGTTTCGAGGCTGTACATTGCTTCTTTGAGCAGTATACGCTTTTAAAATTTATAGGTTGCTAACTTCGCCAATCACCCTTTACATTTTATCCGGGATTGGTACCGGCTGTGGAACTGCAGAGCTACTTAATCTACCCCTCAATTACCCAAGCAGTGTTTATTACTCGTATGTTTACAAATTAATACCATCAACATTTCAGTATTATGGTTTTGTGTCATCTGATGTACCATCATTTCCATGTTGATTTAAAAGGTAAAATTAAAATTAATTTAATCAAAGGATCGTCCAATATGTTGCGTTCTGCACATACAATGACCTCAATATAACAACTAAGGTCATCCTGAAGGGGGAGAGATATTCTGTTCAATCCAGAACTCGCTGGTTTTCCCCTTTCTAAATGGGTATGTATATTAAACTAAAGAAAAGAAATCAAAGCCAGTGGACTGTATAAAAAACTCTATTTTAAAGGTGTAAAATTAAACATAAATATACATAACCAAATATACCATATAATTAAAGAAGAATATACAAAGTTAACTATCAGCTACTATGAAACACACCAACAGACACACCAAAAGACAACCATAAACAAAACAACAAAACAAAATGTCGGTTCTATAAAAACCACCGCCAAAACAAGAGACAAAACCTACCAATTAGCAGCAAACATACTATACATAAAAAGATGAATTTATATGTCATTGATATAAAAAAAAGTAATAATGCGGTAGCATACAAATAATTAATTAATAGAATTATTAATAAAAAGCACACAAGAAATAAAATCGGTATTAACAAAGTACAAAAATATACAATACAGTATGTAAACCGCGAAACAAATGTAAAATGTCCAATTGACACTGTTCAATCGCGATTGCGGCACAAATGAAATAATGTTCCAATAAGTTATCAAATAAATATACCAAGTGCGCGTACTTGATATATGCAGCAATAGTATACAAATGGTGTAATTTTTCCTTACCCCATGAAAAAGATAGCCCCAACGCTATCGCAAATTACGCCTTCAGCGGCCGACTTCAACTACACAAGTTTGTGATGCACATTAGCGTCTTTTTTCGTCAAAAGACCGCTACGGAGTCAGGTACTCTTCGTCTCCAACATACACTTCTGCATCGGTTGCGAGATGCATTTCGACTCTTGTTTTGTAACAAACGCAAACCCTTATTTTAAGTACCACACACATGTGGTGATATTTGGCAGATGGCCCGCCTTGCAATCTTTAGCCCTTAAAACGGCTGTGTCACTTACACGCAAATCTGGTTTTAAAATATACGAGGAGAATAGAAACTATTAAAAAGTCTTAAAGTATTTAAAAGTACATTTACACATGTTTATTTACAGTTGCGAAACTGCAACATTCTCCCCGCGTTGGCATACATGCCAATAAAACATAACTGCACTTTGTCCTCGCGACGCACTGTACAAAGTCCAAAACCGTAAAACACTTCGATTGCAAAACAAACGCCACACTTACAAGGCTACAAAAACTCTACAATTACAAAAGAGCACAAAGAACGATAAACTTACAAACAATAATAGATACAAATACATAACTATATACTAAATATACATCACTAAAATTATACAACTATCAGTACTATACATAAAACATATTTCCCCTCGAATAGGAAGTGCATTCCTCTATTATCCTAGGATACAATACATAAACTTGACGCCATCGAGACGTGGCTATACAAGCGAATCCTCAGGATATCATAGACGGACCAGTTAACCAACGGGACCATACGAAAAAGAACGAGGGAAGAAAGAAAAGTGATGTATATGATTAGAAGGCAACAATCAGAATATCTCGGACACATGATGAGAGACGGCACTCAATATAAATGCTACAAATAACCTTCTAATAGTTTTCGAAAAGCGAAGAATTGGGAGAAGACGAATATCCTGGTTAACAAACCTAAGGAAATGGTTCTCCGCAACAACATCCAAGTTAAGGATAAATAAACAGAATAATTGTAGCCCAAATGGCCACTACAATATTCAAAACAAATAAGCAGCAAAGGTAAAAGAAAATGTATGCATTATAACACTGTCCCTAGATATTAGCAATCTACCTGGACAGACATAAACACGACAAAAATGCGAAAATGTAAAATGAAGAAACTCTATTCTTCCATAAGCTGTATCTTATAAAGATAACTGTGATAATTTGAATAGCAGTAAGCAAATTATGTCTCACGTTGAGACTCAGCTTCCTTTTTGTAAAAAGGGTGCGACTAATTCTAAGCTAGGAGTAGACTTAAAAAATGAGAATAAATCAAATTACGATAAATAAAGAACTAAAGAACTATAAAATACGAACATTATGCTATTCAATACTACAAGACTTTTATACATAAAAAAGGCAATTTTGAAACGAACAAAAAACAAACATGGTGTGACTTCTACGAATTCTTTGTACTATAAAGAACTCGTACAATATTGAAAGAAAATGTCTTAACTATTTAAACGTTAAAACCGTTATTTTAGAATAACGTGGCGCAAATACATAAACAAATAAAGCTACATAAACTTTAAGCAAAAAATATATCCCATAATCTATGGCAATAAACAAAAATCTCGAACTGGTAACAAAATGATATAAGGGACTCTCAACATTATAAAATGTGCAACAACTAAGTCCGAAATGATGTCTACAATTGGACGTACTTTGGGGCCTTACATGTCCCAACCATACGTGTGTTTCGAACATATTTAAAACAACTAGATTGTTCGAAGAAAGAAGAAAAGGATGCTTTTTAGCATAAGGAATGGTAGCATTCCTCAACATACCGCTAACTTTCGCACGGTGAGTAATTTCCTCTGGAAATAAATTCGGAATATTCAACTGATTATCCGGATTGGCAATACCGGATGGCAACGATTCCAACATACTAGGAAACGAGAGACTTTTTAAATCTTGAACAAAAAAGAATTCAGCTTGCTTTTTTCGAACGTTTCTGATGAAACAAAACACAAATGCCTTTACTCGGCGTAAACGAGACAGATTTGAGTACATTTTAAACATATGTACTCCGAATGCTAAATCTAGAGATGGGTGGTGTAATGCCACTCTAGGAACTTTTGACCCAAGTATGGTCGCAAAATCTAAGTTATTAGATTGTTTAAAATTGTCTCTGAACTGAGACGACAAGAATCTTGGCTCACAATGCCAAGATGTCGATCGAGCTAGTGTATCGGGGTTAGCTCCCCGCGAAGCTGTATCGGCAGTGTCATCGTCAGATACCCCATCATGGAAATTATTCCACGAAAAATCCTTGGGCAAGGATTGAATATTAGAATGGACCTGAGGTCCAGAGAGATGTACATCATTAAAAAATAGCTCCGTAGAAGAACTCGCGCTTGTATGGGCGTCACGACTCTTGTAGGACTCACTATCACTTACCATTGCAACAGGTGGAAGGGAATATGCAATACTGCTAAGGCTAGTAGGTAAAGCCTTAGAGACAGTATCTACATGAGCTAAAGTCGATGATATCTCACCTGACGAACTAGGTGTAATCACAAGATGTATTTGAGACGTGGTTGTCTCGAAAGAAGGTTGAGGTTTCGAAACAGATGAGTCTTTTGACATATGATTTTGAGAATTCACTACATTGAGTAGATGGCATAAATTTGAAATAAGTGTGGGAGGTCTTTCCCCCACATGTAACCTAGAAGAATAATGGAATGCACTACCTACTTTAAAATACGAATGGGATGAGAGGACGGGCTCCCATATTATAAGTCCCATTGCCTTACAAAACAAATCATCTACAATGTTTCGATCCTCGCTATCTTCAGCGGAATCTAGAAATATGTTCTCGATTGCATCCTGTGCGCATTCGTATTTTTCATACTCAACCTGTAAATACTCACGACGAACTTGCAAAAGATAATCAATATCGACCAATGAAACATTTTTTGCAACCCAATTACAATGACGAATAATTGCATTCTTTGCAGACTGTCTCCTGAATTTGAGGGTGTCCATTGTTTAACCAAAAATGGTGCAGCTAATATTTAAACCTGACAAGACAAAGAAGAAAAAGATTGTGACCGAGTAAAAGTAATGTAAATCGCCGGTTTTATCACAGAAACCAACCAAAGAGATACTTGTAATAGTCGAAAGCAAGTCTCTACAATAAGACCACCACAAACAAAATAAAAAAAGAACTGTCTTCACAGACGGATATTTTATCAAGGAAATGAAATATCCCAACACAAAACGATTACAATCTGGTAATAATATCCATACAATCGCGAAAAATTAAACAAAAAAATGGTTGCAATAACCGAAAATAATTTTCCACCCTCACAAACTTTATCGAACACAAAAGAAGAAATGTCTCTACAGACTGGGTATCGTTTGTTACAAAATAAATACCCCAATGTAAATGGCTATATGGTTATACTAACCGCAAAAAGGTCTTTAGCACAAGAAAACCCTGAATAAGTAAAAGTAATAATGTATTTCAACAAACTGAGACAAAAGAAATACTCCACAACAAGCAGTATGAAAAAATCAGCAAAAAATGGTATAAAAACCTGAAAAGGGTCTCTGTCATAAGAGCACCTTGAATGAAGTATATAAAAAAAGAAATAGTCTTTCGATAGACTAATTATCTTTCAGTATAAAAGAAGTCTCAATGTAAAATGGTTATAAAACCGTAAAAAGATCTCTGTAAAAAGAGCACCTTGAAAATTAATGCAAAGAAGAAAATCGTCTTTCTGCAGACGACTGGATATCTTTTAGTATAAAAGATATACCGTAATGAAAAATTGGTATACCAACCGCAAAAAAGGCCTCTGTCAGAAGAGAACCTCGAAAAAGAATGTAAAGCAGAAATAGTCTTTCGGCAGACTAGATATCGTCTTTCGGCAGACGACTAGGTACTTTTCACATAAAAGAAATACCCGACTATATAATTATGATGACCGCAAAAAGTTATACAATACATAAACCTTGTACAACGTAAAGAGTAAAATGTCTTTCGGCAGACTGGGTAACTTTTCAGATAAAAGAAATACCCGACTATATTATGATTGTGATAACTGTAATAAGGTCTCTAGCATAAGAGAACCTCGACAAAGAAATAGTCTTTCAGCGGACTAGGTATCGTCTTTCGGTAGACAACTGGGTATCTTTTCAGATAAAAGAAATACCCGACTATATAATTATGATAACCGCAAAAAAGGTATACAATAAATAAACCTTGTACAAAGTAAAAAGTCAAATGTCTTTCGGCAGACTGGGTAACTTTTCAGATGAAAAGATATACCCGACTATACATGGTTGTGATAACTGCAATAAGGTCTCTAGCATAAGAAAACCTCGACAAAGAAATAGTCTTTCAGCAGACTAGGTATCGTCTTTCGGCAGACGACTGGATATCTTTCCACATAAAAGAAATACCCCAACAAATAGTTATCACAACCAACTAGGCTCCTACCATAAGGAACCCGTGAGCAAGACAAATAAAATGGTTATCATAATTGATAAGGTCCCTACTATAAGGAACCGTAAATAACGACATATTAACTGGTTATCATAACCGACAAGGCTCCTACACAAGGAAACCGCAACTGGACATCAAAGAGAACATAGAAAAAAGGTATCTACAATCAGAGAACCCTAAACGCACAAAAAAAAACAGAAAAAGAAGAAGAAGATCCGGCTCGAAGGACCATTTTGTTGCGTTCTGCACATACAATGACCTCAATATAACAATTAAGGTCATCCTGAAGGGGGAGAGATATTCTGTTCAATCCAGAACTCGCTGGTTTTCCCCCTTTCTAAATGGGTATGTATATTAAACTAAAGAAAAGAAATCAAAGCCAGTGGACTGTATAAAACTCTATTTTAAAGGTGTAAAATTAAACATAAATATACATAACCAAATATACCATATAATTAAAGAAGAATATACAAAGTTAACTATCAGCTACTATGAAACACACCAACAGACACACCAAAAGACAACCATAAACAAAACAACAAAACAAAATGTCGGTTCTATAAAAACCACCGCCAAAACAAGAGACAAAACCTACCAATTAGCAGCAAACATACTATACATAAAAAGATGAATTTATATGTCATTGATATAAAAAAAAGTAATAATGCGGTAGCATACAAATAATTAATTAATAGAATTATTAATAAAAAGCACACAAGAAATAAAATCGGTATTAACAAAGTACAAAAATATACAATACAGTATGTAAACCGCGAAACAAATGTAAAATGTCCAATTGACACTGTTCAATCGCGATTGCGGCACAAATGAAATAATGTTCCAATAAGTTATCAAATAAATTATACCAAGTGCGCGTACTTGATATATGCAGCAATAGTATACAAATGGTGTATTTTTCCTTACCCCATGAAAAAGATAGCCCCAACGCTATCGCAAATTACGCCTTCAGCGGCCGACTTCAACTACACAAGTTTGTGATGCACATTAGCGTCTTTTTTCGTCAAAAGACCGCTACGGAGTCAGGTACTCTTCGTCTCCAACATACACTTCTGCATCGGTTGCGAGATGCATTTCGACTCTTGTTTTGTAACAAACGCAAACCCTTATTTTAAGTACCACACACATGTGGTGATATTTGGCAGATGGCCCGCTTGCAATCTTTAGCCCTTAAAACGGCTGTGTCACTTACACGCAAATCTGGTTTTTAAAATATACGAGGAGAATAGAAAACTATTAAAAAGTCTTAAAGTATTTAAAAGTACATTTACACATGTTTATTTACAGTTGCGAAACTGCAACACAATAAACATCCCAGAAATGCACCCCGAAAGCCTTCACACTATATTTCATTGTAAAGCCTTCTACTTTAGACTGTTAATAAATTGTTCATTTATAGGGTGTTCATTTATCGGTTGCTGTTAGAATACTCTAGAATTTGATATAGAATACTCTAGTACTATACAATATAAATAATCATTAAAATAACATTTGATAATAACGGAATATAGGTAGTATTTTAGTGTAATTATCAGTACAATTTACATTTAAAAAAAGTTTAGAGTTCAAAATTAACTTTCTTCAAATTTTATGTAAATAACAAAAAATCGATAAAAGATATTGGTTTTCCACATTATGTAATAGTTTTTAATAAAAAATTTTAATAACTTCTTTACAATATCTAGTTCCTACGTTATTATATGAAAATATTAATACATTTAACCACACTTAACGCTTATGCACGCACCATTCAAGAAAACCTACTCTTAAAATGAAAGTTTCTCTACCAAAAAAACTAAATTTACCTTATCTCAAAATGTTTCACGATAATTTAGTAAAATATCCCAGAACGGTGCACGATATTCATGCAAGCAGAAAAATTGACAGACAATGTTGCTTGTCTTTGTTGGTAGAACAGTGGTGGATCAATATATTATTAGCATAAGTATAATTTTAAACTTTCTCATACAAGTTTGTTGTCAGTAATTAAAATATTAAATAAAATTGTCATAGGTCCGTTTTAGTTTTTGGTGTTTAACAATTTATCCAGTCGTTATCACAACAAGTACTAATCCTATATAAATTGTTCATTAAATGGAAAAAAAAATTTAGCAAAGTCATAGTTACGACTGCAAAAGAGAGACCTAGGGGGCTGGTTGGTCTCCAGAATGGCTTTTTAACTTGGATATTAGCTGAGATGGTACAGCTCACAACAGCCAGTACCTAATAACATTGACCATACTTATAAACACCAAAAAATTTTAACTTGAGTCTTTTTAACTCGGATACTAGAGTTTTGGGATATTAAAAGGCCTTTGACACCATTAATCAACAAAAAATGTTGGAAGTCTTGACACAATGCCGAATTGGTATATAAATATCGGGAATATCGGTATATAAATATAATTAAACACAAATTCCAAAACGCAATAGCTCGTATTAGAGTGGTTGATCGTCAATGAGCTCAGAAATTCCCTATCCAACGTGAACTATGTCAGGAGGACACCATATCACCAAAACTGCTTACTGTGCTTTTCGAATACATATGTAAAAGGGTAAAACTGAACAACAATGGCATAAACATAAATGAAGAAAAGCTTAGGTTTCACCTGAGGTTTGCAGATGATATTGTGCTAATATCTGATAGGACAGTTGAGGCCAAAGAACTTTTAAATCAGTTCTACCTTTCCTTGCTAGAATAGGAATTGAAAATAAATATATCTAAAACCCAGATGATGACAAATCTTGTAGTCAGCGAAGATATGTGCGTAGAAACAAGATCCATAGACCAGGTAATGGGCTATAAATACCTAGGTCACGAGATTCGTGTAGAAAAAGATAACCAGACTGTTAAGCTTCTCCTTCGTATAAGACTGACTTGGGCAACCTTCAGTTAGTTAAACCACATTTTTCAAATAGTTCGGCACACCAATATCTTAAAAGAAAAACTTTTAATCAGTGTGTTTGGTCAGTGTTGACTTACTGAACGGAAACGTTGACTATGATAAGGAAAATAGTGAAAAAGATCCGTGTGGCATAAAAGGCGATGTAGCGTGCTATGTTGGGCGTTTTAATACGAAACAAGATTCCAAACTGCCAGCTACGACTAAGATTAGGAGTGGTTGGTGCTGTAGAGAGAACAGCATCACTGATGTGGAACTGGACAGGTCACGTGGCTCGAATGACATATAACAGACGGACAAAGCGGATACTGGCACCGGAGTATCCACATACTATGGAGATCAAGAGATGATGCCTACCGAAGCAGAGGTCATCCAAAAAGATGCACAAGATCGAAACAGATTAAAAATATGAGGGAGATCTATATCCAGCAATAGACAAACGAAGATTGAATGATGTCTATAATTCTCAAAAGAAGACTTAGAAAGAAAATTTAACTTGCTGGAAAATTCACCCTTCCGTCCTCTGCAGGTTACACCGTTTACGCAATTAAAGATTACAGCGATAGATATAGGAGGGTGTTATCATCACTTGGTTTACCGAGGTTAGTATAGCCAAAGAACTCAACAGCCTTTACAACCATCAAAGCATTATATCAAACGAATGAATAGTAAACAAGATTCTTCCTCACATGGTAAACTTGTGAAGTGTCAGTACCAGGCTACCTCATAATTAGCAATAAGGCAAAAAGCCAGCAGTATCAGGTTTCATACCAACTCGACTACTATCCTATTCTAGGCAGAGTCGATGCCCTACAAGTTCGTCACCAGATAAAGGTGTTATAATGCTTATAACATGGAGATCCTGCTTTCCAGTGGTGCATGTGTTACACAACGATACCGCAGTCTGTGATTCTCGCTGGGCAAGCTACTGATCGAAAATGTAAATCATCACACTTGTCACGTTCGACAGGTTGACGCCGAGGAGATCTTTTGCCTCTAGTATCCCCTAGGTTATGTTTTATCAAGAGTTCCAAGAGATCACGTTATTTGTCTAATGATGTGTTCCTAACTCCTTAAGTAAGGGCTCTATACCTTGCACTCATCCATTACGATAAGCAGAAATCAGATCCTTAACGCTATTCTTTATAGCCAGCACTAAACAGCCGCCAGCCATGAATACAAGTTGTAGTCTTCATTTGATTTACTCTAATTGTGTTATGGCCGATGGAATAAAGAAATCGGGAATTGGCGGCCATATGAAGCCAGATGGAGGGACGATATTAAAAGAACTGTAGGGCCAATGGTGAAACGTCTTACCAACAACAGAGATGAATGGCGAGAATTAGGAGAATTTCGTTGGTTACTATAAAGTAAATCACCCTTTTTGAATAATAAGATAAGCTTACTTTTCCTCCCTTCTTCTGGTATTTTATTAAATAATGATTTCGTAAATAATGATAAGATACCAACAATGTATTTGGTATATTATCTTTACCTGCAGCTTTTCTGTAGATTTTTAAGTGTTTTTTGTACTTGCTTATGTAAATTTCTTTATTTATGGTAATTTCTGGTGTTTGTGGTTCCAACGTCATTTGTTATTGTTGTGCTGTCAGTGCTGTATGCGCGGGAGAAAAGTAACGCCCAAAAAGTACGTCAAGTGTCTGAGAGTTACTCTCCACCAGGCTGGTAGTTGAGGAGAACATTTGAAGGGGAGTGAGCCGCAGAGCTATTCAGAGAATGGTTGCGCTGGGAAGGATAATGCTCAATATCGGTGTACCCAAATACAAGAGAAGGAGGGGGGCGCTTCACGGTGTTGTGCAGGTTGTGCAGTCTGTCGTCCTCTACGCGGCTCCAGTCTGGAGTAAGGCGGTAGAAATACACTAACAAGAAGCTCATAGTACGCGTCGACCAAACTAGTCTGCTGCGAGTAGCATGTGTCTACAGGACTGCATCAGTTGCTGCTCTATGGGTGATCACCGGCTGTGTTCCTTTACATATGCTGGTAGATGAAAGAGCTAGAATTTGCAGTCGTAGGGGGCGGAACATTGGAGAACAAGAGATGACTGAGATAAGGCTAGCCGAGAGATTAGTTTCAATTGGTCATTGGCAGCAAGATTATTATCTGACGCAAATGCTCACAGGCAATGGCTGTTTCCGCATCTACCTTTTCAAAATTAGGAGGGCACAGTCCGATCGGTGCCCTAACTGTGGTCTCTCGGATACTGTGACACAGACGATGTTGGAGTGTCAGCGTTGGGCGGATTAAAGATAGAAATATGAGCGAATGAAAGACAGAAGACACGAGAGAGATAACAGCCCCACTAAGACAGGAAGTTGAAAGTCTTTGGTGGTTTCTGTAGGTGTGGGAGTAAGAATGGGAACCTGGTGATAGCAGAGCATCAGCAGAGATGTTTTCCCTTAACCAGCCCTTTCATCGGTATCCATCCTGACGTCTAGAGTGACAGAGAAGTTTTCAGTTGGACGCCGACCGCCTCGGAGTGGTGACGGGAGGAAGTGTCAAAGGTCTAACTCCCTCGAGCATCACGTCCTGGCACAACTGCGTTAGGGTATTAGAACCCCAACACTAACTGGGTGAGTCACACGTGTCTGTATGCAGATTTTCCTTCTTCTTTTTAAAGAGGTAAATTAATATTTCAATCAGCAAAAGGTGTATGATATCCTGATTATTCAGGTGAAAGGTAGGTTGCATTTTACAGAACATTTTTTGGCTTCAAAACTTTTTTTTTCTGAAAATTCAACGAATATGAAAAAGAGTTTACTACCGATGATTTTGATACCTTTACATGAACCTATCAGTTGTTTCAGAAAGAAAAACTTAAAAGTCAATTGTGTGTTAATTATGGCAGAAAAGATTTTCATCATGCGGAAAGTGCGTTGGCAATCTTACAACTTCTTAGAGGTATATCTCACTAGGACACCACGGTGGCGCAACTATGGTTACCGCAGTAACCAAACCGGGCAAACAATTGGGCATCCAAGAGACACTTGATTTAATTGCAATATGCACATTGAAGAAATAGCACTGCTCTTATATGTGCGACGAAGCAAACTGGAGAAAAAAGAAAAAAGGGGAAATTTTGGGTAGATCTTTTTGTTGTTAATCGTTTTATAAGTGGAGTATTTAACCTTTTTAAAGTTTTTAGCTATGTGTGTATGTCAGTCGCATCATTTGATGAATTAGTAAGTTTGTGCAAGAATTATTTATCCAAAGAAGACAGTATTCTACGAAAATCCATAACACTAGAAGAAAAATTATTCGTTTCTTCAAGGTAAGTCTCTCGTAATTTTAGAAAAAAAAAATAACTATAAATACGGATATTTCTTTATTATCTTATTGAAAAATTAGTGTGGCTTTGAACATAGATAGAATGTTTTTAAAACAGATTCATGTATTAGAATGATCAAAAATTCTACCGTCTGTGGGTGATATAATATTGGTTGAGGAGATTGAAGGTTTATGTAACTTTGCATAGAAGTGGTAGCAGTGGACCGCGGAGTAGTCATACTATGTTTTTGGTTTGTACGTGGTTCCGTGTATGCAATATGATATATTTTGCCATAAACAGATATATGGCTATTGAATGTTTTGTCTTGTACAGCTTCTTGCAATACAGACATACGAGGTACGTATCGTAGAGTACTTAACAAAGACAATCAATATAATCGGTTTTCGTCGTTTTCATTATTACCGCGTCGTTCTCTCTTCTCAATTTACTCATTTAATGCTGTAATAAATGAATTCTTGTAGCCAGTTGCTGTTTGGTTTTGGGAGCGATCTGCGATCGGATCTTCCCCGTTGTTTTCTACAGTATCATCCATTTCATCTCGTGTGTATTCACTCTTTCGTTCAGTCCCAGGTCCAGATTTTATCGATTTCTGCCTCTTGATCTCTCGAGCTTAACATGACCTTATCCCTTTCCATCTCTTCTGGAGTTGCAACCCTAAAATCAAATTTATTTATTTTTTCAGCCACCTAGTGGCTGTTCATTTATGGAACTGCATTACTATTTTCGACTTGGATATACAACAATTATAATATTGGTGAGAGAATTATGTGCAGCAATATGCAAAAATTTAATGGCATGCTTAGCATTGCGTAGTAGTGAAGAAGAACGGAAAGAATTAGCATCAGGATTCGAAATACACTCCAACTTTCCTCATTGTATTGGCGCAATTAATGTATGGAAAGCACATAAGAGTAAATTAAACCTACGGGCTTGGGTTCATTGTATTAAGTATAATTACAAAAATTACTTTTCTCATTGATCCGTGTTTTAGGACACGACAAGTAAATCAATCGTCATTAAAAATCCCTATTTCTAATAAACTATCGGAAAATACCCCATACTTATTTCCATATGTGTTTGTAGGTGATGAAGCATTTGGACTACATACACATATAACGCGACCGTATGGAGGAAATAATCTCAGGTACACTAAAAAATAGAACGAACATAGAACGAACATACAAATAGGACATAGAACGTACCTTTGGTATTTTATCCCAAAAGTGGAGGATATTTTATAGGCCATTAAATGTGTGCATCTTCTTCTTCTTCTGGTTCCTATCCGTTTCGGATGTTGGAAATCATATTGGCAATCATAACCTTGCTCGATGCGGCTCGAAACAGCACCGTTGAGGTTTTCTTAAACCATGTTCTTAAATTTCGCAACCATGATATTCTCCTTCTACCGGGTCCTCGCTTACCTTTGACTTTACCTTGCTATATAGACTGTAGCAGGGAGTAACGGTGCTGATTTCTCATAACGTGTCCCAGATATTGCAATTTTATGCATTTGATCGTAAACACAATCTCTGGTTCCTTCTTCATTTTTCCTAGAACTTCCTTGTTCGTGATGCTTGCTGTCCATGATATTCTCAGCATTCTCTAATGTGTGCATAGATCATGCAAAATGCATTGTTAAGACTTGTTGTCTGTTGCGTAACTTCGTACGTATTCGAAATGGATATTCTTATGAGGACATCCTAGAAATTACAAGTTTCGAAGATGGCATGGAAGTAAACAAGAATTTGAATCGAGGGGGACGAACAGCACAATCAACTCGACATGAATTTGCAATATTTTGTAACCGAAAATGTACTTTTTTGCAGAATAGAAGTATTCAATAATGTATATAATTACCTATGTTTATCTAATAAAAATAAATGAAAACTCTTTCTTTTCTCCAGAAGCCATTTCTTCTTCACCGAATAGATAAGTTACTTCCTTCCAACATTTCTTTTTTAGATATTGGTTAGAGTAATCATTTGATGAAGTATACCAAAGTGAAGATTTGCTCTCAATTTCTATGATAAATCTCTCAGTATCAAAACTAATGATATTATGATAAAAACACAATTTCGTAAGTAAAAAACATTCTTTCACTAGCATTGGTTGCCAACAACTGGTGTGCCAGAGGGTGATGAGTTGTATAATAATTAGTACATAAATATTACATTACTGGTGGCGCAAGCAGAGCAGTGGAAACACTATTAGAATATACGAACGCTACGTGGCTGGTGCAGCCACCAAACAAGTGGAGGAACCAAACCGACACCAAGTGGGATAATGCTCCTAATGATTACGTGTGTTCTGAGTGGTGTTGCCACTGGTTGTGATACCGTGGTGTCCTAGTGGGATATAGCTCTTATCGATAGAAAACTGAACGATTGTTTTAGTGAAACTATCATGTTATTTAAATTAATGGTTGCAAGAAAAATGTCAAGAGATAGAAGAGCTAGAACGAAGACACGATAGTTTTAACATGCATAAAAAAATCAAGGAGTTTACTTATACTTACAAGAAAAAACAGTTTGGTAGGTTAATAGACGAGAACAATAAACTTATTGTAGATAAAGAAGAACAGTTACAGACTTGGGCAATCTACATAAAAGATTTGTTTACGGATTATCGTCATATTTCTACGAACACTCTTGATCTGAATGGACCAAACATATTGAAAAGTGAGGTGATAAAAGCTATAGATCAAACGAAAGATGGGAAAGCAACAGGATGCGATGAAATGCCAGTCGAATTCTTAAAAGTTTTTAACGAGAACAACCTGAATGTAGTATTGGAACTGTTTAATAAGATATACGATACTGGTCAAATTCCATCGGACTGGTTGAAATCTACATTTGTGCCCCTTCCCAAGAAATATAATTCTAAGACGTGTAGTGAATATCGCCTTATAAGTTTAATGAGCCACACCCTTAAAGTATTTTTGCGTATTATCCATTCCAGAATACGAGCAAAATTAGAACACAGCATAAGTAAAACACAGTTCGGTTTTAGATGCGGTTTTGGAACTCGAGAACCCCTCTTTGCAATACAAGTTTTGATTCAAAAATGCCTGGATCAACAGAAAGATGTTTACGTCTGTTTTATCGACTATGAGAAAGCATTCGATACTATCAAACATGACAAACTCATAGAACTATTACGTCTTTCAGGACTTGACACTAAGGACATCCAGATTATAAAAAATCTATATTGGAATCAAACAGCCCACATGAAGAATGGACATATGGTGAGTGAAAACATAACCATTTCTAGAGGGGTAAGACAGGGCTGTATTCTTTCGCCACTGCTTTTCAACCTGTACAGGAACAAATATTTCTAGAGGCATTAGAAGAGTACAATGAGGGCATCAAGATTAATGGCGTACCAATAAGTAATTTTCGATATGCAGATGATACTATTATACTGGCCGATAACATCGAAGATTTACAGATGATGCTACATACAGTTAATACAACTGGCAGCCGATTTGGACTGAAGATCAATAGAAAGAAAACTAAATTTATGGTGATCAGTAAAAAAAAATTTCAACATATCGACCTGCATATTGAAGACGAACGTATTGAAAGAGTACACCGATTTAAATATCTGGGATATACAGTAAATGACAAGTGGGACCCAGAAGTAGAGATTAAGATTCGAATTGAAATAGCAAGATCCAAATTCATCAAAATGAGAAAGCTCTTAAGCAACCGCAACCTAAGCATTAACCTCCGATGGCGCGCCACGAAATGCTACGTACTCTCTACGCTACTTTACGGCGTAGAAGGGTGGACGTTAACAGCAGCAACTATAAAGAAGTTAGCGGCTCTAGAAATGTGGCTGTATCGACGCATACTAAGAATACCTTGGACAGACAGAGTGACCAACACAGAGGTATTAAGACGAATGGGTAAAGAGGTGGAATTGTTAACAACTGTTAAAAGGAGGAAAGCGTCATACCTGGGCCATGTGTTCCGTAATGATAAGTACAGTCTAATACAGCTTATCGTGGAAGGCATGATTGAAGGTAGAAGAGGTTTGGGCAGAAAGAAGAAATCCTGGCTGAGAAACTTGAGAGAATGGTTTCAAATACCAGAAGCTGCGAACATAATTCATGCAGCACAAAACAGAGAAACCTATCGTATGATGGTCGCCAACCTTCGGTAGAAGACGGCACATAAAGAAGAAGATTTAAGTTAATATGTACAGTTACAATGACGAGTGTCGAAAGTAAACGTTGTTAATCTTTACTGAGAAAAACAATGCAGCAGAGCAGATTAAATTCACTTGCTATGTTAAGCATAGAAACAGAGTTGATTTCCACAATTGCAGACTTTAACGCTCGTGTTATCGATATTTTTGCAAAAGACAAAAATCTAAGAATGGATTTATTGTATAAATAAAATGAATAAACTCAATAAATTGAACACAAAAACACCCAGGACATGTTTATATTATTTTTGAAGTTTAAATTTTGTTTCTAAGTCGCTTATACAACAATAAAACTTATCTCGTATTTATTTTATGTTTTATTTATATAGGAACAACAGTAATAATAATATCATTTGAGATATCACCAGAATTTATATTCATAACAATATTATAAGGACGTAATTTGAGTAAAACCAAAAACGTAATAAAAGATAAACAGAATATGGTATTATATTTAATTAAAAATTCATATATGCATACATTTTCAAATTTTGAAAATTAATCTTACTATTGTAATATTCATCACGTAAAACAATAATTAAATTATTACAAATCCAATTCAATACAACCAAATGTTATTACCGAAATCCACACTGCGATATTCGCTCCAATTCTCCATCTCGTCGCATTTGGCTAAACAGGATCACTTATGTACATTTGGAGTTAATTGTCCTACTTATTGGTGACTACTGTTTAGACAATGTATGTGTTCCAATTAAGTAGAGAGCCATTACATAAACAGACTCAGATAATTGGCTTACATTCCGTTTAAATCAGTAATTATCTTATAATTATGTTTAATTATAAGAAACTGAATTAATTCTAAAGACTTATTGGCATATTTTTTTGTGATGTACAGTTACTAATAAAGGAATATTTAGTAAAACTTTTGTTTTTTTTTCTATTCTGATTACGCTTTCTACCTAATTTTAAAGAGTAAGTATTATTCGTTAAGGTTTTGGATCTAAAATTTTTACACTATTTTTCATGTATTTTTTATTCTTCTTTCTACAAATTTGAGTAGTGTTGTATTATTAATAAACCTAGGTGTTTTATACTTTTATTTATTTTTTTTTATTTAAACATACAAAACCCACATCAACCACCAAGGGTTATTAGTGATGGGACATACACAGTGGTACAGTTTGTTAAAATTAAAGTTCATTATAAATGTTTATGTCTTTTAGAAACTGCAATAAATCCGAGATATTTGTCGTAAGTGCAGTTCTCAGGTTTCCACTAATTCCTCGGCATGTTCTCTGAGGTTGGAACTGCGGACAGTCGACTATCAGATGCTTCACCGTGAGTTGAGTAGAGCAGTAGGTACAAATTGGAGCTGGTTCTTTATTTAGAAGGTGTTGGTGTGTTAGTATTATGTGGCCGATTCGAAGACGATTTACGATTACTTGATCTCTTCTCTTTCCTTGTTGTGGTAGGCTAGAGTCTACTCGAGGCTTTATTGTTTTCAACTTAGAGTCTGTTGCATCCCAGGTTGCTTGCCATAAATTTATTATATGATTCATGGATTGTCGTTTATGGTCGGTGTGGGGATATTTAGTAATTTCTGGAACATTTTCATTTTTGATGGATTTTAGTGCTAATTGATCAACTTCCTCGTTGCCTTTAATGCCAATGTGTGAAGGTATCCAGATAAATGTAACCTTTTTATTTATATGGTGTAGTGCATTAAGTTCATTTCTTATGTTTTGTGCAATAGGATGGCTAGAGTAAAGTTGATTATTTCCATGAATTGCGCTGAGTGAATCTGTGATGATTAAAATATTATTTTCAGTCGTTGAAGAGGATTTCTTGATAGCTTCTAATATTGCTGTGATTTCTCCGGTGTAAATGCTGCAATGTTGTGGAATTCTAATGGCATATTTGTAATTTTTATTTGTGAAGGCTGCAGCATGGCCACCTTCAGTTTTTGATGCATCTGTGTATATTATGTGGTGATTTATATACTTTTCCATAATTTCTTTGAATGCGTTAATGATAAGGTTAGGATTTGTGGTATTTTTTGGGTACTGTGTTAAAGTTAAATCGGTGATAGGTAAGGGGGTAAGCCATGGAGGAAAGTCTAATTTTGTAGTTATGGATAATTTGAATTCATTGCAATTGAATCCTTTTTGATTGATTCTTTCCCTAAAGTGTCTTTATATTGTTTGTTTCTATACAAATTGGATGTAGGTGCGTTAATAATCTCAGAATATAATGGGTGCTTTTTATTGGAAGATATTCTTGCGGCATAATTTAAACTAAGTAGATATCGTCTTAGATGTAGAGGGGGTTCTCTTGATATTACTTGTAAGCTGCTTACAGGACTGGTTCTGAAGGCACCGACGGCTAATCTTAGAGCTGTTGTTTGAATTGTGTTAAGGTTTTTTAGAAACGTTTTATTTGCTGTATCGTATCATATTGCACCCTAGTCTAGTTTACTGCGAATAATTGATTTGTAGAGGTTAAGCAGAATACTAGAATCAGCTCCCCATATATTATTGGATAGAATTTTCAGCAAGTTTATTCTGTTTCGACAAGTTAGTTGTAAAGTCGTAATGTATGTTTTCCAGTTTAATTTGTAATCATACGTTAGGCCCAAAAAATTCGATTCCTCTGAATGAGATATATTTTGACCGTTAAATATTAACGAAACAGGAATGGTATTCTTGCGTTTGCTGAAAACTGTGTAATGTATCTTATTAGTTGAAAAAAGGAAGCCTGTTTTGGAAGACCATTCTTCCATTTTGTATAGAAGGTTCTGTAGTATTTTAGCCCAGATGTAATATTTTTGCATTTAATATACACAACTAAATCATCAGCGTATAAGTTTGCTTTTATTAAGGCTTAATTGTATTTATTACATCGTTAAATGCAATTAAAAATAAAGTTGGGCTTAAAATAGAACCTTGTGGAACACCGTTGTCGAGTATTCTAGTGGTAGAGGTGTATCCATTTACTGTTACTTGTATTTCCCTTTTATTCAGAAAGTTTTTTATAAACGCAAGCATATGTCCTTGAATTCCCCATTTATCAAGTTTATTTAATATGAGGTATCTCCATGTTGTGTCGAAAGCTTTATTCACATCAAAAAAGACTGCTATAACTTTCTGATCTATTATAGTAAGAATGTACTTTTATTTATTCTTTTATTTACGACCTTTTACATCAGTATTATTCAAACTTCCGAAGCGATAGGTCGACAATAATAAGCGCCCAGTGTCTTTTTCTACTAATTAAGTCGATTTTAAATTAGTACGGGTGATTCGAAGTTTGACACTCAGTGTAATAAATAAGTCTATAAGGTGAGACGCCAATAGGTGATTTAAACTTTTTATGTGTTAGTAATAATAGTGAAATGCATGTTCATGAATCCAGTTTAATAGACAATTTTGATGATTCGACTGCGAAAAATGCGAATAAAACCAGTGACTGTACTACAATATTGCCAGAAGTAGAAACTCTAACAGCACAAAAAGCAGTACCGATAAAAATTTTCAACCTCAAATCAGATAAGTACAAATTTTAATAATGTTTTTTGAAAATCCTTTTATGCTCTGCTATCCGTGTGTTGAAAGTTCTATCCGTCCATAAGTAGACGTAAGTTTTTGGGCAGTCGCCACGTGTAAGTTGATATACACCGCTGTGTAAGTGCTT
Organism: Diabrotica balteata; assembly: GCA_918026665.1. Classification (NCBI taxonomy): domain Eukaryota; kingdom Metazoa; phylum Arthropoda; class Insecta; order Coleoptera; family Chrysomelidae; genus Diabrotica; species Diabrotica balteata. Next base: position 144,817,001 of record OU898277.1, on the reverse strand, counting down.
TTTCTTTTGGCGCTTGTTATGCTTAACCCTTTCAATCCCAGACGAAATTATAATTTGTCGACCTTTAAGTCCCACAGGTACACGTAAGTACCAGTTCATTTAATTTACATTAAAACTACTCTTACTAGATTTAAGGGATTATTTCCCAGCGTTATATCGAAGTCTAGCCTTGAACGGCGCGATTTCATTGGTTGTAGTTACTGTGCACTGTAGTTGCTGTGCAGTGTGCAGTGCGAATTCTTCATTTGTTTGTATCATTGTTATGGTAGTCTTGGTTTATAAGTGCTTACTTCAAAGTGATTTTAGTTTTTGTTTTTAAAAAATGGCAGGGTAAGTAAGTTTTTTGTTTAACTAATTAATGTTTTTAAATGGTTTTGAATGTTTAGTCACTAAAAATGACATTTGTTTCATTGGTACTTGAGAGTACCCTTGGGCACAATTCTAATATATTTTTGTTTTTAATTCAGGCATTGTCCACAGTGGCGGAAAAAAAAGGGTTTGACTGATACTGAATTGTTAGGAAATGATGATCTTGATGAATTGTTGCCTCCATTAGATAATGCAGAAGATACTGATGTTGAATCAGATGTCGATGATACGCTAGATAAATCTACTGCTGGACTAGATTTACACATAAATCGAGAAGAAGAGGCAAATAATGAAGACCTTAAATTAGTTCGTAATGACCAATCTAACGAACGACAAATTCAGGAACCTAATGAACATCAAGATCAACAGCCTGATGACTACATGGAAACTGAATGTCCAAATAGAAAATGGAGTAAATTGGAAAAAAACACAGAAATTCCTCAATATACAGAAGCTGCCTGTATTTGGGAAGAAGCTTATTTTAGAGAATGTAAGTAAGACCGTTTTAGATATTTTTGTTAAGCTTTTAGATGGATTTTTTAGATTAAGATGGATGGAGTAAATACATAAGAGAATTATTTGAGGACAACAGAAATAACATTGTTCTGATATATGACGAAACGGGACCTGAAATTCTAAAATGTGAATAGAAATGGCACTTAAAAATTCCAAAACTGGGAAGGCAAATGGACCGGATGAGGTTCCTACCGAATTGCTAAAGCTCTTGAATGATGAATCAATAGGTATAATATTGCACTTATTTAATACAATATACAATACTGGCATTATACCTCAAGAGTGGCTGTTGTCTACATTCGTTACACTGCCAAAGAAATCTAATGCTAAAGAATGTTCAGAACATCGAACAATATCTTTAATGAGCCACCTACTAAAGATATTTCTAAAAATCATCCACAACCGAATTTATCAAAAGTTGGAGTCAGATATTAGTAATACACAGATGGGGTTCAGAAAAGAGCTTGGTGCTCGAGAAGCTCTCTTCGGTTTGAATGTTCTCACACAAAGATGCCTAGACGTTAATCAGGAGGTACATACGTGTTTTATCGATTTTGAAAAAGCGTTTGACAGAGTACGCCATGATAAGCTTAGAGAGATTCTTGAAAGGAAGGACATAGATAATAAAGATCTGCGAATAATTCTCAATCTATATTGGAATCAGAAAGCTAACATCAAAATAGAAACTGAAACATCACAAGCAATAGAAATACGTAGAGGAGTACGACAGGGTTGCATTTTGTCACCTCTGTTATTTAATGTATATAGTGAAAGCATCTGCCAGGAAGCCCTTTTACAAGCAAACGGAGGAATCGTAATTAATGGAGAGATTGTAAATAATATTCGATACGCGGACGACACTGTACTAGTTGCAAGAACAGTAGAAGAATTACAAAGATTACTTACAGACATAAATATTGCTTGCAACAATTATGGTATAAATATCAATATTTCAAAAACCAAGTATATGTTCTTCAGTAAAAACATAACACAACCAGCGTATATTAGTATAAACGGTACTCAAGTTGAAAAAATATCAAGTTACAAATACTTGGGAACTTTAATAAACGAAACTGGAGACCAAAACAGTGAAATAAAAAGACGTATCGAAATTGCCAGGGCCACCTTCATAAAGATGAGAAAATTCTTCTGCAACAGAAATATAAGCATCCCTCTACGATTAAGAATGCTGAGAGGCTATGTATTTAACACGCTATTATACGGTGTAGAGGCCTGGACTCTCAAACAGAACAACATGAAAAATATTGAAAGTTTCGAGATGTGGTGCTACCGTCGAATGCTGAAGATTAGTTGGGTTGAAAGAATAACAAACTGTGAAGTAATACGAAGAATAGGAAAAGACCCAGAGATTTTGTTAACGCTAAAGCGAAGAAAATTCGAATATTTTGGTCACCTGATGAGAGGACATAAATACGCATTACTTCAAAATATAATGCAGAAAAAAATAGAAGGAAAACGGAATCCAGGCCGTAGAAGAATGTCATGGTTGCGGAATTTGAGAGAGTGGTTTGGCTGCACCACTAATGAACTCTTTAGGTCAGCCGTAAACAAGGTCAGAATAGCCTTGATGATTTCCAATCTCCGATAGGAGTGGCACAAAAAGAAGAATCAGATCAAAGCATAGAAGATATAACTTATCAGAGTAACCTTTATGCCACACAAAAGTGAAAACAACTGAATATGTCCAAGGAAGAACTCTTAGCATTTATCGGGAGAAACGTTTTAATGGGCTACCATATAGTTCCTGGAGTCCGAAATGATTGGTCAAGTTAAGAAGATCTATATGTTCCATTTGTTGCAGAAACTATTCCAAGGAATAGGTTTCAGACCATTTTAAGATTTTTGCACGTAAACGATAACTCGCTAATATCAAAAAATAATACCGATCGGTTATATAAAATTAAACCTTTGCTGGATTGTCTAAATTCTCAATTTGGTAATTATTGATGTGAACATAAAATGTATGTCGACAAGTCAATTGTAAAATTTAAAGGTCAATCATCTATTAAGCAATATAATCCGATGAATACGATAAAAAGAGGGTATAAGCTCTGGTGTTACTCTGACGTGAATATCAAGACAAAAACAAAAAAAATCAAGGGAAATACTCCAAATATAATTTAGGTGAACGAGTGGTTTTATCTTTGACAGAAGCAGCCTGGGGAAAAATAAAATTATATTTTTTGATAACTTTTACACCACTATAAAACTACTGGAGAAACTGAAAGCTGAAACTACTTTAGCCTGTGATACGATCCGGGCTAATAGAAAGGATCTTCCTAAAAACCTGTTAGAAGATAGAAAACTTGATAGAGGTGACATACAGGGATTTCATTTTTTAAGTGGAGGGATAATCTCATAGTCACCACTGCTTCCAACTTTCACTGAAGTGAATCAACTACACTGAAACGAAAACAACGTGATGGCAAAAATATCAACATCCCAGTACCCCAAATAATAAAAGATTATAACGAATCTATGGGCGGTGTAGACCATCACGACCAACTAAGGCAATGTTACGGTTTGGACAGAAGATCTAGTAAATGGTGGCATCGACTTTTTTGGGCATGCCTAGAAATAAACTTTGTAAATAGTTTCGTTACAGCTAAAAAAGTATTAGAGCTACCTCCAAAAAATTTGTTGGATTTTCGTAAAGACATTACCAGTAGCATATGTTTTGCTTCTCCCCACAGTTTAAACAAGACTCCACGAGGAAGAAAACGATAGCATAATTTTAGAGTTTCTTCGGAAATAAGATTGTCCAATAGAGGAAATCACTGGCCAAAAATTTGTTGATCGAAGGGGAAGATGTGAAGTTTGTAGTAAGAACAAAATACAATCTAAACCGATGCCAATTTGCTCAATATGTAATGTTTTTCTAAGTATTAATCAAAATAAGAAGTGTTTCATAGAAAATAAGAGATAAATAGTTGAAATATATAGTTACTATAATATGCCTTAATATTTTTTCCACTCTCAATTTATCCCAGCGGTACTTTTCAGTGCCAAATTGTTTTAGAACATCAGTTATGAAAATGAAATTGTTTAAAATTTATTAAAAAATGTTTATAGGATCTTCTATTTATTAAAAAAGTATTATCTCTATGATATCTACATCTGGAATATAAGGATGGTTCCGGGTATTGGTACTTCTATCTAAGTACCTCTGGGACTGAAAGGGTTAATATATTTGCTTAAGTTGTTGTTTGTTCTGGATGCTGGTGTTATTCCTTTTTTTTATGTATTTGGCTATTTTTGTTGATATCTTGCCTGTATACGTAATCGAGCAGAAGGTTCTGATTTTTTTCTCTGGTAGTGAAAATAATAATTTCAGGGATTTCTTATGTAGTTTTTGATTTAAAATTGTATTTATTGTTGAAGCTGTAGTGAAAATAAATTATAATAAATTTTGTCAGGACATTATTAACATAAGGAAAAGGAGATTCCAATACTGAATGTTGTGGTACTCCACATACAATGCTTTTATCAGTTGTTTTCTATTTCTCAAGTAAGATTAAAAACAGTTTAAAGAAATACGTCGATTACCGTAAAAATTTAGTTTTTTTTTATCGAAATGTTTTGATTTACATAATCAAAAGCTTTGACATAGTCACCAAAAACAATGACAGTGTAAAGATTAGTATTTCTATTTATCTATCTAATTAGCCTTCTTCGGTCCATCTTTGGACATAGGCCTCCCCAATCCTTTTCCATTCTTCTCTGTCTGTCGCTACAGTCATCCATCTAGAGCCCACGTGCTTCTTGATATCATCTGTCCATCTCATTTGGGGCCTTCCTCTGCTTCGTTTATATTCCCACGGTCTCCAACTTATAAGAATTTTGTTCCATCGGTCTTCTTTTTGTCTTATAGTGTGTCCGGCAAATCTCAACTTCTCGTCTAACAAACAAAACTCCTAACTTCTTGTCTAACATCCCTCACTTTTGTTTTCTCTCTTATCCACTCTTTCTCTTCTTATCCATTGGTCTTATGTGCAACATTTGTCTTTCCATTGCTCTTTGGGTTTTTATGATTTTGTCCATGTTTGCTTTTGTAGATGTCCACGTTTGGGAACCATAAGTAAGAACAGGGAGTATGCATTGATTATATACTTTGGTCTTAAGATGCTGTGGATATCTTTTGTTTTTAAGAATGTAGCTTAGTTTGCCAAATGCCGCCCATGCCAGTCTAACTCGTCTCTTGATCTCTGCTGTTTGGTTCTCTTTGTTAAGTTTTATAGTTTGACCAAGATATATATAATCCTTAACTTGTTCTATTTCATCTTGTCCGATTCTCATTGTGATGTCTTCATCTGTATTTGTTATAGTTTTGGTCTTGCTGTAATTCATATTAAGGCCTATATTTCCAGCTTTTCGTCCAGTTCTTTCATCATTCATCATTTCAGTAATCAAAGATTATTATTTAGTGCTTGATAAACTGCATGTGCTACAGAAAACATAGCATCACTGGTACATTTATTAGATAAAACGCCGAACTGGTTTTGTGATCAAATGTGTTCAACGAGAAAGGACATAAATCGGGCTTTTGTAAGTCTATTAATAATTTTGGACAGTACTGCTAGTAAGGCAATAGGTCTATAGTTGCACGTATTCAAGTTTTTCACCAAACTTATGAAGAGAAATAATAATGGCTATCTTGAAGCACTCTGGAAATTTTTTCACTGGAAACCGTTTTCAAAGGAATCATTAATTAGTGAGATGAGGACTTCCAAACGTATTTTTTGGGAGACTTGAGAAATGGATATACTTTTTATGGATAGTTTATCAGTGCTACATGCTACAGGAAGATTTGCTTTTGATACTATTGTTTTTAGCTATATTTTACTTCTTCTAAGAAGTCAATATCTTCGTCTTGATGATAGTTCATTCTGAAGTTCAGTTTCGAGAAAGTTTTCTATCACTTCAGCTTTTTCTTCGATCGTGTAAACTATCTCGTTTTTTTTTTCTGTATATTGGAGGAATGGTCTTCTTCCCGTTAACATTTGATAAGCCTTTTAATGTATTTTTAACCTAATTTAACCTAAAATTGCTAGATAGACAATTAAAACAGAAAAATGACAAAAATAAATAAATAAGAGTAAAAATAACCATTAGTTTGTTAAGTATATATGTTAAAATCAGGTATTTATTGGCCAATGTTTGTTTTTATATAACTATGTTTAAAATTTATAGTTTAAATTGTTTACAATCCTTTAAATAATAATGTCCCTTAATCCTGTAGCAATATTTAACAACCCGGTTATGTTTTTCGATTGCGTGATTACATTTACAAAGAGAGGTTTTGAAACTGTCTCTGTGAATTGTATGCAATCTGCTTTGAGGTAAAAAAGTTCTATTTTGTTATCTTGACGGTTTCCTCAAAACCACGAAGCTTAGCATTCTTAATATAGGCATTATTTTTTTAAACGTTGTTATTACTTGCACACATGTATGTTCTCCATCAGGTCCGGATTGCCGTAAGGTTTTAAACGTTACGGAATAACGGAACCTTTCAGAAAATTTTGAAACGACCTTTTGCGTCAACACTTGAAAGAAGAAGATAAACAACGCCTTCGACTATCCAAATAGGTTTAAAGTGTTTGAGGTTTCTCAACTAGGAATGACAGCAAAACTAAAATTCTTACATACACATTTTTGAAAACCAATATTTTTAATCTTTAAAACAATGGGTGGTATGAATAAAAACGGAGTATAAACTTCGAGTATGTTCTCATGAGTATGAGCATAAAGTATAAGTTTGTACTCGATTTTATATGAATAAAAATATTTTGTTGTAACGATCTCTGCTAATTCCGATCGCCTTCGTTGCCCACTTTGTCTAATGTCATCTTCATATTCTACTGGACATGGATCCAGAATACTTTGTATTGGGGGCTCTGTTGGTTCGAGTTCATCATTTAAATATTTAGCTACATTGTGTAACATAAAACAACATACAGGGTGTCCCATAATTAATTGGACATTAGCTAATAAGTGATAGATGACATCAAAATAAAGTGTTTGAGCTCAAATTGCTTAGGCAAAATGCTGCTAGTTTTCGTTCTACAGAGTGATTCGTTAATATATTTTTATATTATTTTAGAAATATATTGAAAACTATTCAACCGATTTAAGTGAAATTTGGTATCTTGCTATTATTTAGTATGCTTAATACAAAAATGATATTAGTTTTACCATTGACACTAGGTGGCGCCACCTACTATAACATCGGTTCATTAATGTGACCATAATTTTTTTGTCCGCCCTGTATAAACATTTTAGGAAAAAAAAACCTAAAATAACATTTAATTCTACACAAAAAAGGTATTTGTGTTTCAAATAAAAAAAGTACAACGTTTTCGAAATGAAAGTGACGTGCATAAAATGAAAAAATTTTACAAAAACTTATGTAAATTCAGATATTATTCAAAAGGATATTAAATACTAGACAGATCATTTTTGCAAAAAAAAATGCATATGATTGAAACATTTATTTTTATTAAACCTTTTACACAGTAACAAATTTAAAAAAAGAAATAGAAATCAAATATAAATTAAACAATGAAGTGAATATAAAACAATTGAAAAGTGAATAATTCAAAACGAAACAAAAAAAAATTACAACTAGTGTTCAAAATGTTCACCATTAGATAAACTACCTAATCTAAATCTTTTGTGTAAGTTTTTTCTTATTTTACATAATGAGTTTCTTTGGACCCTAATTACGTTAACTCCCTCTACAATATTTTACCATAACTCTTGACGGTTATTTATTTTTTTTTTATAAACAAGTGACTTTAGGTAGCCCCAAAAGTGAAAGTCTAGGAGATTTAGTTCGGGACTGCGTGCTGGCCATGGGTATACACTACCTCTACCAATGCACCTTTGAGGATATTTCATCTAGATAATTTCTAACTTCGAGGCTATAATGTGGTGGTGCACCATTATGCATGTACCAAGAGTTACGTCTCAAATTTAGAGGTATGTCTTCTAAAGGTGTCGGTAAATCTTCTCTCAAAAAATTTAGATACAGTACTCCGTCAAGCCAAGTTGGTAATTCGAATAGTCGTACAATACAATCTCCAAATATGACGCACCTGATATTTATGGAAAACTCATGTTGAAAATGATGTTCTTGAAATGCATGAGGATTTTCTGTCGCATAGGTATGGCTACTAGCGGCAATTAATCACACCTCTTCAGTAAATGTGGCTTTATCGGTAAATAAAATTTTATTCTAAAACATTGGATTGTCTAAATGCCGCCCTATCATAAACTGACTAAATCGGAGCCTTGCTGGAAAATCCTGTGGTAGAAGATTATGTACTGGAGTAAAACGATATGGATATAGAATTTCTGTCCGTATTATTCTTGACATTGTAGATTTGCTTATACCAGTGGCCGTAGAAACAAGCCTTGTACTGGTTTCTGGATATTCTGCAACACGCATAACAATTTCATCCTCCATATCCGCATCAATTACTCTCGGTCTTCCAGCATTCCTGTTTTTGGGATGAAATGGCCCTGTTTCGCCTAATCTGTCGAACAATGAACAATAGTTTTATGGTTTGGTTGCCTTCTATTTGGATAACGTTCGAAATAGCGTTGAGCTGCTTTACGATAACAAAGATTTTCCTGGGCATACAAACAGATCATATCGCGCATTTCTACATTAGAAAATTCACTATGACGTGACATTTTACCTTTATCTTAAGTGGTTTATAAAAAACTTAATAGCACTTTGACAAATAATGATTCGCACTGCACTTTGACAACAAATAGTAAACACATTCATATTTACGCCTTGACTTTGCCATTAAGTTCAAAGCATACCTAGATACCTGCTTGTTTTGCGACAAATTAAATACATTTATGTGTATAATTAACAAAATACGTGTAATTTTGTGATTTGAAACAAAAATAACTTTTTGTGTAGAATTGAATGTTATTTGATGTTTTTTTTTTCCTCAAATGTTTAAACATGCGGGACAAAAAAATTATGGCCACATTAATGAATCAATGTTATAGTAGGTGACGCTACCTAGTGTCAGTAGTAAAACTAATATCATTTTCATATTAAATATACTAAATAATAGCACGATATTTAATTTCACTTAAATCGGTTGAATAGTTTTCAATACATCCCTAAAAGTAAATAAAAAAAATATTAATGAATCACCCTGTTAGAACGAAAACTAGCAACATTTTGCCTAAGAAATTTAAGCTCAAAACGCTTTATTTTGATATCAGCTATCACTCATTAGCCAATGTCCAATTAGTTATGGGACACCCTTATAACACGTTTTGGAACATTTTCTATATATACCCGAACCTTATATTCAAGGATCAGAAATCGTTGTTTTCTTTGTCCAAAATATCGTCCTATTATCATTACATGCTCCTTTGTAAATAATTTGTTATAAGCAAGCTCTGCAGAAGTATTTGGATTTCTAAAGGGTCATCATTAACCACGGTGCCACTTCATCTCCTAAAATTATTGCATTTGACCTCCTAAACTCATTTTTAGCAGTGTTACAAATTTGTGAGTTGCTCCATATCCGTGAATCATGGACAGATCCTGGTCATGATGCGTCGACGCTTGCAAACCACACATCTGTATTGCAGGTGGCTTGAACGTTGATACTGTGATATCCTTTGCGATTGATATCTTCATCGCTATGAAGTCGTGGTCTTTTTATTTTTATGTGGGTTCAATCGATCACACCCACAGAACACAGAAAAGTGTACTTTGATGACCATCTTTCTTTAGCTTCTATTATATCCGCCGGAGTGTGAGAAAATGTTATCCAACGTTTGCATTTTTCTATTATCTGGTTAGCAGCTTGCCTCACACTTTAAGACACAGTAGTTTGATGAACACCAATATCTTCTCCCACTCCTATTTGAAACACTGGATCACCTGCATATCTTAAAATACATTAAGTATTGTATTATTATTTATTATATTTCTTTATTTCTTCTGGTTCTTCACTCAAAAAATTATTGGAAAGCTTACTTTTTCACCTTTCCACAACATTTTTTTTATTAAATCGATATAATACTTTAAAATCACGATCACACGTACTTCTTATTGGTTTACAATATTTTTTTGAACACAAATTAAACATCGTGGGTAGCGGGTAGGTACTCTTCCACAATCCCTGTGAAGGATTAGACTTACTTCAGGGATGCGATCCTGCCCTACGCGAGCCTTGATTCTCTCTCAACTCTTTTGGAGAGAAATCATGTCCTAACCTCATTCCTACCCAATACCTATAGAAAAATATACAGAGCATTGACTGCATTTCCTCAAGAGTTATGTTTATAAATCCAAGACTAAATAAGAGATACAATCTGAAAATAATCCAGGTATACGCCCCCACCAGCGATTACGAAGATGAAATTGTCGAAGCCTTTTATGAGGAAATCGAAAGAGCAAAAAAGCAGGAACCGGCTCATTACAATCTGATAATGGGAGATTTTAACGGGAAACTCGGAAGGAAAAAGGACAAACAAGAAGTGGCAATTGGAGATTTTGGAATCGGAGTAAGAAACGAAAGAGGCGAAATGCTTACCAACTTTCTACTGCAACACAAACTGTATGCAATAAACACCTTTTTTAAGAAGAAACAGAATAGAAAATGGACGTGGGCTAGTCCAGACGGAAGAACTAAGAGCGAATATAATTATATAATAACAGACGAAAAGCAAATTATTCAAGATATCACTGTACTCAATAAACTATCAGTAGGAAGTGACCACAGACCAGTAAGAGCTAGAGTAACGATAAATCTACAAAAAGAAAGAGCAAAGATGATAAGCAGTTGCAAACGCATAGTGTGGAATTCACCAAATCATCCAGAAGCATACATAAAAAATATAGCCGAAACTTTACAGAGTAATAATCCCAAACCTCCAAGTAACGACGATCACAATAAATTATTAACATACTCGGTTATAAACGCACAAATCAAGAAAAAAAATACACCAAGGAAAAGATTAGCAAAAATACAAAAGCTCTCATGGAAATACGACGAAACCTAAGCGAGAACGATAAGGAAAACAAAGAAGAATGAAGAATATAAAAAACTAAATAAAAGAATGTCAGCGGAAATTAGAAAAGATGTAGGAAGATATAATACTAATGTAATTACTCAAACAGTAGAAGAGAACAAAGGTTTAAAGATAATGAAAAGAAAACTCACACAAAGTAAAAAAGAAATATACAAGGCAACGGAAAGACGGAAAGGCAACAACAGATAAACAAACATTCTGAAAATAACCAGAGAGTTTTATAAAGACCTCTATACCAGCCAAAGACGACAAGACAATTTCCCGACACGAGTAAATCTCTGTGGGATTTACTCTCATAAATCAGGGATCGGAAATACTTTTACCCATTACTGTGTCAGAAGTAAGAGCAGCTTTAAAGGAAATGAAGAATCATCGATCGCCTGGTGATGATGGACTGGTTATCGAGGCAATAAAAGCAGGAGGAGAAATTTTATTAAAATCAGTAAGCGAACTGTTTAATAAATGCTTACATGCGCGTACGATTCCAAAAGACTGGAACAATGCAGTAATAGTCTTGTTACACAAAAAAGGCGATATTACTAAATTAGAAAATTATAGACCCATCAGCCTCTTAGACACATATGTACAAAACTCTTTATGAAAATCTTAACAAAGAGGCTAACACCTAAACTTGATTTCTATCAGCCCAAAGAACAGGCAGGCTTCAGGGTAGGATATGGCACAAATGACCATTTGCATACCATAAAGATCTTAATAAAAAGTGCATCGAGTACAACATACCACTGGTTCTTGCATTTGTCGATTACGATGAAGGCTTTTGATTCTGTAGAGTTTGAAACAATACTGGAAGCCCTAAATCAAAGCCGAATATATTACAGGTACACAGACACTAATCAAAAACATCTACGAGAACGCTACATCAAGTATACGACTACACGAAGACACAGAAAAATTCAGCTTAGGTCGAGGAGTTAGACAAGGAGACAACATTTCACCAAAATTGTTCACGGCAGCTATAGGGTCAATATTTAAGAGCACTCAATGGCAGGATATGGGTATCAATATAGACGGAGAAAGATTAAATCACCTAAGATTTGCAGATGATGTTGTATTAATCGCAGATAATTTACATGATACAGTTTCCTATGATGCATTCGCTTAAAATTCTGCCTGAAAGAGCAGGATTAAAGATAAACTTTGAGAAAACTAAACTTATAACAAATCTCGTAATGAGTGGAAATATAACTATTGACAATAATACCATACAACAAACAGACACCTACAAATATCTGGGACACGAAATCAAAATAAGCAGAGACAATCAAACACATGAAATACAAAGGCGAATAGGCCTAACATGGGCAGCATTTGGCAAATTAAGCCATATTCTTAAAAGTTCAATTCCCATTTGTCTCAAGCGAAAGGTTTATAACCAATGTGTTTTATCTGTACAAACTTATGGAGCAGAGACTTTAACACTCACGCAAAAATCTGCGAATAAACTCAGAGTTACACAACGAGCCATGGAACGTGCAATGCTGAAAGTGAGCTTCGAGACCACATAACAAACCAACAAATCAGGCAAAGATCAGAAGTTCAAGACGTCATCGAAAGAACCACGAGGCTTAAGTGGGGTACTTAACTAGAACACAAGATGGACGGTGGATCCTTTCCCAAGTTAATTTGCTCCTTTTCTAACTTGGTTGCACCGTACTGAAGACGACCAATAGTTAGAAATACGTATATACGGTTGCCTTCCATCGATATACCATTTTTGGTTTTTTTGTTTTTGCGATTACTTTTTACTTTTATTATTCACTCGCATTATCTTTATATATATATATATATATATAATATATATATATATATATATATATATATATATATATGCTTAATTATACCAATTATAATTTATAAATTACATTATTTTTATTATTCAAAATTTTTAGTAAATATTTAGCTTCTACAGAAATTGCTTTTCGATTCGGCGCAAAGCTTATTATTCAGCATCGTATAATACAGACTGCAGAACATACATACATGAGAAAACTTTTATGATTCAACACAAAAGGCAGCATTCCCTCTTAGATTTCGTTTGCACATGGATTTAATAGTATGCACCAAGGATGTTGATGGGCTTATGTTAAATGCTATGGAAATATTTAATCAACGGCAGCGAACGAATTTGAATATGCAAATGCAGCTGAAAAAATAATGAATGTATCTGTGTTCCACTATACTACATACATACTGCATTTAAAAATGTTAATGTATACTTTAGGATCATAAATATTGGCTCCGTACATATTATGTTTTATGATTACAAGTTCGGGTGTGAGATAAAATAATTTATATGGGGAATGTATTGGGGCATATGGCAAATATAGAATCACTTAAAAACTTAAGCCTAATTAAGAACCGTAATAACTGTGAAAGTCGAATTCGCTATATATGATATATTCGCTATAGATGATATATTATATGATTAACATAATAACTCTATAAAATAACACAAATAATTTAATAAAAAATGGATAAGGAACAAAAAACAAAAAAATATTAGAGAAAAGTAAAACAAAAGAAAATGATCTAAAATTAACCTACAATAATTATGATTCGATCTTTTAATACAAATTTATCATTGTAACAACTCTTAGTAGATTGACTGTCAGCTATTTCTCCATCTCTTCGGCGATCTTCCTTGCGACCCGCTTTCCAACTGGATTTCCCTTTACATCAATACTGGATAGTTTATCTTCTTTCATTATTCCTACCTGCATATATCAAGGACGTAGTATATGTTGTTTATTTTCTTCTAGTTTTACCTACTGTGTATTTCCTCCTCGGGCCCTTATATCAGCCTTTATATGGCTCAATAATTTACGCAATTATTGAGCCTTGTCGAACTTCTGTTAGAGGACAGAATGAAGTGGATAATTTGTCTTCGACCTTGATACGTATAGTCTAAGCAGCCAATGCTTTTTGTACTTATAAAAAGATGCTAATAGCTTGCCTGTGGTGCTCATTTAGCTCACTGCCTGTGGTGCTAACACTTTCCTGCTTTAGAGATCATGATTGTACTGGATATCTTCAAAAGGGTAGAAAAGTATTCCAGCTGAAGGCAGGCATTGATAGTTATGGCTAGTATTGGAAATATGGCTTTTGGAAGTTGTTTAAGCATCTCCTTTTTATGCAATCCGAACCAGGGCTGTGTTTTTGCCTAGGCTACTCAGTCTCCTGATGGTTTCGGTGTCTATTAAGGCCACTATCTTATGATAGTTGGGCCTTCTTTGGGGAACTGAATTTGCCAGAAGATAGTCGATGTTTCACTCGGGTGCTATATGGAATCGCTATCTGAAGTTAAGGTTTTCAGGGGTGACGAATATGGCTTGGAGTGTTTTTTTAAAGATTTTAGACTTGGCTAGTGAATTGGTGATTATTTGGTGAGGGTATCTTGGTAGGATATAGCTCTAACACTAAAATCTGAGCCAGCAGGTAACACAAATGGAAGATGTACAAGAAGTAAATTGCAATACTACCGGTTATAACAACAAACGAGTTCCAAAATAAGCAGCGATAGAAACAACCTAATTAACAGCTTTTAATAAAGACTACAAAACACTAAGCTATTAAACTATAAAGAAAAAGTAAAAAATACAAGTTACAAAACTTTAACTCAAACTAGAATTGCTAATTAACAGAAAAGTAACTTCAGTTCAATACATGTTCAATAGGAGCTCCTTGTACTTCTTAATCCTACGAATTAAAAAATATTACATACTGTTTAATTGAAAAATATTAAATATTTTTTACAATTTCTACCCAAACAATTACCATTCATTTGCATTTGTCAGCAGAAAGAACGTACTAAAAAATATAGTATCTGCTTGTACAGGTACAGAAACCGAGTACGGTGGTTTTAAGGTGCGAAGACGTCATTTTTATATTTTCATACAAGGTCTGTCATAACTGAAAAATTTTAGATCTTTAACCAAAGAATAAATATATATCTGGCTTCACGGGAATTATATTGTATCTGTTTACACTTCTAAAATAAACATACACATATGTTATAAGCACTTCATTCTTCTTCTCCTTATCTTGAAGTAATAGTTTAGGATTCGATTTTCTTTGCAGGAATAACAGTCCCTGTATGAAAATTTCAAAAATGACAATTTCCTGATCTTGACAAGTTATTATTTATCCCTGTTGTGTGACAAATAATATGACAGCGGCCGATTATCCTCCGCAATTTAAGAATACACGGGTTACTATAATAATCACAAGCAGACAATACATTTTTTAATAAAATTGGAGAGCTCGTAGGGCCTGTATTAAAAACGTACGTTTATACAGGGTGTTTCAAAAAGGTATGTCATAAAGTCAATCACTCATTCCGGGGACAAAAATAAATTGATTGAGTCCAACTTACCTTAGTACAAAACCTTGCACAAAAAAGTTACAGGCCTTTGAAGTTACAAAATAAAAATTGTTTTTTTGCATTATCTCCTAAACTACTTTTGCATTATCTCCTAGACATTTTGTTATAAAAATGGACACGTTACTGTCTTGTTCTGAAAGCATATTACAAAATAAACAACAAAATCTAAGCGCATAGAAAAATTTTAAGGGGGGTGTGCAGCCCTAAATCCCCCCAATCTTTTGAATACGGTTCAAATCAAATGAATTTGCGGATACAATTATTGCAAACAGTTCCATCAATAACAGTCAATAATTTGAAGCTATCATTTATTGTGTGAATAAGATTAGTATTAAAAATTTTGATATTACAATGGCCTACACATTTCAGGAAATAGCAGACATGCATTTAACTTTGAGTAAGTTGGATCAGATTAAATTATGATTCCAATAAACTATCGGGAATATCGTCAAGGAAACAGTGCAGCAGCCGTAAGGCGTTATGCAGTTAAATACCCCAATCAAAATACACCGGATAGACGATTACTTCTGAACATTGATCATCGTTTACTGGAAACGGGTACATTCCAATCGCAAGTTGCTGGCGATAGTGGTCGTCCAATAATGGATGCAACTGATGGAGACGTTTTAGAAATCATTGAGAAGTCCCTGGAACAAGTACAAGTGTAATAGCTGCTTAATTAAATGTTCCTTACGTAAGGGTTTGGAGGCGTTTGAAGGATCAGCTGCTTAAACCCTATCACTTAACAACGGTTCAAGAGTTATTGGTTGAAAATTATCCTAAAAGGATTGGATTTTGCGATTGGTTGTTAATGGAAAACACTCGAAATATTAATTTTATTAGAAATATTTTATTTACCGACGAGGCTACCTTCAGAAGAAATGGAATAACAAACCATCATAACGAGCACATTTGGACCGACGAAAATTCTCACGCCAAAAAAACGACTCATCGCTAAAGCACTTTCAAAGTTAATGTTGGGCACGAATTGTGGATAACAATCTAATATACCTGGTATTTCTTCCCAACAATTTAAATGGTGATAATTATTTGCAGTTCTTGACAAACGATTTACAAGAGTATTTGGAAGAAGTGAATATTGCAATAAGGCAAAATATGTGGTTTTTACAAGATGGCGCTCCACCCCATTACAGTAATGAAGTCCAGGAATACCTTTGTAGGCAGTATTCTGGTCGGTGGATTGGAAGGGATCGTGACGCACCTATTTCGTGGCCATCCAGAAGTCCAGATCCTCAGCGGATTCGGTTTTCCTTATTAACCCTTCATAGTCGGGCATAGGTCCAGTGGACCTAGACCCAGTTTTTTGGCTGTAATTTAAAATAAAATTAATATATATCATTGAGACTAAATGACATCTAATGATGATCAGTCTTCTTTTACCTGCCGAAGTAACATTCCAATAACCGCCGAGATTTTCCGGAAATTCGACCGTACACAGAATAGGTCCGCCGGAGCTAGCCCGCTCAACCACGTCAGTACTACTTGGTACGTCCTGCTTGGCGTATGAGAGTTATATACTAGTGCTTATTGTCTTTTACTGACTCTGAATAGTGTGTTTTGTGAATAATCGACCTTACTTATTTTGTGACAATTACGTAAAAAAGTATTTTATCATAATTTGGCGACACTTTTGAGAAAAATGAGTAATCGTATTTACAAACTTGAGTATGGAATGATGACACAAATACTTTACAAAGAAGATTTTGACGAAATCAGATGAATCGTCAACAGAGGATCATCTGGAGACAAGGTCGATGGATTCTGATACCGATCATGAAATCGACGACGTAGATACAGAAGACATGGTGGGCGCCGAAAGCGAAAACTTTTATAATGGTAAGTCAGCTTATAAGATGTGTCCGTTTCAGATGAAAAAACCACACGGCCTCAAAGACAAGCAACAGATAAATTAGCTTCCAGTGAGAGTATTTTTTAGTATTTTTGTAAAATTGCAAGACATATTATAGCCTAGGACAAACAAACAATGAGAAATGCTGCCACAGATTCCAGAAGTTGCGGATTTGACATCATACCATCCAAACCGAGCAAGTAAGAATCAAATATTCTCGTTTGTGATGCAAAACTTTTATTTTTTATTTTTATATTATAATGAAAATTTATTGAGGGCAACAACTGGAAGGACCTTACAGGCAGATTAATTCTGCAGATGCAATTGTATGCAGGTTGGCAGAACCAATTTTCGGCACAGACAGGAATATTACTGCTGATAATTGGTTTACGAGTTTGAACCTTGTAAAAGAACTGAAAAAACAAAAATTGTTCCTTCGTAGGAACCGTGAGGAAAAATCGACGAGAAATTCCGGCAGATTTTGCATTGCCCAAAACTCGCAATGAATATGATACTTTTGGTTATACTAAACACGAGACACTTGTATCATATGTACAAATAAAAACAAGACAGTTTTATTGTTGTCTAGTTATCATACGTCAAGTTCAGTTGTATCGTCTGACACCGATAAGAAACCGGAAATAATACAATTTTACAATGAAACAGAATCAGGCGTGGACGTTGTGGATAAATTATGTGCCACTTATGATACAGCACGAGGTACGAGAAGAAAGATGGCCTATGGTGATATTTTACCGCTTATTAAATGTAGCCGGAATTAACTCCATGATTATTCTTTTGGAAATGAGGCAGAGTATATTACGAGGCGGATCTTTTTGAAAAGTTGGCAAAAAGTTTAGTAACTCTACATTTACAGAGGAGATCAACAATACAAAGTTTGCCGACTAAACTGAAAACTCTTTTAGAACCTTATAAACCTGAACAAGAAGAGACACATGAAAGGGATCGAGCAGCAAGTAGTTCAAACCGAAGTAAAAGAAAACACTGTGCAGCTTGTTACAAAGAAACGAAGAAACAATGCCAGACTCAATATTCTTGTGAAAGGTGTAGCAAAATTTTATGTTGAGTATAAATGCTAAAAAAATGTGCGAGAAATGTTTTAATAAATATTAATGAGATATATTGAACTCTGTAAATAAATATAATACACATGTCTATATTGTTTTTTCACTTTAAATATATTTTTACTAATTCCATAAGTGGTTTTGTTTTTTTTTTTGTTTTTTCTCCATATATGGGCAATATTTCGCATTCAAAATCTGTTTAATTATTTACTTCCTTATAAAATACATTTATTTATGTTGTAAACATTAAAATAATAAGGAAAATATTTTTAAAAAATCCGCTAGTAATTAAATAGTTAATCATAGGTCCATCGGACCTACCTCGACTAACGGCGTTCGGCAGGTCGCGCGCCTAATGAAGGGTTAAAACGATACCGAATGTGTATTTAAGAAAATGGGGGTCATTTTGAACATCTATTGTAATAACATATTTATAGAGGTTATAGACATTTTTTGTACTTGTTATATCATTTAAGCCATTTATTTAATTGCAGGAAATTTTTAAAAGGTTAATGAAAAGAGCCGTAACTCAATAAAAACTGTTTTTAAAAAAAAGCAAAAAAGGAAAAAAAAACAATTTTTATTTTGTAGCTTCAAAGGGCTGTAACTTTTTTTATGTACAGTTTTGTACTAAGGTAAGTTGGATTCAATCAATTTATTTTTGTCCTCAGAATGCTTGATTTAATTTATGACATACCTTTTTGAAACACCGTGTATAACGAGCTAAAATTTTGTGGACAGAACTTATACGTTTTCAATTTTTCCATTAGTTCTAGGACACTCTGTATGATATACCTCTTTCCAATATTTTTGCAAAAAATTATATCAAAGTATTACCTTTTAATAAACGAAATTCATTTGTTCATGTCATTCACAGTAATCATTAATACGTTGAGAGGATCGGCGATTTCTAAAGGAGGCGTATCTTATAATAGGATTGTAAAACGGTCGTTACAATTAATGAATATTACCTACCGAATGCGAAGGTTTAACTAATAAATTATTTATGAGGATATAGGGAATCGTAACATGAAATAGATACAGGAGAGAGAGTATTCTTAACTACAAGCACAAAGGATTATCGTTGTAAAATAGGTATGTCATTTGAATTAATTCGACAGTCAAAAGGGATACGCAGCGTTTTATTGCTGGGATCCGGGAAGTCCATTATAAAGGAATTGTAATCAAATCAAAGGAAAATAAGAGCAGTAATATGGTTAATGGACGTTCATAAAAAGATAAAGACTACGTCAAGCTGCCTAGCTGCTAATACAAAATGTTAAATAAGATAAGTAGCTTGGTGCAAATAGATATTATTTGATATTTAAGGATGTAAAACATGTACATATATATATTAATATATATAATATATATATATATAATATTATATATATATATAATAATATATATACATATACCTATATATATATTATATATACATATATACATATACCTATATATATATATATATATATATATATATTATTATTTGTAATCTCAGCAATTGGTCTGTGTGAAATAAAACTCTATTTGTTATTTCTCAATATTTCGTCACGATTTTGTGACTTCTTCAGGAGAAACTGTAAATTTATTATAATTATTATATGTAAACAAAATGAATATTTCAATACTTACAACTTAAGATTAATTATTCCAGCTTATTACAAAAATGTGTCTTAATCTGATCCGCTAGCCCAAATTTGCCGGTAAGGAGAAAAAATCGAATTAAAAATTCTCCACTTTTTTAGCCAATATAGACCTCCAAATGATAATTTTTCTCACGAACCGTTGGATGTAGGAAAATTCTGAGCATGGCAGACGATAGAGCGGTCAATTTTATGTAAGAAATGTCTACTCGCTTGACTTTTAGACCAAAATTGACGCCAATATAGCCGAAATACGAAATTTGAAAAAATCCAAGGGTACTCCCTTTGATGATTTTTTCCAAATTTTTATGAAAAAAAAAATTTTTTTATGTTTTGGTAAGAGCACTCGGTCCAGCTTATTACAAAAATGTGTCTTAATCTGATCCGCTAGCCCAAATTTGCCGGTAAGGAAAAAAACTCGAATTAAAAATTCTCCACTTTTTTAGCCAATATAGACCTCCAAATGATAATTTTTCTCACGAACCGTTGGATGTAGGAAAATTCTGAGCATGGCAGACGATAGAGCGGTCAATTTTATGTAAGAAATGTCTACTCGCTTGATATGTTATCAAAATTTAAAATTTTTAATCTTAAGTTGTAAGTATTGAAATATTCATTTTGTTTACATATAATAATTATAATAAATTTACAGTTTTCTCCTGAAGAAGTCACAAAATCGTGACGAAATATTGAGAAATAACAAATAGAGTTTTATTTCACAACAGACCAATTGCTGAGATTACAAATAATATTTAACACAGTACGGTCGAGAATAATTTGATAGTATATATATATATATATATTATTATATATATATATATATATATATATATATATATATAATATATGTATATAATATATATATATATATGTATATATATATATATATATATATATATATATTATATATATATGTATATATATGTATATATATAATTGATGGATTCTACGTTACTTGATGGAAATTCATTTTATGTAACAATAAAACACTGAAAAGTTTGTTTTCAAACTTCCACAAAATTTATTTTAAACTATCATCACTACAGCGGTTTCGGCTGATTGCCTTTCTCAAGTGATCTATTATTGGCATGCGTTTACACTTTATAGTCTCTAATGAAATAGATTGATGAGGGGAGAACCGTTTGTCTCAAGTTGGTCATTCCGAATTATATCTGTGTTTTTTAATTTGTTAATTTCCATAGATTCTAACAAAGATAGCTTAAGGCCTTTATTTTGAATGTGAGGAATTATAAATTCGCCATTAAAAGAATGATTATGACCTAGAAGGTGAAGTGCTTATGTAGAATCTGTTTTTCTATTATTGAAATCCCTTCTATGTTCTGCTATTCGTTTATTAAAGTTTCTACCTGTTTGACCGATGTAAGTTTTTGGGCAGTCGTCACATTTAAGTTTGTACACACCACTGTGTAAGTGTGTTTTATTTCGGCTATTATTGTTTTTAATATATTTGCCTAGGTTGTTATTTGTTCGGAAAGCTGGTGTTATTCCTTTCTTTTTTATGTGTTTGGCTATTTTTGTTTATATTTTGCTTGTATATGTAATCGAGCAGAAGTTACTGATTTTTTTCTCTGGTGGTGGAAATACTAATTTCAGAGCTTTCTTGTAAAGTTTTTGATTTAACATTTTATTAATTGTTTGTTCGTTGTATCCGTTGTTTACTACTATTTGCTTAATGGTATTTAATTCTGTCTCAAAATTGTATTTTGAGATCGGAATTTCTGTTAATATATGTAACATACTATGATAGGCTGCCAGTTTATGGGATTATTGCATTTTTCTTAATATTTCCGAAACAGTCAAAGATAAGTATAGGACATATTTAAAAAATGTCTAAAATAAATGATCTGAGTAATCTAAAAAGAAATTAATATATGGGGTGTTCTATTTAAAATAAGCAAGTTGGTATTGGCCACCGTTATCTGATACACCCCGTATAAAAAGTTTTTATGGAAAAAATGCGCAACTATAATTAATACTAATCGATTTATTCGACCGTTTTTTCTAATACTTCCTCATTTATTTATTAACTAATTTATTCCATTTGGATGACACACAGTGTATATATATATATATATATATATATATATATATATATATATATATATATATATATATATATATATATATATATATACATATTAGTGGATTCTCTTGGGCTTAGGTTCATAAAAAAAATTAGTTTGATACTAAGACATTTTTATATATTTTTTTTCCGACGCGACGTTTCAGCAGGAAATCCATGCCTTTTTCAAGAAATAATATTGACAAGCATCGTACCCACCAAGTCACTACATATAAAAATTTTTATATGTAGTGACTTAGTGGGTATGTCCTATGTTTTAATATTATTTTAATTGTGACGTCTACTTGTTAATACCGAATTTTTACATGCCTGTCAATATTATTTCTTGAAAAAGGCATGGATTTCCTGCCGAAACGTCGGAAAAAAATATAGAAAAATGTCTTAGTATCAAACTAATTTTTTTTATGAACCTAAGCCCAAGAGAACCCACTAAAAAATATATATTAAGGTTCAAGAACTAAACTCAAACTATATATATATATATATATATATATATATATATATATATATATATATATATATACTTACCCCGCTAGTGAACTCCTTTATTTAAGACAAAGATGAGAAACGCTCGGACCTGTCAATTTTTATCAGGTATTTTATAACATAATAAAAATTGTCACCACTTATATCCCCTTCACTTGATAGCTACCCCCTCAGATTTTTTAAATAGCAATGGGGATCGTGCAATAGTTCGTTGGAAAGGGTTTGAAAAGAAGAATTTAAAAATGTATAAGTTTGAAATTTTGTATGGCATAATGCTCTTGCCTTCCTAACCCTTTGTAGGGTCTGCATATCAATCCTATTTCATTCGTCGATTATTCTTTGACGGAGTTCATTAAGTGTCGTCAACTGGCTCCCATACAGTTTGGATTTAAGGTAACCCCATAGGTAAAAATCTACAGGAGTAAGATCAGGTAATCTTGGTGGTCATTCAATGAATCCACGACGTCCAATCCATCTTCTCGGATACAAATTATTTAAAAAATTTCGAACACGTGAATTGTAATGAGGCGAAGCTCCATCTTGCTGGAAACCAAGATCTTGGGTGAATTCGCCTGGATTGTTTCTAAGCACATCATTAATTGCAGGAATTATTTGTGTTTCCAATAGATTAAGATAGCTTTGCCCCGTTAAATTGCCTTCGATAAAAAAAGGGCCTATAATGTGATCCCCTAGTATACCTGCCCAAACATTTAATTTAGTGGGAAATTGAGTATGACACTCTCGAAACAATCGATGGTTTTCGTCAGACCAATATCTTACGTTTTGTCGATGTACATGACCATTTAAATAGTATGTAGCTTCATGGAAAAAACAAATATGTCTTAAATAATTTGGATCTTGTGGAATATTATTATCCATAGTTTCACAATATTGCAGTCGTCGATCTGGATCATGCTCTGCTAATTCGTGCACCATTTTCATCTTATAGGGATGAAATTTTTGCTTTTTTAAAATGTTTAAGACGGTCCCGTGACCTAAAATCTAAAATAATACTTTGGTTCAGTCCGTAAGATACTTCTGAGAAAATCTAATTATGCAATTTGACCGTATATTTCACAAGGTCGATTGCATACTTTTCAGTATGATATCAATGTTACGAATTTTTAATTTCTTGAAGGTAATTTTGCAGCAAAAGCTTAAAATTTCTGCTAATCTAGACTTGGTGTGCTAGTTAATATGTCAGTCTCTTTCCGCAAAGCACCTGAACATGTTTTGTACCGCACGTACATTTAGGAGGTATTTGAGATGTGGGCATATCAAAAAATCTTAAAAATCTTCTGGAAAACAATGTCATTGGTAATGACATTCACAATTAAAACGAGATATCTACATTATCTGGGACATTTTACACAATATCTCAGATAAATAAATTTAATATTTATATTCATATATTTACACCATATTTATAAATTTAACTGGTGTTATTTTTTATAGCTTTAAATACTCAGATCACTTTGATACCATTATTTCGGGCTGTGGAATTCGCACCTTCTTTTTGTGAAGTTGTGGACCTCCTGTATACTAAAAATTAAATATTTAGAGAAGCGTTCAAGGCACAATGTTCAGTTAGTATCTCTCCCTCGATTCGCTGTCACTGCATGACAAAACTACACCCATAGATATAATTTACACTCCGGTGGTCCGTAAAGTACGTGCTTATCCTCCGAGGATAAGATCTCCATTGAAGGAGCCGAGTTGATTTTTTATGGGTATTTAAAGTAGCTCACTTCGACAAGTATGGAGGGCTCCCTCTCAAATAATTAGTCTTTGGAACGACATTCCTTTTCCCTGTAGAAATTCATGAAGTAGATAACGCCAGTTCAGATGAACCAAATTAAGTACTTTATTGACTCCAGGTACGTATAAAAAGTCAGTTCATAGAAGCAATTTTGTTGTTTTTTTATTTTTCAAGAAAGTACTATACGAGAAATATATTATACTTGGTAATTACTATTATTATTCTGAATGGTGTAAGTGGTCCAAAACAAAGCAGAAACTGGAAAAATTAGTAGATGTAAAAATATGTAGCGTATGAGGCCGATCGAAGTCATAAAAAAAAACAAACAAAAAAATGTATACTATTATAAATATATATTTACAGTAGTTTTGTTCGCGGTACCAGTGCTGGACGCGTTCAGGATCACTTTAGAACCCTCTTAAGTTCGTGTCACACGGTCAAATATTTGATCAAATTAGTTTGATCAAAACCTTTGAAATGAATTTTCTTCAAGGTCATTTTGAACAAACATTAATTTTGATTGGTCGAAAAATATCTAATTTGTTCTTGTCTGTTTTAATTTTTTAAATATATATAATCACTGAAGTTATACTAATTTATATTTCAACTTTTACATCTTTAATAAAATTTATTAAATTAAAAGGAGACACGCCAGCGCATCTCCCTGTCGCAGCCCAACATGCGTTTCAAATGCCTGTGATTGTTCGCCCTGTATTTCGACTTTACAACACATTCTTACATTTATCAGTTTATCGGGATGTGAAATTCATCCATGGCTTCATACAATTTCTTTCTTAGAACGCATCATACGCCGATTTAAAATCTACGAAAAGATGTTATGTGTCGATATTGAATTCATTGGTTTTTTCTAGTATTTGCCTTAGCACAAAGATCTGGTCTATTGTTGATCGACCAGGCCTAACACCACTTTGATATTCGCCAAGAAGCTTCTCTGAATATGCACTCAGGCGACTATATAAAATACTCGAAAATATTTTGTATGCTGTATTAAGGAGGGTTATTCACCTATAGTTTCTACATTCCAATTGATCACCCTTTTTGTGTAGCGGGCAAATGATCCCAATTACACCCTCTTCCGGGATTTGTTCCTCATTCCAGGTATTCTATATATTAATATTACTCCTTCGTATATGTTATTGGAGGTTAATCAGGTAACATCCTTTATAATTGCAAAAAGCTCGCAGGAAAAAATAGAGGAGTGGAAATTGGTCCAAGGCGAAAGAACATGGGGAATATACAAAATTCTTAAAAATTTAGGTAAAGGTAACTAAGTAGTAGTATAGTAGGAAAAGATTAGTGGGTCATTTTTCAATTGTATACAATTTTTTTCTTCTTTTGGCATCATAACCCTGGCTGCTCTTTGCCTGTCTCGCTACGTCCTTCCATACGGGCTTCTCTTGTGTCCTTCTCCTCCATTGTCTTACATTCATAGTTGTCTACTACGTTATTTTCATTATCAGTTTTTCTTTTAAGGGTTTCTTTTCACACTATCAATAGCTTGTTTAAAGTCTATATGCGCATAAAGTTCGATGTCGTATTTATAAATTTTGTCTTGCATCGTTCCTAGTATGAATACATTGTCTGCAGTGGCTCTATTTGGTCTGAATCCATTTTGATAATCACCGATTATATTCTCGGAGTATTATAACAATCTATTATAGATAATAACAGAAAGAATTTTGTATACTATATTAGCAATGTAATTGGCCTATAATTCTAGCATTTCTTCTTATTGAATTTAGATATAGATAGTTATTATTTTAGACATGGGTAAATATATGATATATTAGATAAACTAGAATATATATTAGATAAAATAGAGGTTACCTATAATTCTAATGTCCCTATTGTCTATGTTTTTATTTAACAGAATTTCTTTGAATCAATTATACTGCACTCTGTCAAATGCCTTCTCAAAATCTATGAAACAGGCATATATTTCCTGATTCATATTTAGGCATATATGTGAAAGAAAACCCACTGCAAACAGTGCATTCTGTTTTCCCAGACCTTTGCCAAATCTCATTTGTGTATTACTTATGCCGTCATCTAGTTTCTTATGTAATCTATTGCTAATTACTTTTAATTACTTACAATTTCAAGACATGACCCATTAAGGCTAAGGTGCGATGTTCATTGAACTCCTTTGCGTTGGCTTTTTTGCTAAACAGTATAAATGTCGATTGGAGCCATTCTTTAGGTATTATACCTGTTCTATACAGTGCTTTTCAGATAAAACTATCCACCTTAAATAACTTTTGAACCTCTAATTTTTTGGAAAAACGCCAAAACACGTCAATTAATATTTGAAGGGGGAGACGTTATATCATATTTAAGGTTGCTAGGAAATGCACCCTTTCACCCCCTGTATCAACCCTTTATTTTTTTTAAATTACTTCCCCCTTTTTTTATTTTATATTTAGATTCTCCTTTTTGTGTTGATTTCAAAAATGTATAATACCTTTGGCTTGAAGTGATTAGTTTACGA
Organism: Diabrotica balteata; assembly: GCA_918026665.1. Taxonomy (NCBI): domain Eukaryota; kingdom Metazoa; phylum Arthropoda; class Insecta; order Coleoptera; family Chrysomelidae; genus Diabrotica; species Diabrotica balteata. The sequence continues at coordinate 144,790,163 of OU898277.1, read as the reverse complement.
GATTGACAATTTTCCTGTTAACACGGATACTATCTCTCTCACCTTAAATGACTGTAACAAAATAGGTTGTAGCATAATTTAAACTTTTTAAATACTTAACCTTACTATTTGTAGTACCTTCAAAAATCAAGAAATAAAAAAATTCACTTTTTATTAAAGTTTTATCAAAAGTTAAGGATAACCTTTCCGAAGATTTGGTTGTATTTCAACATGATAGAGCTTCTCCACACTTTCCTTTACCTGTGCGATAATTTTTAAACGAAACGTTTCTTGGTCCTTGGATAGGGTAAAGACGATAGATGATCGATTAACCACCTAGGTCACCGGATTGAACATCCCTTGACTTCTTCTTTAAAGGGTATTTAAAAACAAAAATGTATGCTATTCAACCAGAATCTCTAGATGATATACGACAAAGAATAGAGGATAAATGTCGACAATTAAATGCAGACATGTTAAGCAATGTCAGAGAAAAATTTCAAAATAGATTATACTATTGTATGGAAGTGAAGGTCAGTAATTTTGATCAATTATTGTAAAAAATTTTAGTAGTGAAATGTTCATTCTAAATGTGTGTAATAAATTGTTAAAAAATATTTTTTTTCTATCCAATTTTCTTGCTTTTGTATTTATTTTTCTCATTCACTAATAACTTCAAGCATCATATATTATACATTTCTGAAATCAGGACAAAGATTAGAATCCAAATATCGAATAAAAAAGGGAGAAGTAATTTAAAAAAAAATAAAGGGATGATACGAGGGGTGAAAGGGTGCATTTCCCAGCAACCTTAAATATGGTATAATTTCTCCCCCTTCAAATATTAATTGACGTGTTTTTGCGGTTTTCCTAAAACTTAGAAGTTCAAAAGTTACTTAAGGTGGATAGTTTTATCTGAAAAGCACTGTATATGGTATTGAATAGATCCAAAATAAGGTCAATAAATCCAATATTCACAATTTTAAATCCATTGAATTCGATGGGAACTTTATCAGGCCTGGTTACCTGGTTAAAATGATAACTGCGTTATCATCATTTTTAGCTAATGTCAGACCCAGTACTATCTTTAAATTCTTTGGTGCTTCTGTTCTCTCTTTGTCTTCAAAAATCTGTATATTGTTGTATCCATCTCTGCATTATTTGGTTTATATATATATATATATATATATATATATATATATATATATATATATATATATATATTATATATATAATCAGCGATTTTGTTGTTCATTTTGCAATAACTTTTTTTATTAACCGATTTTAATTTATCATGTGTAACTCAATCGGCCCAACCAGCCTTTCTGTAGTTTTAGTCCCGTGTGTGTACGTGTTGCAACCCTGGTGTTTGCGTTGTGTGTTTCCCTATGCTCCATCACTCTTACAAATTTCTTATTTATAAGCAATTGCAGCACAAATTGCTTTTAGCAAGTGTCAACATAAATTCGAAATTTTGTTTTTCGTAGTAATTAGATCCCATAGCATAGCTGATTATATTTTTAGATTAATAAAATCTTTCTCAAAACTTTTATGACATACATTAGAAGATATATTTTCTGCATTAACATCCTTGTTTTTTAAACATTCCTGTCCTATTGTTAAATAACCTTTTGTTAAGGTAATTGATTGAGTAAATAAAAATCCATTTTCTACCATTTTAACCACCACAATTATGCCTATTGTGCACTAAACCCCAAAATAGATAATTTTTATTTCAAACAAACTGTCTTGGGTGGTCGTTTAAAATTTCGTAAAGGTAGGTAAACATACTTCAGCACATAAAAACGCGTCTTCCTTCTTAGCTGCAGTTTTCAACTATCCAGGAGCGTAGAAAAGGTTACGGAAAAAGGATTAGTGCTCCTTTTTGTTACGGTCTACTGTTTATATACATAAGAAACTAAGCATTTCTTTAAAAGGAATTCAAATAAATAAATATAATAATAGGAGTAGAAAAGGCGAAAAGCCCGAGTTCGTTTGGAAAAATACTCCCATGAGGTTTTTTTTACATAATCGCTTTCATGAGATATCCCAGAATAAGGTTCAAGAGGTCGCCCAAAAAGGTCTCATGTAATTTTTCTCTAAAGTTAACCGTTTTCGAGTGATAAACAATTTAAAACTGAGAAAAAAAAAACGTAACACGACGATATTTAACGCAGAAAAACATAAGTAAAAATTATCATTTTTGAAATCATCAAGTTCTTATCTTCTTCTTATTCAGTTAACCTGATGCAGGTATCGTGATATCATGAAGCTATTAGCTAAATTTCCCAATGTTCCTCCACGTTTTTCTATCTTCTGCTATTCTAACACATTCTGACAATGGAGCGCCAATGATAGCAACAATATGGTCCGTGTATCATGTGGGAAGATCTACCTCTATTTCTTTTGCCTTCTACTTTTACCTGGATGGTAAGTTTTTCAAGACCATTTCTTCGAAGCACATGTCCAAAATAGTTTATTATTTGTTCTGATATTTGTGTTCTTAGTATTTTCTTTATGTTTAGCTGGTCCAGTATGGATTCATTTGTTCTTCGGGCCACCCATGGTATTCTCAGCATTCGTCTCCAGCAGTACATCTCACATACATCTATGTTCTTTTTGTCTTTCTCAGTAAGGGTCCAGCATTCCGATGCATTCCGATGCATAAGTAAAAACTGGAAAAACTAGACTTCTTACTAGTCTCATGTAAGTATCGATAGTTATTTCATCGCTTTTCCAAATTTTTGTTAATTTTGCCATAGCGCTTTTTGCGATTGCTGACCGCCGCTTTATTCTTCAGTACAGCTTCCTTTGTTGGTTACAAATGAGCCCAGATACACAAATTTACCTACAACAGCGATATTGTTTATCATGACCAGATGATTTTGATTGTTGTTATGTCAATTATCATGATTCTCGTTTTATCTATGTTTATTTTAAGGCCCATCGTTAAGCTTACGTCTTCTATCAGTTGTAGTAGGTGAATCAATTCAGCTTTAGAACTAGCGAGGATATTAGTATCATCTGCATATCTCAAGTTGCAAATCTTCTTCCCGCCAATGGTGATGCCACCGTTCCAGTCCTCAGTAGCTTTCCGCATTATCCATTCACCATAGATGTTTAAAGTAGTATGCAGCCTCATCTCACGCCCTTTGTGACCCTGAAACTATCGGTTAGTTCCCCATTTATTCTAACTCTGGCATAATTGTTATTGTCCAGGCTTTTAATTGACAGTATCAGATAATTGAGGACTCCCATTTCAGACAAAACCTGCCACATCTTACTCCAGTTGACCAAATCGAAAGCTTTACTATAATCTATGAAGCACAAATATGTTGTGATGTTGAATTCTCTGGATTTTTCTACAATCTGTCGTACGTTTAAAATTTGTTCTCTAGTACCACGTCCGGGGACGAAAGCTGCTTGTTCCTCCGCAATGTTAGGTAGTAAAAAGGGCTTTATCCTCTCGAGAATTATGTATAAGAGTATCTTACTGCAATGCGCAATTAGAGCAATTGTGCGATAGTTGCTACATAAATCTTTCGCTCCCTTTTTATGTATGGGAATATATAGTGATTGTGTCCAGTCCTCAGGCCATTTACCTGTCTCCACACTCTTTGACAAATTTGATGTATTATATCTACTCCAACGTCATCTAGGGCCCAAATCATTTCAATAGGTATGTTATCTGGACCGGCAGCTTTCTGACTTTTTTGCCTCATAATTGCTGCTTCAACTTCACTTTTGAGTACGTCAGGTTCCGTCGCAAAACTGACATCGTCTTGTTGTGATGGGGCGTCTGTGCTTTCCTCCATCATCAGTCGTCCACAGTATTCTTTCCATCTGTGTAAAATATCTTTTTTAGAAGTGAGTAGAGTTCCGTTATCATCTTTGATAGCAAGGTAGTTTGGTGTAAAGGAACGTGTTATCTGCTTTATTTTTTTAAACATGTCTCTGGTCTCAGTTTTGGTTTTATGCCCTTCTATTTCCATGCAGATTTTGTTCAAGTGTGTGTTCTTGTCCTTTTTGCAGAGTCGTTTTATTTGACCGTTCAGCGCTTTATAGGCCAAGTTCTTATATTCAAGTTCAAAGTATCAGTTACCGATAGTGTTTTTGGCTTGTTTTATTTTAAAACATTGTCTACCGCGTGTAGGGGAGACCGGGGCTAGTTGACGCACCGGGTTGGTTGACGCAGTGTGATTTTCTTAAAACCACTTAAAATTAAGAAACTAGGCAGTCACGCGTTTACACAACTTCCAAGACTTCTAGTAGGGTATATATTGCGTTTTGAAGTTTTTTTTTTAGTGGCGGTAAATTTTTATTATCATACATTTTTTGTTCTAGAAGTCCCATTTTTAAAGATAATAATTCATTCTTTGATTTGTATTGAAGCTTGGAACTACGACTATATATAAAAATCAATTAATATAGCGTCGATTAGCATAAATACTCAAACATGTGTTCTGGGGCTGGTTGAAGCATTCGATACGTCAACCATCCCCGTGCATATAGTTTATTGATTTGAAATTTTGTTTTAGAAAACGTGTTCTTTTAAAAAGAAATCCGAACAAGATAAAATTATAAGATCAGTTAGGGAGATAAAATATAAGGAAAATCAATAAGAAGGACTGCCAAAGTTTTTAATATCCCCGAGCCAACTTTAAGGCGATATTGCAAGAAACTGAGGAAGAAATTTAGTGTGATGTAAACCCAAAGAACAAAGTGGGATATTTTGTAAATAATCAGGTGTATCCACCATCAGTATCATCAACAATTACCAATGCGTATCAAGAGTCGGAAACATTTTTGCACGGTTTCAATTTTGAAAATGCCTCATTAACTAATTGTACTTTTAATATTACTATAAATAAAAATGATATTTAATTGTTGTTAATGACATTTGTATTGTTGCTTTGTGACATGATTCATATTGTTGTCATGACAACATTTTTCCCTCCGTAAAGAAATGGGAAAAACAACTGCTGCCGGCGGAGACATCAAACTTTGACAGGATCAAGTTAGATAAGTAATGTCATCATTATTTGACGTTTGAAGAAAAAGGTATTTCTCAGTCCAAATTTCTTGAAACTGCCGATTTTCATCTTTAACCTTACGCTTTTTACTAGGTCCTGGCTTCTCCATGTTGCGTTCTAATCCTGGCTAGGATTAACACAGCACCTGAAAACAATTACAAGACCTAGTTAAATTACCCATCCTTTTTTTAATTATCAAAAATAATTGATTGAATATTATTCCTAAAAAATTTTAAGATTTTTATACAGATTTTATATCTGAAATAATGACGTAATTATTACAATTAGAGAAATTCTGATAAAAATAGTAATTTCTTTGTTTTATTTTAATATTTGGCCAATATTAAAGCTAAATTCGATTAAAATTGATTAAATAGGTAGGGAAATACTTATTAATAACAGAGTTTTACTTACGATTTTACAACACAATTATACACGGCACTTAACGGGTTAACACTGCAATATTAAATCGACGTGTAACTGTAACTAAGCATTTTTGGGCACTAGATTTAAATAGCGCGCGCGAGATTCAAATGACTTTTCGAACATTATTTTTTTTTGGTTTTATTCTGGAATAGAATTCAATAGTATTCGAAAAAGAAGAACTAGACTAGCATGGGCCTCATTTGGTAAACTATCATATATTCTAAAAAAATAAAAATTTTCCTCAATATATGCGAACTAAAATATTCAACCAGTGCATTTTACCAGGTATCACATATGGCTCACAAACATGGACTTTTACAAAGGAGAACATCGACACGATATCCAAAACACAAAGAGCAATGGAAAGACAGATGCTGGGTATCGTTCTTAAAGACAGGAAAAAAACTCATGGATCAGAGAAAAAACAAAGACAGGTTGCAAAACTTAAATGGAACTTATTAATGAAGAGTGTGACGCCGGTCACACTCTCCAGCAAAAAGATGAAAGATGGAATAAGCGAATTCTACACTGGAGACCATGGGAAAAGAAAAGAAAAAGAGGAAGACCACAGATGAGATGGACTGACGATCTTAAGAGAACGGCAGGAAAGGACTGGATGCAGATCGCCCAAAATAGAGACCAATGAAGACTAACAGGGAGGCTTATGCCCAAGAGTGGGCCTTTAAGGCTGATTAGATAGATAGATAGTTTTCGAATGTACAAGTGTATTATTTTTGCTGTCGGCGGGCCACCAGTATTCGGCCGGCGGGCCGCATGCGGCCCGCTGTCTGTGCATCCATGCTGTAAACAATAATAAGCATGTACGGTTGCGGCGATACGGGCGCACTAAGCTTAGAAATCTTTTTAGAGTTTAAAACTTTGTTTTACGCAAGATAGAACCCACTTATTTTAGTGAAAATATTTTTACTTGTACGTGAAGGTTGAAATATAAAGCTTTGTATAGAATTGTAATTCATTTATTAGGTTTTGAGAAAAAAATTCCAAGAATCACGGAGGAATTTTTTCAACAAAAAATTGCAAATAACTCGGAAGGAAGCATTTTTTGAAAAATTATTAAGAGAGAAAAGTATTTACTTCGATGAGATACGCTTTAAAAAATTCTAAATTCTAAAACCGCCGATTCTATCGTCGCAACTGTACACACTTATTATCCTATACAGGGATATATTGCTTGAAATGAATATTCAAAATATTTGGTTCCCTGTTTTCAGCAAGATATAAGCCATTTATCCTTGTCAAAATATTCTTACGTATAGATAAAGGTTTAAAAATTATAAAGCTTTCTATATAATTGTAATAAATTTAGTAGTTTTTTAGAAAAAAAAATCCCAAAAATTACTAATTAGGGTATTTTGCAACAACATAATACAAATGACTCAAAAAGGAAGCATTTTTCGAAAAATTACCCAGAGAAAAAGTATTTACTATTTACTTCGATGAGATAGGTACGCCTAAAAAAAATTTACTCAAAGCGATTCGGAAAATTGTTTTTATTAATAACAATTACCGGCCCACTTGCAAAACATAATAAAAAAAAAATTTTGAATTTGAAAAAATATATAGAATCAAAAAAAAAACGGTTTGGTGTGGTAGAAATGCAAAAAAAAAATAGCCGGTTTATGCCCTGATGTCGCCAATAGCTCAATTCCGGTTTTACGATTGGTCAAATTGCAACCATAATTGCAGCCAACGGTATTTTCCGAAATTGAGTATTGGCTGTTGTGCCAGCTCCAATGGCAGAGCGCCATAGAGCAGTTGACCTAATTAATTCTGTATAAATATAGGTTTATTATCTAACCGCTGTCCTTCCCAGACAGCACAAGACATCCCTAGGACGTCTATTTTATGCCATTGTAAGGTCCAAACGTCCCGGGACTTCTTATGGACTTCCGAGGGACAAAAAAGGGATACTTCTAGTCGGACATAACAGGGACGTCCCATAAGGTCGACCGAGGGACGTCGCATTAGGGATGTTTTCTAGATGGTAACTGTGTCATTTTTTTACTTAAGCATATTTTTTACAAAATATAATATCTTCCTCCTAAACTTTATTTTAAAAAGTAATATTTAGTTTTAAATACCATTAATTTATACGAAAACAGACAGAGGCCCCTTTTAAAGAAAAATCCTTATCCTATAGCAGAGCCGTATCTCAAAAATTTTGTTCTGTAGTCTAACTGAAATTTAAAAATTAGAAGATGAAAGAAGAATGTAATGTGGATACGTTTTAACGACGCTTCTATCAAAGAATATAGATAGGTATTCTTTGATATAGATATTTAGCTAAATGAAGCTAAAGTTTTAATAGGTAAGATATAAAGTTTTGTTTAGTACATATATCTGTTTTTAAAATGAGAAAATTTTATTGAATTATTACTTTATTTAAAAAAAAATTCACTTTCAACACAAAAAAATTATTTATCTGAAACCTCTTTGATTTGAAATTAATAATTTAATAATTCATTGAAATTACATATTAAGAACCAGTGATCATATATTTTCAAGTAGTTTCATTATTTACAGATGCAGCCGAAAAAGCAAAAGTTGCCGGTTCAATAAAAGAAACCGAAATTGCAATAAAAACATGGCTTAGACGTTGCCCAGAGCGGGCTAGAACTTAATTTTTTTTATTTTAAATACATAATAATATGTTAATATAGGTACATAATAAAAATCCCATTTATTTTGCTTTTCATTTAATTAGTTTTTTGTAAGGTACTGTATACATCCTCATTTAGGTCCTGTATTAGTCCATGTGGACGTACAATGGATGTCCCCAATACATCCTTCTTAGGTCCTATATAAGTCCGTATTAAGTTCTGTATATATACTATGTACGTCCCCATGAACATCCCTGCGACGTACTTTTTGGTAACATTTAGGTCTTATTGGAAGTCCCGGGGACGTCCAAATTATGAAAACGGATGTCCGAACATTTAATGAGGTACATCCTTCGGACGTCCATGGGCTGTCTGGTCTATTGCAGGATTTTTTGCAAGTTCCCTAGCTGGACAGTAGAATAACAATATTTAATTTTATTTATTTTAAGTATTTTCGACTTTAAATATTTCTCGTAAAATATTTTATTTCGAATTTTTTTTCGATTTGGATTTTTGACTTAGTACAATTTCGTATTTTATTTCTCATTTTCTAGTTATATTTCGACTTTTTCGCGGCGACTAGAATATTTTCACCAAATATTTAATTTCGATTTATTTCAGATTTTTAAAAATATTTTCGTAAAAATCTTTATTTTTGATTTAGAATAATTTCATAAATCATTTCTACTTTTATTTTCTCATTCTAAGTCCATAAACGGACTAGGAATGTTAACTTTATTTTGTAAAATTTTTTCTATTTTTATTTCTCTTTCAGATTCTCTGAAGTTCCTTTTTTTTTCTTTAGGAACTTTAAAATATTTTCATGTATAAAATAACTTTTATATATTTTTACATTTTTTCCATAGGTTTCATCGACTTTGCGAAAATTTACAAACTAATAACTCATTTTGTGGTAATATTTCGTATCATGTGATTGTTGTTTATTCCCGAAGTCCCCACGACAAACACATTTATCATATTTTTACGAAATCGACTGCAATTTCATGGACCTCATCTTCTTTTCATTTCTCTTGCAGATTCTTAGTTTTAAGACTAATTAACACATTTCTTGCAGATTCTTGGTATTATTTAATACTTTTATTGCGTTTTAAAAAGGTATTTCCATCTAGCTTTGGACATATACGACCTGTATGTCCACGGACCGTGACCCCTGCCTGCTCCGGTCCAATCAAGCTATGGATAGTGCGACTGGACCACCTTCCCTCATTCCCGAGGGTTCAGGCAAAAATTATTTGGTACTTTAGTGGTAGTAGCGTCTATATTCTTTGGTTCAGGGCAGCGAAACATAGCGGTAAACCGCTCACCTATAGGTTAATATAACAAGCAGTTAAAACGAAAATAAGTTATTCGGAAGTGGAACCTATACCCAAAAATAATTTAACAAGAAAACTTGGGCAACTTACCTAAATTTCTGTTAAGTTATTAAATGCTAATTATAAGCTGGGTTTAATTCAAATTAAAACAAACAGTTCTGTTTAATAACTATTTATTAAACACCAGAAATATATGATATAACGGTAAATGATACAATTAAATATCAAAAACTTGTCATCACTATAGTTGAAGTAAATTAAGTAAATCAAGTAATTTAACAACAATTAAATCAGATAATATTAATTTAACATATATAAAAACAATTCAGAAAAGTCAGATCAAATTTTTGAAATAGCTGTGTGGACAATCATAAACAAACTGATTTCTTTTTTTTATTGTAGTCAATTTACAAATTGCTCTATGGTCACTTTTTCGAACAGGCCAATGAAAGAGCTTCCTAAGCCACCCTCTACCTCTTCCTAACTTCTCTAGCGAAATAAGGACTATCTAATCTACCTCTACCTCTCCTAAATACAAAACGAGGGATTGGCAATTCCTAGGACTGAATAATTGTGAAAATTAAATTTAATTAATATTAATCGTTGAAATGAATAATTCAAAGGAATACTTGAAAATAAACCCAAAATCGAATGGGTAACTTCGTATTTTAGGCTACTATCTTACTATAAACCATACTTCGTACGGTGACTTATCTGTAAACTCATAACCCACGCCTTCGAAGGGGAAGAGTGCTGGTTGATACCAAGATCTCATAAAAGGAGCAATTGGGCCCAATAACTTGCCCTTTGAGTGTCTAAAACTTTATCTTATCTTGCTCTCGGGTTCCATTAAGAATAACTATGATCAATATTTGATATGATATTTTGCTTATTTCCCCTAAAATTATGTTTCTAGATAGTATAAATAAACAAAACAGGCAACTTTAGATCTGCAAGAAATAGAATTACCCTTTGTTACAAACCGGTCGTACTAGAGCTTATTGAATTATAATACATCATAGTGCTTTATATCGGTAAATCCATATCATTTTCTGTGAAAGTTTGGTAAAGTTGGTATATTAGTTTCGAACACTGTTAATAGCTATTTTAAATCAATTTGACATAAATGAAAAAGGCATCAATGAAATGTTCCTGTCCAAATATTAACCTTTCCAGGGTATTATGTATGTTCTCTCATCCAGTCCAGATTATCTGTACACTAGCTGCTACAATTTTGATAATTAGCATGTCAATGAAGTGTAAAATTATACTCATCAGAAAATAAAACAATGTTCATGAGATCTCATTCTTGTCTAACATATCATGTGTTCATAGAAATAATTTCTTCAATCAAAATTGTCTTTCAATGGCTCCTCTCGGAGAACTAAGAGTTGGGAGCATTGTGTACCGATGCAGTTTATTTCCTTTTAATTCACATTTGAATAAATAGCTAATATCCCATGTACTGCTAGTTTCTGACTAAAAGAGGAATTTTTTCAAACTGAAATATTATACAATGCTTGTAAGAATTCCATTATTTTTGTTTCCTTGGTAAATAAAAAAAAACAGTTTCTACTATTGAAATGTTGCCTATCCTGATCCCCAAACATATTGTAAATCAGGTTGGCTACCATGACAGTAATAAAAAAGAAGTTGTCATTCTGTTCTGCACATGGAGCGGTGTTTTACTTTCTCAAATAATTATTTACACTTATTTTAATTATACTCTGCAAGTCTGAAAGTTTATTCAAAAGGTTATGGGCCCAGAGTACATTCCATAACAAGTAAAGCTTTTGTTTAGTGTTCCCAATTTGTGAGTTTGTATCCGCAATTAACATCTACGAATTTTTCATCCTGGAAATTTAGATTAGGCAATCTTATAGATGCCAGAGGTGTTAAAGATTTGATTACCACAGAAGTAACTGCAACGCAACTAGCAGTTTTATCAAGAGACGAGCAATCTCAGCATAAAAAGCATGATGCAACAGCGAGATCTATTATTGTCACATGCATTACAGATGAACATTTAGAATATATTCGTGATTGTAAGTCAGCTTTCGAAATGATAAAAAATTTAGAAAAAGTTTTTGAAAGAAAAAGTATTCTTTCTCGTTTATATGTGCGAAAAAAGTTATTAACCTTGAAATATAAACAAGGTACAGAGTTACAAAAGATTTTCGTTGAGTTCGATTGTTTAATATGTGACCTCGAATCCACTGGAACCACAATAGAAGAAGATGATAAGGTTTGTCACCTGTTGTTAACAATGACAGATACGTTCGGCACTGTCATTACTGTATTAGAAACGTCAAATGACAAGTTAACTGTTGATTTTGTTAAAGCAAAATTACTTGATGCAGAACTGAAGTTGAAAAACAATGAAACAGTAAGCGAAGAATCCTCGTTTTATACAAAACAAGATAATAAAAAACCCCGTTGCTCATTTTGTGGACTTGAAGGCCATTTAGTGTCCAATTGTTTCAGAAAAAACAATAATTATAGAGTTAACAGCAGTAAAGGTAGATTTTTTCGTGGAAATAACTATTCCCGTGGCAGAAGAACTGGTAATAATACACAAAGTAAGCATAATATCCATGCCAAAGTAGCTGAAGATGAAGTAAGTTTTATCACAGCCCTATCAGCTGAAGATCTCAAGAATGATGACAACCAAATTTCATTTATAATAGATTCCGGAGCATCACAAAATATGTGCAGTGGTAAATATGAACAATTTATAAGTAACATTGTTGAAATTGAGACTGTTGGCATTAAAATAGCAAATGGAAGGATAATGAATTCTTGTAAAAAAGGTATGTTAAAAGTTTATTATAATGAAATTCCTATCAACATTGATGTACTCATATTAAATAATCTAGAATATAATCAATTATCAGTTATTAAACTAAACAATTTGGGTTTCACAGTTGTGTTTAAAGAAAATACGGCTGAAATAAGAAAAAATCACTTCAAACTTATTTGTTGTAAACACAAAAGTAATTTATTTGTTGCAAATTTTCATTTAAATAAAGTGAAATCACATTTTAGTGTTGTATATTTAATGACAAGAAAATGCGAGAGTGAGTCGCATCTTATTAATCACATTGAAAAATTAGCAGCAGAAGGAAGGAGAGTATCTAGAATAATAATGGATATGGGAGGAGAGATGTCTTCTAAAATGTTTAAAAACTATTGTGTACAACATGGTATAGTGCAAGAATTTACAGCTAGGTACACACCTCAGCAGAATAGTATAGCAGAACAATTTAATCGTACTATTTTAGACAAGGTAAGAGCTATGTTTGTTGAAACAAATCTTCCTAAGAGTATGTGGGGAGAAGCAGTTAGAACAGCTGTTTATCAGCTCAACCGAACCCCATCACGAGCAATTGAACTTCAAGTACCAGCAGAAATATACTTGAATAGGCTTGACTTGTCTAAACTCAAAGTTTTTGGTTCAAAAGTATGGTACAACCTACCAAAGAAAAGTAAATTAGAACCAAGGGCAAGTAAAGGTGTAATGGTCGGCTACAGTGGTGCTGGCTATAGAATCTGGAATCCACTGACTAACCAAATTAAAATTTCAAGAGATGTGGTTTTCGATGAATCACAATATAAATATTCTTCAGAAATATTGTCTAATAATCAAAATACTGAGGAAATTTTACCAAGCCAAGATGAATTGGAAATATTGGAAGAGACAATTTATGAAGATAGTAGAGTCAAAACATTAAGAAATATCACTGAAAGTAATTCACAAGATGAAGAACCAGTAAATGTACAAACGACCAAAACTAGTTTCTTTAATAGAGAAATAAAACCACCTTCGAAGTTCAAAGACTATGAACTTTATTATGCATATTGTTTAGTTACATCAACCCCAGTACTTATGAAGAAGCAGTGGAGAGTGATGAATGGAAGCAGGCAATCGAAACAGAACTTGAATGTCTCGAAAAAATGGACACCTGGACTGAAGCCACAAAGGTACCTAATAATCAACAAATCATAAATACAAAATGGGTATTTAAAACAAAAAGTGATGGCACGAAAAAAGCTCGCTTAGTCGCTAAGGGATATGAAGAAGAAGTATTTTTAGATATATATTCACCTGTAGCAAAAATGGCAAGTGTTAGAATTTTATTGTCACTAGCTCTCAATAACGACTGGAAGGTATACCAGTTAGACATTCCTTCAGCATTCATTAACGGAGTGCTACAACATGAAGTTTATATTCATTGTCCTAAGGGATACACAGGACAAAGCAAAGTTCTGAAACTGCAAAAGGCTTTGTATGGACTGAGGGAATCACCTAAATGCTGGAACCAACGATTCGACAAATGGGCAATCAAAATTGGGTTTCTAAGGTCTAAGCATATCGACACAAAATATCATTTCATTTCATTCGAAATCTAATTGAAAACAATGTAATTACCTTACAGTACATAAATACAAAATCAAATTGTGCCGATATTTTCACTAAAGCTCCTTCAAATGAAATATTTTTACGTCTCAGAAATATGATAAAAATTCAAGAATGTTGAAAGTAACTAAAGCTTAATTACTGTTTATATATTGTAAATTGGTGCATTTATACTTTAGGTATTCATGTGAATCATGTATTTTATTTTGTCATCTTATGTCAATGTTTTTTGAGTTATTGGAAAGTTTATGAATACTTCAATATGTAGATATAAGTTGTAAACTGTTCAGTTGTATTATGAACTAGTATTATTATTATTTCTTTTTGTGCAATTTAATTTTGTTCAATTATTAAGATTATTTTTGTTTATGTAGTTGACAATTTATCCAAATTTAATACTTTTATAAATGTTGTATAAATTGAGAGAGGTATTGAAATGTTGCCTATCCTGATCCCCAAACATATTGTAAATCAGGTTGGCTACCATGACAGTAATAAAAAAGAAGTTGTCATTCTGTTCTGCACATGGAACGGTGTTTTACTTTCTCAAATAATTATTTACACTTATTTTAATTATACTCTGCAAGTCTGAAAGTTTATTCAAAATCTACTACCTTTCATGGGTGGCTAATTTTACAATTAAATATTTTTCATTTGTTCATTTTTCATATATTTCTCAAAATGAGGGTTGTTAAAAGAAAGATACACATCTTGGATTATATATGTTTTTGCATAAAACACTAAAAGATTTTGTCTTGTTCAGAAAACATTATATCAAGATATCTTTTATTTACTGTATGTTTAAATTTTTCTGAATGTATTTTCATATGTTCATACAAATTAACCTTCGGCATAAGACTTAAAACAAATTTCATGTATTTACATGTCTTTTCAAATCACATACTCGAGAAAAGTGTTTAAAACAAATTTCACATTCATAAGGTTTTTCTCCAGTGTGCACTGACATATGTGTGTTTAGACTACTGGTTGGAGCAAACAACTTAAAACAAATGTCGCATTTGTAAGTTTTGCCTTTAGTGTGATAACGAATATGTTTACATAAATCAGACTTTACAACAAATTGTTTAGGACAAATTGAACATTTAAAAGGCTTTTCACCAGTGTGACCTTAAATGTCTGTTTAAATGAGGTATACAAACACACTGTTTAAAACAAACCTCACATTTTAATTGTCTTCTATGCAAATATATATGCTTTTTTAAAATAACCTTAGATGAAAACTGCTTAAAACTAATAGTACAGTTTATTGTTTTTTCTTCAGGCTGCTCATTCATATATTGTTCTTCATTACATGAACTATTAGATCGGGCTTTGATAATTTCTATTCCTTGCTCCTTCTTGAGAAATCCTAAAATAAAAAGCAAACTCAACAAATTGTACTTTTTGCTCTAAGCAAAATTAAACTACATAACATAAGGAAAAAATAAGCTTAGAAGTTATAAAAAAATATGTCAGTAATAATATGAGTGGCTTCTAATCAAATACGGACATGTGTCATGCAAGAAAAATTTAAATAAATTGTTTTATTTTCACAACTGCTATTATTCTTTTTATAAAAATCTCACTTCCTCTCATTTTAGTGAAGGCTTCAAAAGTAATCTTGTAGACATTCTGATATCAGAAATATATGGAATTATTATAAAATTATTATTTTAAAATACAGATGTCCGCTTTTGGAACAAAAATGGATAAATGTCCATATTTGATCCAAATAGGTGTCCTTCGTGATGCCAAAAAAATTGTATTTGAAAGAGTGAACCCTCGGTTTGGACCTAACTTAAAATTTAATGCTTATAACATTCATATTTTACAAGCTTTTATTCAAGTTGCATTGGTACCTCCCTACAACGGAATTTTACTAAAAATATATAAAGAAATTAACACAAGATCACTATCAAAATCAGCATTATTATTTTCACACTCACATGAATCGTCACATTCAGTCGATATTTCAAGTTCCAAATGTTCCAAATATTCCAAATTCCATGTTTCCAAATTTAGTTTTCCGAAGAACTATTCGTTGGCAGATGAAAATTTTGAAATGAAGTTGAGCCGCTCTTTTCATAAAACTTTTGGCTTCTTGTTTCCAGTCCAACCGTACCCAATCCCTTCCAATCGTACCATATTTCTTAAACATTTCATGATATTCTTCTTTTGTCACAATTTTGTTGATTTTTTTTAAATGTTTTCTCTATGATCTCAAATACGCTGTCGGCAGGAGGAATGAGTGCACTGTTACAGGAAATAATATGTCAATTTTTCGTATGCTTGTTGAAGCACAGCTATCCAGAAACTTGCAGCATATGGTTAAATATTTAGTCTTATTTTATCCAGCGCAACCATCAGACACCAAACGAATGAAATCATATCCTGAGAGATCAGCTGATCTCAACTCATTGAATACAATGGAAGCAACCTCGTTGGATAATTTTTTTGCTTCGTCTTCCATCCAGGTATAAATTGAGACAGTACTGGAATTCAGGGATTCATTTGACAATCCTTTAACTACTAAAAGGTTATAACAGTTAAACTGACGTAAATAGTACGCACTTTGATAGTTACTTTTGGCAAAACAAGGTTCTTCTGACAATCAAAACTCAAAATAAAACATCCTTGTGGTTTTTCTCGCAAGTGTTGGAAGAAGGCTTGGGCCTGTTTCTTGTGTAACTCCATTTTCATTTTTAGACACGTTTTTTCTTCCTCCGTTTTTTCCACTTGTATCAGGCTTTGTAATTCTAGGCAAGTACTACATTAATCCATGCTAGGATAAGAGAATCCAATGTTGAAATCTGAGCAAAATATTTTCCTGAAAAATCCCTGAGTAACCTTCTCAGATTCTTCTTTACCATAATTGAACATTTTCCATATTTTGAAGATATTCAGGTCTGATGGTAGGTAGACATGTGATGAGTGATGTTGTGAATAATGCGATTCAATAGCTTGAAAACTACAGATGAACTTGTTTACTTCTCTTTTCTCACACTCTTTCAACACTCCTATAATTATATGCTTAGTAATAGGCTGCAACACCTTGAGAAAAGCATCCCTGCAAATGTCCCTTGAGATTGTTGCCAGCGTGGTTTACAACCGAATATTGCAAGATTGTGGTTTTCCCCTTTATAGGCTTAAGCTTCTTAGTTTAATGATTAGACTTATCTTTGTCTTTTCTGGATGTTTTTTTTTCCATTTTTTAGATCTCTCTCTTACCCGTCGTCCCTGGATTAACAGATATATTTGACTCCATGAATCTACTTTGTAAACTAGTAATATGCGAAAAAGACAGTTTAAACTAGTGATAAACACAAATAAAATTATTAACATCAGACAAGCGGCCATTGTTGATTTCTCGGTCATGTGATCACAACACAGCATTCTCATTGGCAGTTTGGGAGATATCCGTTTTAAGGTCGATTCAGACACATCAGTCACGTCTCGTCACAGGGATTGCGCCGAACCGAACAATCCGTCATACAAAATATTCTTTAATACAAATATGTTGCCGGCATTCACACTCATCAGTTGACAAACAGTTTCCCAGTTAACAAATAGTTGACAAATAGTTCTGTGACCAAATAGAATAGTCTATTTTGCCAGTTGTTTTTGTTCATTGCCAACTGTTACCAGTTTGCTGTGCCGATCTTCCTCATCCACACCATTCCTCCATCACAGTCTTGGTCTACCTCTACTCCTATTTCCTACTTGTGCTGCTCATAGGGTTCGCCTAGATAGGTGGGTGGGTAATTTTCGTTTGGTCCCACACATATGTCGAGCCCATCTAAGCCTACCTATTTATATGTAATATAAGTAGCTATGTAATATAAGCTTAAGATTTTGTAATAAAAAAATTTAGATTATTAAAACTATACATTTTAAATGTTGTAGAAAATTCTGAATTTAATTCAATGTAAGGACTTCTATTTGGCACCTTCCCTAGTTTGACAATGGCACTTTTTGATGCATATGCATATGTAATTGTTTGTTTTATCATCATGTTATAAACCCAATAAAACATGTCAGGTTTTAAATACCATATTTTTCATGAGTGTAAGTGTGCCTACCAATAGCATAGTCAGTTATTTGTTGTATATGCTGATTCAAAGTAAGAATCCAGTCTACTATTACCTCAAGGTACTTTACATCACTCACCACATTTAGATTTGTAGTTTTCATGCTTAGAAGACCTAATAGATCTAAATGTCTGCCAGTAAATTTCATTATTTTGGACTTAATTAGATCTTTCACTACAATCAAAGCCAGTTCCATTCTAACTTTAACTGTACCATTAAACTTGTTGTGGACTAAGACAACCAGATCATCACCATAATGTATATAGTTGTACATGATATTTCATGTACAAATAAGATTTCCCTTCACAAATGAATATTATACCAGTTCATAAAAATTAGTTTAAAATTGAACCTTGTGAACCTCCTCTGGCTTAGTTACTTAGTTGAATTTAAATATAATTTAATTTTATCTAATAAGAGAAATCCAACTCAGTAAACATACACTTAAAGTAAATGTTTTAAAACTTACTTTCTTTGGTTTAGCTTTAGCTGGACATTTGATTTTATTCCACTTATAATTATTGATCATTGTGCATCATATTTATTATCCATAACATTTATATTTGATTCTAGTTTAAGTTATTTTTTCTTTCAAATTAAATTTGATCTATATGGTTTACCTCTAGATTATATTCCTCCACTTCACTCTTTATTTCAACCTTAACATCCTCCATATTAAAATACAATCGTTCAGTAACTTCATTTTTGAATATATTATTTTCTATTTTAACATCATCTGAAAAAGAATGGATAAATAGAAACTCCTCTGTATCACAGCTTTCAAAGTTATGTTATAAACATCTAGTTCTTGTTTACCTTCTATCTTAACATATTCATTTAAATAAACTACTTCCTCTGTCCCACATGTTAACATGTGTTGGCTATTGATATCACTCTCTGTAACTGTAACCATTTGTGTTTTTTTATTTGCAGTCTTATTAAACCTTGAAGCCATCACACGTTTTTTGTAACGAGAATATCTACAATTAATTTTGATTAAACTAATATTTCCTGAACTCTGAATTTGCAAAGTTTATAACAAGTACCTGTTAATTGCTTGTGTTGCTTTCACTGTACTAAATTCTTTGGATTTAAATTGAGATGAATCAAATATCATTGGCACATAACTTGGGCTGGCACATTCATTACTCTTTTTTTGCCCTAAGAAATGATGGCTGCAAATTACATCATTCTTTTTGGGCATCCATGAAGACCCACTAAAAAACAATTATTTTTATTTTAAATAATCTTGTAGATAATGTACGGTTGTTTACTTTATCTTTTGTACTGCAACAATCCATTTGTGACGTTGTTCTACCAGATAACTGCGTTTAGGGAATCTGTGAAACGAATAACCACTATTTTTATTCTTACTTGAATTTTTACAATTTGATACACAACAATTTGTACCTGGCATTTTTACATAGAGTTTAATACTCCCTATTATAAAAAAATAATGTTTACCAATAATTATCACAATTCAACAATCTGAAGTTTACATTTTTTAATAGGCGCTCAACGTTATTTTTTATGTATTCAAAATATAATAATCTTGTTCTTGTTTTTATTTAAAAGCATTTTAAAAGTCACGGCCATGAAACGACAAGAAATGAATGACATTGGCAGGTGGCAGTTGGCAGTGGAGGCAATATTAAAAATGACAAGGTACATTTGCTGCAATTGATAGGTGTGTATGTGTATTAATTTAAAATTTAGCGGTTTCATGTTTTTCTTTCAATAGTAAAAAAACATAAATGGACGATTTTCACATTTGGTCCCATTGAAGATAGCCTCAAATTAGGTGTCAATTAAGTTTCACAGAACGAAATATTGCGTTGGCAGTGTTGCCATGTTCTTATAATGTATAGGTTATATGCTTCAAATACAAAGAGATAAAGCTTTTAAAAGGTACATTTTTATCATATTATTGTAAAGATTCTGCAATGTTATACCTTATATAAAATATTAATAAAGTAATATTTGTTTCGTTTGATATTAGTTGTAATAAATTATTAGAAATTTTTTTTGGCAATTTCCCTTTGATAGGTTAGTGGATAGATTTGGCAATAGAGTCAGAACCCTCAAACTACCAGCTGCCAGATTGCAACAGATGCCTTTTAAATTGTATTATTTATACTGATATTTTACTATTTACTGTTAAAAACTGTTTTAAAACTATTTACTTTTTCTTTTTCACGTAATCGTTACATATTAGTTTTTAAATATCTTATTGCTTTTAATTGCATATGTTTCATTTGTAATGTAAATTTCAACACTGTGAAACACCAATATTTCATTCTGTCAAACCCATTTGAAGCTAACTTCAATGGGACCAAATGTGAAAATCGTCCACATAAATTGTATGATAAATACGTAATTCGTATCCAATCCATGATACATTTATAGTATCATGTATCCAATCATCAGCCGCTTCGGCTGCGCCGGCATCTTCTCCATCCAAAAAGGAAAAAAAAGGCAATCAAATCATATGCTATCAAAGAGCTCAAGGAAAGAGGTGGTTCTTCTCTTCAAGCTATCAAGAAGTAGGTATATTGCTGCAAATTACAAAGTAGATGCGGAAAAAGTTGCACCGTTCATCAAAAAATATTTAAAAGCTGCAGTTGCTACTAGATCGTTGTAAAGTAAAGTAAATCTGTAAAGAAAGTGACAAAGGCTAAAACAACCGCATTAAAGACAGAGAAAAAGCCAGCAAAGGCGAAGAAAGTTGAAAAGAAGTCAGCACCTAAAACTGCGTCATCTTCATCCGCAGTTCCGACTTCCGCAGACGCCAAAGTAAAAACACTAATAACACCGCCAAGGCTGATGCAAGTTCACCAAAAGCTAGAAAAGCTGCTGCTCCTAAGAAGAAGAAGTAATTGGACTAATTAATATCTTCGAATTATTAAAAACAAATCAAAAATATTAAATACCCATATGCTACTCAACGTACCCAACTTAACAAGGAATAGAAATGTGTACTCCGACGCGCATGACGTCACCTATGAAGCAACAGTACAGGGTACTACGGTGTTCGATATGTGGGATTCCCTGTCCCGGTAGATGTATTTGTGCATAGATGAATTGTTTTTACAAATTAATAACCACTGTAACTGTGATAAGTCTGTAAATATTTTTATTTTGGAGATTCTTTACATTTGATTAAACTTGCCCGAAATCATGTAATTACTCATGGTTTTATTATTGACAATAAAATAATCAACAAGGATTACTTTGATGTATTCTAGATGAAATGTCAAAAATGGTCAATTTAATGCGGGTTGGTAAACATAAATGACTTATTCCAGTTCAAAAAGGGATATTGCTTACTAATAGAGATCGGAAAGAGTTATTTTCTTACCTACAAGCAAAAGACGAAGTTGACTATATTTTAACTTCGAGGTTGAATCAAGACGTGCTAGAGAACTTTTTTTCTTATATTCAAGGAATAGGTGATGCAAATTATCCTTCGTCAATAGATTTTAAATATAGATGAAGCTGGTATATTTTAGAAAAACATTCGGCGGCGATCTTTACAGAATGTCGCAATACTATTGAAACTAGTGAATCCTGCCTAAGTAACAACTCGATAGACAGTCCTCAATTGCCAAGCGATATTTCGGCGTCAGAAGATATTTGCTTGGCACAAAAAATGCTGTCTTATTTGGTAGAAAAAACTGAAGCTTCGAAAGAATCTCAGTCAGAAGACGACAAAATACTTCAAAATACATTTGATTAAAACCTTTATAGTTGATTTTCTCAAAAACTTCCTGTTATGGCATGTGTCACTCTAAGGTCTTCAATCGCATTAATAAATCAAAAGTTTTGCTTACACTTGTAAAATAAATATTCAAATAATTGCATAATTGCAGTCCCCTGCTATATCTCGCTATGATGTCATGCGCAAAGTCGAATAAAATTAGAACGGCAAGTGAGCATATCTTGTTGTTATAGTATCATGCCACTGTATGTTATCGAAGAAAACTATAATCAGACGTGAGAATCTGGAAAAGACCAGCAAGATTGGAGACATAGTTTGGAGGGGGCTAATACTCGATTTGGGCTGTAGAAAAATTGTAGATAGATGTTATCGAAGGCTTCTCGTACTCCACGATACAGAGATACATAGGGACATTTTATATTATCTTTATTTTTCGATCAATTGTCGTAAATTCAAAATTTGCTCTCGTGCCTCTCCTCTTTACGATTAGAGCTTACTCAGCAGCTATTTTTCAGGCGGTACATTATAGGTATAGTCTAATGTATTAGGTATTATCTGTAGAAGGATTTAACTTATATGTGTTATCCATGAAATTAATCTATAGTTGTTGCATTCTGGGGTGGAATCTTTATTATACAAAGGAGTAACAAAATAAAAGAAATCGGCAAGGTACAAACGTTTATTAATAAAATAGAATTCGGATATAATCAAAACAATAACACAGGATAATCTATGACACTAAAACAGCAACAAGGGCATCTAACGGTTGCTAAAAAAATTTAGAAATTTTTATTAACAATTTAGATTTCAAAAGCGTGTTTTAGTTAGTATTATATCTTATATTTTGCAAGATTCAAAAAGAAATTTGTACTGTCTATATCAGATATTTTTGTATTCCGGAATATATATATATATATATATATATAGATATATATATATATATATATATATATATATATATATATATATATATAGGTATGTGTCAACAGCGGCTAGAAAACATCTTTTTAAAAATTGTCTTAAAGGCTCAATGTAAAAGGGTAATCATTGTTGATTGAAAAAGCCGTTTTCTCATAATGCATAACTTTTTTATATACATGTTTTATAAGACTGATTTCACTCAGAAGCTGCATATTGTATAAATATCTACTTACAAATATCTGATATAATTTACTATTACTAAGATTAATGATAACATTGGTAAATTTGTGGTTTTATTATAAAGAAAAAAATTCAACTTTTTAAAAGTAAAACTTTAGAACAAACATTGAGTTAATTTCACTCCATAAAGCATGGCACATCTGTCCTTTGTACAAAATAAGGACATTTCGTCATCTAAACTATTTTATAAATTTGATATATTTAGGAAGTCATTATTTTTTGGTTTAAACGGAAAAATATACAAATTTTAATTCAGTAAGGGCTGAAAATGATGTGGTGGACATACACTCTACACATAGTAGGCTTACCACCATAACTGATTATTATTTCTGTCATTAAAATTGATAACATACTTAACTTTATCATTGGTTAAAAATTCTTGAAAAAAGCATAAAATAAAAGAATTTTAATAGTTTAAAAATCATATAGAATAAATACACTCTCTAATATTTTGTACTAAATCAGTCCATCTTTTTATTTACTGTACCAGACTCTTCCGGTACTGACGGGTTTTATCTGGGGTGCGTCAGTATCAATAAAATAGAGTCGCTAAATAAAATGCCCGAAAGGGAAAACAAAGCAGAGCTGACACGAAAAAGAAGATATCATGATGACATGAAGTAAGACTGTCCTATATAAAAGTAGAAATAATAATAATCTACCATCTTTAAGACATATTCCACACCTTTAGCACAGCAGCGATTTCCAAAACGAAAGATCAGGCTATAATTTTCGGCGCAATAGATGGAGCTCGTGTTCAGGATTACCGTATCCTTGTAGGAAGCATAATAGCACCCAAAAACATTATTTTCTGTTCCCGTTTATCAAATAATAGAATTCGCATGAACTCCCACCGCTCAATCGAGGTACAAGATGATAAAGGCACTTCGACTTGTAATACCAGCTGAGAGACTTATACTTTCAAATGTATCTTCAACTGTTCTTCATGAAGTACTTTGCGATGAATTGAAAAATATCGACTTAATGTGATTTTATCGATTTCTTTTCTTAGGATTAATTCAAACCTACGGGAATATAGGCACATACTAAGTTTCAGAAGACAAGTCTATAGCAGTTCATATAATTTTGTCGTACTTGATTCGTTTACAGTAAATTACGAAAATACTTCCTATACAATCTTCATTTCTCAAGATAGTCTAATCTGCTATATTTAAGGTAGGACATATCGCTAGTTAGTGTCTTACGAATCACAGTAACGCCCTAAGCTCACCTACAAATCTCCATAATCAAAACATTTCCGATACTACTAGTTATAGCAACACTTTCAATCAACCTCATTCGGCGATAACACAAACTTCGGAAGCAATACCCTCCAACCTATCAACACCTCTCCCATTAGTTAAAATTGCAGAAAACTGATCATTACCACAATTTTCTGAAACAACTATTTCAGTCAATCTTACAAATAAAACTTAAAGCTCGACTTCTGTCATTACTTATGAGTTTGCTCCAGTAACTCCAAGTGTAATAAAGTCACAAGTGGAAATTATGATAATACTTGCGCCAACGCAAGTACCTCAGTAAAACGCAGTTTTAGTAAGATCATTTCTCCTCCTACAGATTCAGCAATTTCATCACAAAATCTGTTAATGTCACAAATCGTCTAAAATAAAAAAAACCGCGCCCATCCAAAGATCCATTCCCGAGGAAAACTTTTGAAAATGTTATTGATAATCATACACCACTTTTGGTTTTAAATTACCACCAATTGTCCTTAATGACTGATGGTTCACCCGACAATATTAAAGTCGCCGTCGTCAAAGAATTTGCAACTGATATGGTTGGTTTCCTCTATCTTTTAAAATGCAGCTATCAATATGCAAATGATAGATCAACAAAAACAAAGTTTACAAAACTGCTAAGAAATTTTCATGGAATAAGTATTTATCGGAAATTAATAGCAATACTCCTCTCTCTGTTATCTGGAAGATTAAATGTATTAAGATGTAACAAATATAACAAAAACTGGGACTCAGACCAATCCACTCTACTTCTGTATAAATCTTTAATACGTTCTAAGCTAGATTAAGGAGCAATTGCCTATTCTACTGCTAATCAATATCTTTTTAAATCATTAGATATTATTCATAATAAAAGTGTTAGGATATCGAGCTTAAAGGGAAAAAATTCTTCTGCTTGTAGACAATTGTCCTGCTCATCATGTGCTGTGCGACCTTCAAAACATTGAACTTTGTTCATCAGTTTAAGATCGCCATTGTTCTTAACCAATTCCATCAGGAGAAGACTTCTGATGGAATTGGTTAAGAACAATGGCGATCTTAAACTAAACATTCTTGATGCCATCCTAATGATTAGTAAATCCTGGGACAAGGTGACGAGCAATACAATAAAACATTCATTCAAACACGCAGAATGGCTTTAAGATCAAGGATTGACTGATAATGAAGACGACTTGCCATTCGATGTTTGGGCCAGAAAGTTTGAACTTACTATCACCTACGGACCGGAAGAGCTAACAGATTTTGAAGAAGTTGATGAAAATGTAGCTACAACATCTGGACTTTCATCCTACAAGCAGTTCGTGTAGAAGAAGAAGAAACCAGTGACCTGGAAGTGGAAGCAGAACCAGAATCAGCTCCGACCCCCCAGAAGGCATTGGATGCGGCAAAAGTACTGCACCGATTCTTCATCCACCAGGAAGACGATATGAAAGCAGTGGAAGATTCTATGCGTCTTAAAGACAAGGTCAGGTTAGTTCTGTGGAAAGGGAAAAGAAAACATACCAAGGTGACACACTAGGCACTAGGCTAAATATATTTTATAGTAGCATATTATTTTGTTATTGTACAGTCCACATGTTTTAATTGTACAGTCATTTTTTTATACTGTATTGTCTTTAATAAATCTATGCGGTGTACCATAGAGTGGTCATTCATTTATACTCGTTTTGATAATTTCTTTAAATTAAAATAAGTATTGTTTCAATATAGTATTATTAATACATATTACAGTATGGAATTTTGTCTCTCTCTGTATACCGATCTCTCCTTATAACGATGGAAATTCCCGGTCCCTTGCATATCGTTATAGAGAGAGGACTGTAGAATGAAAATTTGATTAGCTCATTCATACCGTCACGAAACTGTTTCTTATTAAGCATTAAGAGCGGATATATTTATAAAGAACTAGTAAACATAATAAACTTAGTGGTAATAAAACACAGTTCTTATAATATTGACAAATTATTATCGCACATTAAAAACAACGTTAAAATTACCAATGTTATCGAAAATTAGCGACAGGCCTAATATCATGTTTCCACAGCTAACAATATATCCTCCCAGAGGGTTTTGTCATGGTGTGGATAAAAAAAGAAGAGTAAAATATTATATAATCCCAATATTTGTAAAGTTAAAATGAAGCAACCAAATACTATGTCATACCTTGATTGCTATGATTGGTATGCCTTTGGAATCTTTTCAATCAATTTAGGAACCTTTTGTTTGGTTTGGACAAATAGAGCGAGAAATAATTCGTTAAATTGTTTTGCCAATTTCTTCGTGGGTATAATGTAATATTTTAGACCTAACTGTTTGCGCAATGCAACTTTTTCAGCTTTCAGTAGTAGGCCGTAATATCTTAGGAAGAACGGATCTTCGGAAAGTGGTTTTTCGATATGCTCAGGAAGTGCGAAACCTATCTTGACTAAACTTTCTCCAATGTTGATGATTTGTCGCTTTTCCTGAAAATATACACAAAAAATGAATCCTTAATTGTAAAAATATTTACATAAATTATATAGGGTGAGTTAACCAGTAATTGACCAGCAACCAGTAATTGACCAAAGATAGCTCTAAAGCTAAAAATAAGATACCTGTAAATCTTAACGTCTATGTAATAGGTTTCCTGTATTTAATATATATTATATTATAATTTAATATATTCCTATATATAGCGCGTCGAGAGGGCGAAACAAATTGACTTGTCAATTTTCAGTTACAGTGTGTGACTTAGTAATAAGCATGGTAAGTGAAAAGTGAACAGTTTTATTTAAATCTGTAATCATCGAAAAGACATATACAAACAACGATATTAAATGGATTCTAATCAAAATTAGATATAGAGCATAAAAGGTTTTTGATAGTATTTTAATATATTTTCGACTTTTTTGGGAAAAAATCGAACTGGGATTGAAAATTATACAATATTATCTAGTATATAACCTCATTGGTCAATTACTAGACTTCGGCAATAGTGACTATTTCCCATCTTGTTTGCTCTTACAATTCACACCATTTATTATTTGAGTTCTTGTCTTATTAAAATTGCAAATGGAAATATCTGTCCAGATTTTGGCCACACAAAACAGGGGTTAACTACTGGCACCGTGTAGTGATCAACTACCGACGATCGGTGGTCAACAACTAGCTTTACCACTGGTCAATCACTGATTTGAAATTTTTATATTATTGCAAAATGGCTGCCACGGTTAAGAAAGCCAAAGTATTTTTCAAATACTCAGAAAATGACCTATTACAAGCCATTGAGGATATTAGGATCAACGTATGTTCAATACGTGGTGCAGAAAGGACGTATAATGTTCCTCTTCTTCTTCTTCTGGTTCCTATCCGTTTCGGATGTTGGAAATCATATTGGCAATCATAACTTTGCTCGCTGCGGCTCGAAACAGCTCCGTTGAGGTTTTCTTAAACCATGCTCTAAATTCCTCAGCCATGATATTCTCCTTCCACCGGGTCCTCGCTTACCTTTGACTTTACCTTGCAATATAGACTGTAGCAGGGAGTAACGGTGCTGATTTCTCATAACGTGTCCCAGATATTGCAATTTTATGCGTTTGATCGTAAACACAATCTCTGGTTCCTTCTTCATTTTTCCTAGAACTTCTTTATTCGTGATCCTTGCTGTCCATGATATTCTCAGCATTCTTCTATAAAGCCACATCTCAAATGCTTCAAGTTTTTTAATAGTGGTATCTGTAAGCGTCCATGCCTCCGCCCCGTACAACAACACAGAGAAAACATAGCATCTCAAATGTCTCATTTTTGTATCAAGGGATATGTTGTGACTTTTGAAGATGGCGCTCATTTTGTTAAAGACCGTTCTTGCTTTTCCTATGCGTCACTATATTTCCTGTACATTGCTCCACTGTTCGTTTATAATAGTTCCCAGGTAGAAATACTGTTTTACTCGCTCTATCTGCGTCCTATTAATGTATAGATGAACCCCGTTTATATTCCTTTTGCTGATAATCATTTGTTTCGTTTTGTGGGTATTAATGTTTAGTCCGTACTGTTGAATGTACTCGTTTATTCTGTCCATTAGCCTCTGAAGTCCCTCTAAACTATCTGCTATCACCATGGTGTCGTCGGCATATAATGTTCCTCATTCTACCCTTATTAACAAACTAAAATGCAGAACCCCGGAAAAATGAAAATGGGTCCCCGACCGTTTTGACCGCATAGGAGGAAAACATATTAGTGCGTTGGATCACTGCTTCAGCCCATAAAGGATTTCCTCTAGACAAAAACCTGCTTTGTGAAACAGTAAAAGCTATAATCGATAGTGATGATCGTCCCAATCCTTTCAAAGATGGCTTACCGGGAAATAAATGATTGAATGCATTCCTCAGACGCCATCCAGAGATTTCTCAGCGCCACGAAGAATCTATAAATGCAGCGAGATCGTACGTTTCTAAAACCAGCATCAGGCAGTGGCATGAAGATATACGAAGATACCTTGAAAGTTAAAACGCCGAAGATATCTTACAAGATTCCACAAGGATATTTAACTCTGATGAGTCAGGTTTTGTTACAAATACTCAAACAGGTTTGGTCTTAGGACCAAAATTAGGGATGAAAAATTTCTATGAAATCAAATCTGGTTCGGAAAAAGAATGCATTACAGTTCTCTTTACAATTTCAGCAGAGGGACAAATTTATCCTCCTATGGTTGTTTACCCCTATGAGCAAATTCCTGCAGAAATAGTATGAAACACAAATCCGGACTGGGTCATTGGTAAAATATTTTATTTTATTTCATTACGCCTAACTCATACCTGATTAATTGCAGGAAGGTCTAAAAAAGGTTGGATGTCAAGTCAAACGTTCCATAGTTACGTGGGTAACACACTTCTTCCATTTCTAGAATAAAAACGTGTGAAATTCCCTATACTTTATTTCTTGGACAGTCATAAATCTCATTTGACCTATAATCTCAGTGAAATTTTGTACAGAGCATGGAATTTTTCTTTACTCACTTTTCCCAAATGCAACGCATATTCTGCAGCCGGCAGACGTTTCCTTATTTGCACCCTTAAAAGCTAGTTGGAGGAAAATTGTTTTTAATTGGAGAAAAGTAAATAATAATAAGCCAGTTAACAAAGTAACCTTTCCCCTTCTATTAGAAAATGCCATAGAGCGAGTTAGTGAGGATTCTGTTAAATACAGATTTCGTAAGTGTGGATTATATCCCTATAATATAGATGCTATAGACTTTGGCAAATGCATGCAAGACCGTTCCAGAATTTTGGAAGAGAATAACATTAAAGAAAATAAAACAAATAATATAAGAAACAAATAAGAAGCAAGGTTTAGTTTGGTAGCAACTAAAGCAAACGTTGTAGCAGACGAAGATAACTACGACACGATGGTAGGGTTAGCTGATAAAGCGAAGGATAATACCGACAGATGTGAAGAAAAGTATGACATAATAGAAGATGACGCAAATTATGTGAAAACCGAAAAAGAAGAAAGACGTGACATAACAGGAGAAATAGAAGATAAAGCAAATGATGATATAGGTATTGGAGAAGAAATGATACATATAGTAAATTACAATAACGCTCAAGAAGACGTTTGTCCAAGCGAGACTATTGCTTTGGAAGCTAATAAGAAAGACCTTAAAACACCAAAAAATGACACCAATATTATCCATATCAATGTACTGTTGAACGAGACAACGCCTCCAGGACCATTGATGTCTAGCCCTAACCAAAATTTACAGAACGGAAAAATAGCACTTACTTCTTAGACCACATTTTTTGGCCAGAAGAGTCTCCTTGAAAGAAAAACACCAAGTTGTGAAAAAGAAAAGGCTGCCCTATGCTACTACGTCAAAAAAGTAGCTTGAGTATCATGAAAACAAAGAAAAATTGAAAATGAAAGAATTAAAAGAAAAAGAAGAAATAGTTATAATAAGAAAAAGAAAAAAGGAAGAAAAGCAGCAAAAAGCTGTAAATAAAAATATTAAAAATCAGAAAAAAGTTCAGACAAAAACCAAAAAACCTAAAATAGATTATTCCGAAAGCGAGAGAGATGAAGAATGGTCTGAAAGCGGAACAAGTCTTGACAATATATCAGAACATTTCACGAGTGACAACGAAGAGGAACTCTGCCAAAATTGCTGAAAAAGAAATGCAAGTAAAGGACGGGGAATTTTATTTAGTTAGTTTTCCTGGGAAAAAAATATAACACAACTACGTTTGTACTATTCTAAACGTAGTTAGTCGAGATGAAATAGAAGTTCAAGCTCTGTGTCCCGTTGACGAAGATAAGTCAACCTATAAGCATATTGACGGTGATATTAGCATAGTCACTAAAGTCCAACTCTTATGTAGGCTGAAGCAGCCAAAACTTGTAGGTACTGAGAATCATATTAGGTACAAATTTTCCGCTGCAATACCTAGCAAGAAGTACCTAATATAAAATGTTAACGTATCAAATTGAAGTTTTATTTATATCGTTTTGTTACGAACATGCTTTCGGCATGTCTCATGTAACGGTTGCATCTCTAAACCGCTTCGAGAATCATCACCAGATCTCTCGAAGGCAAGAGAACAATCGGTCATGATACTATGAATAACAAGATAGGATCTTCCCGTAGCTCAAAATCGGTCGGGTTCGCGCATGCCGTCATTGAAGAGTAGAATTTGAAATCTTGTTAAAGTTAAATGGGATTTGTATGCATTCTGTGATGAAATTACTAGACGAAAATAAGTTAAGAGGTTTAATAATTACAATAATCATATACATAAGGATATCTCCAAACTATTTATTAAAGAATATTTATTGATATATACAAAAAACTGATATTTCGAACGTGCAACTCTCCAATGACGTCACAAAAACATGCGCAATATCTTATCTTATAGTCATAGTATCATGCAATCGGTCACGTGCGCGAATTAGAGGTGGGAACTTTCTAGAACATAGTAACTTTGATATATTATATGTAACGATCTTAGGAGTTAGTTTTAGTTGATAAGAGAATACCGAACTGTAAAGTTATAAATAAATATATTTATATAAATTCGAACCGCTCGTTTTATTTAAAAACGGTACAGTTTGGCGTGGGTCAATTACTGGGAAACATTGTTAAATCATGTTAGTAATAGTGAAGTTACACATTTACTAAAAAATATGTAAAATAATTATTTTTATTTATTTACTTACATCTTTAGTAGTTTGTGGCAGTAAAACTTGGCATTGCACAAAGTCTTTGTCTTTGGATACAGGTATGAATGTAACTTCCTTGTCGGCAACAACAGACTGTAACCAAGTGGTTCCTAATCCAGTAACTCTAACTCCAGAAATTTTAACGGGCAGATCTCCTGAAGGTATTATAGGCAAGGCTACCAGGGGTTTGTGTTCAATGATTAGCAATCCTCCATTTGGATCGATTCGTTTAACGTGTCCAGTCAGTTCTCTTTTTTCTTTTATAAAATGATTTGGAATATCGGACGGTTTGCGAAAACGGCTTAACTAAAACAAAAAAAATTTTAATATTCTATTTCATAGGTTAGCAAATTTATTATTTGCCATGAGGAAAAAGTTAAAAGTATTGCAATAGGTATCATTCTAGAAAAAGCTTGATATGATGAATACATTACGCGAAGAAGTTGTTTGCCTTCATAATGAAATATCATTTGTTGGTACAAAGATTTTGTGATAAAAAAAAGGTAAAACAATATATAAAATATTTAAATAGAATGTCAATTTTAGGACCCCGAAAAGAAGCAAAAAAGTTTACCATTCCTACCCCGACTTCCCCTAAAACATTACATCGAAGGTGGCGAAAACAGAAAAAATTAATTTACCAAGAATCTGTACGCTTTAAGCAGATTTTGAAAAAGGAAATGACCGTTTCTGAGACCGAAGGAGTGAAAGGCGATCATTTGTTTATGGTTTATGACTATTTGATAACCTTAACGCTTTCTCCGCAACCATCTAAACTTCATCTAATTTAGATAACGACTTACGTCATTATCTACGTCAGAGATCGAAGTTGACATAGTTGCCAAAGTATAAAAAAATCCTGACTCCATTTTAAATCAAATAGGTCACATAATTATTGCAAAAGTATTACCATCTCTTTACAACGACTATTTAACTTCTTACGTGACATTTTTGAAATAAAACACACTAATTTTGTTCTAAAAAGGACAGATTTTATTAAATAGGTAAAAATATAAAACAAGAGGTATTCACTTTAAAATTCAAAATAATAAAGTACAAAAAGTGTTAACACCGCAACTGTCAAATAAGTGTTACCAATTTATGCCAAAATTTTACCTTCGTTCGATTACAGTTACAGTGTGTTCCGAACAAATGTTCTTGATAAAAACTCTTTATAATGGATTTATACAAATTAAATGAAACATATTATTGTGTATTTCTTTAAGTTAACATTAATAGAAATTTTTAAATATTATTTCTACGCGTATATAACAAAATATGCCTAGTAGCTGTAATGCCAGTGTACTCGGTAACGTGATTCTAAAAAGAACACACCTAAACCCTAAATATTTCGTGTTGGTATTATATGACGTCACAGGCTATGACGCCGATGACGTGCATCGTTATATAAATTAGATGAAGTGTATATATGCAGATCTGTGCGAAGTAGGTTAGGCGATAAGACGATAGATAAAATATGTTTTTTAAGGTATCTCTTCCAAACAACTAAATAATTCATGTTTCTGTTGTTTAGAAATTTAGAATACAAACTGACTTTTATCATGATATTAAAAAAAAACTCATCCTCAGTAAGCCATGGAAGAAAAACATATTACGTAACTTGTGTCAGCTCAAAATTACCATCAATGAAATTTGCTTCAAATGAACTACTCTTACAACAGATAAGTTCATTTGGATAAAATTTCATTCATGACAATTCTCAGCCGACACTACACAAGCAAAACCCTATGTTTCACTTCCACGGCTTACTGAGTACGAGTTTTTTTATCTCATGATAATTGTGGCATTTGCTCTAGCCATTTTAAGTTAAAGAGAGGTAAGATTGAGTGCGATTTGCGACTCATTATACGTCCTTATTTGATTATATACACCTAAGATAATTTTTATTTTGAGTTTTTTTTATTAGTTTTTCGATGGCTTAATCTGCAAACAAGCTAACTCCACTTTTTTCGAAAATCGTTTTATTTGTTTATTGCTTTCTTTACCCAGCTATCTATCAGTTAACAAACCGATAACTCCTAATTTTTATCGTAAAGCTTTCAAATAGCCCGCCCAAAAACAAGCTACCTCCGTGCATAAGACTCCCACTACGGTAAAAGCGCCAACTGCGTTTTGCGCCAACCGTTAGAAAGTAGTAGTTAAATCGTGGAATCGTGCCCATGTGGTTGTTATCACGTTACCTTATCAAACGTGTTTTAAGTGTATTTAATAAAGACAAATTGTTAAAAATTATTCAAGGTACGTAAGTTTCTTTTGTAAGCTAAAAATTTTAATATGTAATTAAATAAAATCTTTTAAAAATCGATCAAACAGTCTGTTTTGGAGTTAGCTGATTTACAGGGAAATGAATTTAATAAGTTGAACCATTTGAATGGAGTTAACTTTTTTGTGGCTTCATTAATTTTCAAAGATGTTAAATATATTTTTTAATTTATTAGTCCTATTGCATACAAATGGTAATTTATAGGTAAAATGAACAACTTAAAATATATGTACACTTTTATTCCAAACAAACTTTATTAATAAAATATTAACTGGCCATTTTAAATAGGAAAGTGTCTAGAAAAAGTTTATCAGCCTATTCATTATTATATAAAATTATTAATTCTCGGACATACAATTAAATTTATAATTTAGTTTAAATTACAAACAGAAATTTTAATGGGTGGGTATTTATATAACATGTTTTTTGCAGATGTCGCGTTCGGACAAAATTTTAAAATTAGCAAGAGAAAAGTGGGAAATCGAGTCAGACTTTGATGAACCTATGATAACTGACTTAACTGCAATTTGCGACATGCCTATAATATTTCTAGATAACAGGGTGGACAATCCTTTCCCTAATAAATTGGATGTAATAAATTCTCCCCTACGAGCAACTTACCTACCGGAAGTTTTTGAAGGCAGAACAGAAAATGAACTCATTAATGTAGAATCACAAGAAAATATATTAAGCATTCTTCCTGAACCAGACAATTTAGGCCTACTACATTCACCAGATATTTCCTTTCTTCAACCAAGCAATAGTATGGGAAATTTTATTGTGTCGTTTCCTGTTGAAGCCAGTGAGCCAATTATAGAACAACCAAATCTTTCACCAGTTAAAGTACAACCAGTAAGCTGTTTAGGTGCCACAATTACTAAAATGCAGTTAAGTAATGAAAAGCATGTAGGTAAACCCTTGGTATCCTACTCTGACAGCGATTACACTGATTCTGACTATTCCTTAGGCGAGCCAGAGAACCAGAAAGTAAAAAGGAGAAAGAGATGCCAGGTAAATGCGAAACAATGGCTTGATCGCTGCAATGCTAAAAAAAGAGAAAAAGGTCAAGACTATTTTGGTAGAAAAAAACAAGATAACAAGTGGGACAACAAAGTGCCAAGAATTGCAAGAAAAATGAAAGCTCGTTGTTCATGTTCGTCGCTAAATGGTGTTCTTAAATGTCCCAAAATATCAGATGAAGCCAGGAAACAAATATTTGATAGTTTTTGGCTATTAAACTGGGGAGAAAAGAAAATTTATGTTGACGGCCTTGTAAAAATGATACCCACCAATAGACCAAGAGGTAGAAAAGACACATCATTATCAAGAAGATCGCATTCAATGTACTATCATCTAAAATTTAATGATAACTTATTTCGGGTCTGCAAAACCATGTTTTTAAATACGCTGGACATAGGCAAAACGGCTGTTTGGAACTGGAAACAGTGCTCAAAAGAAAACTTTGCAGTTTCAAGAGAAAGCAATCACTCCGCTACCGAAATAGCCGCTACAAAAAAGGTTCGAAATAATCCATTTCAAAATCAGGTTGATTCCTTAAAAACATACCTTAATAGGTTACCTAAAATGGAATCACATTACTGTCGTAAGGACACGTCGAAATATTATCTCTTACCCGAATGGACATCGAAAAAGTCGCTTTATGATTATTATGTTTCGGACTGGTGTTCTACAAACAACGTATTGCCTGTATCAGTGGCAAAATTTAATAACACTTTAGATACGGAAAACATATCATTATTTCATCCAAAAAAAGACGCATGCGAAAAATGCATGTCATATAAATTGGGTTTTGTATCTGAAGAGGAATACAAGAAACACACAACAAGAAAAGAGCAGGCTCGTGCTGAAAAAGAAAAGGATAAAAACCGAGAAGATTACGTATTTGCAGTTGATGTTCAGGCTCTGCTATCAGCACCAAAATCTAATGTATCATCACTGTATTACAAATCTAAACTTAATGTGCATAATTTTTGTGCATTGGATTTAAAAACTAAGGAAGCATACTGCTTTTTATGGAATGAGACAGAAGGTGGAGTTTCCGCTGAAGAATTTGCTTCTGTGATTTCATACTTTCTTATAGATAAAGTTCTACCACAAATCTTGGACACCAGAGACAAAAAAGTAGTGATTTACAGCGACGGATGCGCAGCGCAAAATCGAAACGTTACGGCCTCAAATGCTTTGATAAATGTGGCGATGACCAGAAACATCGTTATTGAACAGAAGTACCTTGAAGTAGGCCACACACAGATGGAGGTAGATTCTATGCATGCCTCCATCGAAAAAAAACTTCGAAATAAGATTATTAATATACCTGCTGAATACATTGGTATTTGCCGAAGTGCTCGTAAAAATCCAAAACCATACAACGTTGAATATTTAGAACATTCGTTCTTTAAGTCGTTTGATGATGTCAAATTTCTTAAATCCATTCGACCTGGAAAAATGAAGGGGGATCTCAAGGTAAATTTTTTTTTTCACCTTTGATAGGTAGGGTAGTAAATATTTAAAAATTTTTTTAAAGGTTAATGAAATCAGGGCCCTGAAATATACGGCAAATGGTGACGTGTTTTATAAAGTAAATTTTGAAGAAGAATGGAAGTTACTTCCCCAACGGCGTGAAAAAATGACTAATCCAAAGGAGTTTGCTCAGCTGCCGAACTTGCATTCTGATAGATTGCCACTAACCATCAGAAAGTTCCAAGATCTTCAAGACCTAAAAATCTGCATCCCAACTGATTATCATTCCTACTACAACAATCTACCTCATAAATAAATATTTTTTTAACAATCTAATTTTTTATACTGTAATATTTTATCTACCTCATAAATAAATCTTTTTTAAATAATCTAATTTTTTATACCTACTCTAATATTTTATTTTTTCTTGATATTTTTGAATTTAAGTTCTTTGCTTTGTTTTAAAAGATGTGCAAAAATCGGGCTAACTCCTTTTTTTAATTTCTTACTTAATATGTAAAAAAGCTAACTCCTTTTATGGCGCAAAAAAGAAGTTTTAGGTCAAACAAATTCATTTTTGATTAATTATTATTAACACCAAGCATCAAAAGAAAGAATTAAGATTGAATACTTAACCGTAAGTATAATTATTCATGAACTAAACAGTTTTATGTTCCTCCTGAAAAATTTGTCAAAATGGAGTTAGCTTTTCTGCAGATTAAGCCATCGTTTTATTAGTTCTAAATAAATGAACAAAAAAAAAACATTAAAATCGTGTTTTTATTTTGATTCCACATTTTGCTGGATTCGCGCTGGATTCACGCCAATTTTGCAAAAATCCAGCTGGACTGAAATTGCTGCTGGATTGCAATCCCTAATTGTGCATTAAAGTCGATAATAGGCACAAATTCAATTGACGAACCAAAATACAACTTTTAGATTGAGCGATGGTGAAACTATTATTATATTAAAACGTTTTATTAAGAATGTGATAACTACTGTATGTACTAATATGCACGTTTTCGGCTTTTTTGAACATTCGAACTTATGATTCATTTATATCATTCATTTACAATGAGTAATGAGTAGTTAGACGTGCTTATCTTTCAAAGACGAGACTGGAGTTTTAACGGGTGATTAAGTTTTTAGTCTACTTTAATAATTTATTTTAATAGTTTTTATTTTTTCATTAACAAAAATATTCGTTATATTATACAAGTATATAGATACACGTGTCTCTACAGAATGAATACAGGGTGGTGAATCGTCAAACGGCCCATAGGAAATTCAATGGAAAATTCTGAATTGTTGAATTCCTGCTTCCCTATTTATTTTACATCAAAAGTCATAAGAAACGATTTGTAAGGAATTGAAATATGTATTAAAAACAAATAATAAAATTGTTCTACAAATTAAATGTAGTCCAAAATTTTGTAAAAATATAATACATTGTTCAGGCCACCCCTTACATACATGCCACACGAGGTACAAGAATGTGTATGACATGTTGCGTTTGGTTATTTTGATGATTCTGATATTTGATAATATTTGAATTTCCAAAATTTTAATTTTGTGATTTATTGTTTAAAAAACAATATAGTTGATTAAAAAATGTATTCAGTTGAGGAGAAACTAGCAATAATAAAAATGTTTTATTCAGGCAATAGTGCGCGAATTGTCAGTTCTTTATTAAGCGTAGTTATTCCAAAATTTTGTAACTAATGTGACTGTGATTTATAATTGTACCTGTGTACCGGGTGGTCCAATAAGCCGATCTCTCGGCTATATATCAGAAACTATTTATGTTATAACTTTAGGAGAAAAAATTCCTTAGTAAAAGTGGCCAAGAGAAATCGCTGGAAATAACTTTCAAGATTCTGGATTAACCGCTAGGGGGCGTAACCTGCGAAGAAAATTTTGAAAACCAGTTTTTTGGGAAATATGTCCAATTATACCAAGTGTTAAATAAGTAAACTACAAAGAGGCATAAATTCTGCATAAAGTTGTTCAAGTACTTTTTTTTTTTCAAATAAAGGGTGGGGGAGAGTGGGAAAGTATTTGTGGATAAATACCTATAACTTTGGTTTGGATCAACCGATTTTAACAAAATTAGTGTCATTGGAAAGAGTATGGATGAATTAATTTACACCTACTATAAAATAATTGCATTTAGTTTTAATTGTCGTAGGTAGAGGGTACTTTCGAATAGAAAAAATTAAAATTTGTTTTTCTTCAAAATTTTTAATGGAAACACCTATTTATTGTAAATTATAATAGAACTGAATTAAATTCGTAACAAAATGGCGCAAACCGCATGTTAATAGCTTTTATCGAACTCGAGATATGAAAAAAAAACGCATAAACATAAGTAAGTATAGTATTGACACACCCTGTATTATAAAATAAATTAAAAAATAAGTCAGTAGGTACTTTCAAATTTTTTTATAGCAGAAAACTCTTAATATTGATACCTATTTTGACCATTGTTATTTCATATGATTAAAAATTGTTTTTTCGAAACTATCTAGGCTACGACAATGAATTTGACAGGGAGTTCATATTGTTTATTTATTGACAGCAGTCAAAATATTGTTAAGAAGTGTTATATGTATTATAATTCGAATTGAAAATTGCATTTTTTTCAATAGATATTAATATTGTTAATATTAGTAATTAATTATCAGTACTAATAATTCGTGATGAGTATATCAAATTGTATGATATGATTGGAGTTTATTTCGAATATCACCAAAATGGCGCTATTGCCTCACGTATATATTCTGTAAGATATCCTGGCAGGAGATATTGTGGCAAAGAAGTAGAGATTTCGGACTACTTATATGTGGATTCTGTTGAATTAAAGCAAGAACATTGATTGAATTATCTTCGGTCATTACTCTACTACGTCGTTTAAAACAAGGACGAGAAAAACTACCAGTTTCTCTTAATCTTTTTGCCTTTCTTTCAAATATTTCTTTGCCATAATGTCTCCTGTCACGATATCTTACAAAATATATACGTGAGGCAATAGCGGCATTTTGGTGACATTCGAAATAAACTCCAATCATATCATACAATTTGATATACTCATCACGAATTATTTGTACTGATAATTAATTACTAATATTACCAATATTAATATCTATTGAAAAAAGTGCACTCTTTAATTCGAATTATAATATAGCACTTTATAACAATGTTTTGACTGCTGTCAATAAATAAACAATATGAACTCCCCGTCAAATTCATTGTCGTAGCCTACTTAGTTTCGAAAAAAACTATTTTTTACAAAAAAGGTATCAACATTAAGATTCTTCTGCTATAAAAAAAATTGAAAATACCTACTCACTTATTTTTTAATGTAATTTATGATACAGGGTGTGTCAATACTATACATACATACTTATGTTTATGAGTTTTTTATTCATATCTCGAGTTCAACAAAAGCTATGAACATGCGGTTTGCTCCATTTTGTTACGAATTTATTCCAGTTCCATTATAATTTAAAATAAATAGGTGTTTCCATTAAAATTTTTAAAGAAAAACAAATTTTTTTTTTTATTTGAAAGTCCCCTCTACCTACGACTATGAAAACTAAATGCAAGTATTTTATAGTAGATGTGAATTAATTCATCCACACTCTTTCTAATGACACTAATTTGATTAAAATCGGTTGGACCAAACCAAAGTTATAGGTATTTATCCACAAATACTTTCCCACTCTCCCCCACCCTTTATTTGAAAAAATAAAAAAAAAGTAGTTGAACAACTTTGTGCAGAATTTATGCCCCTTTTTAGTTTACCTATTTAACACTTGGTATAATTGGACATATTTCCCAAAAAACTGGTTTTCAAAATTTTCTTCGCAGGTTACGCCCCCTAGCGGTTAATCCAGAATCTTAAAAGTTATTTCCAGCGATTTCTCTTGGCCACTTTTACTAAGGAATTTTTTT
The DNA here is from genome assembly GCA_918026665.1 of Diabrotica balteata. NCBI lineage: Eukaryota > Metazoa > Arthropoda > Insecta > Coleoptera > Chrysomelidae > Diabrotica > Diabrotica balteata. Next base: position 144,750,211 of record OU898277.1, on the reverse strand, counting down.
CCTAAAGTTATAACATGAATAGTTTCTGATATATAGCCGAGAGATCGGCTTTACAAACAATATTGCTGAAGTACCAAAAAGTTTAGAAAAACAAAATTAAATAAATGTAAAGTTTGTAGAAATGCAGTTGTAGAAAATCCTAGAATAAGTTCTCGGACCATTGCAGAACATTTTAATATTCATAATTCTAAAGCGTTAAAAATTTTAAAAAGGAATTAATTTCGTTCATATGAACTGAATACATTTTATCAATTTTATTGCTTTGTAAATAACACTACACTAGTAGTAGTAGTATTTGTAAAAAAATGCGTATTTTAGTATTTGTGTATAATTTAGTCACAAAATAAAAATATTGACAATTCAAATATTGTCAAATATCACAATCATCAATATGACCAAACGCAAAATGTATTATATTTTTACAAAATTTGGAATACATTTAATTCGTAGAAAAATTTTAACATTTGTTTTTAATACATATTTTAGTCCTCTACAAATAGTTTCTTATGACTTTTGGTGTAAAATAATTAGGGAAGCAGGAATTCAACAATTTACAATTTCCCATAGAATTTCCTATGGCCCCTTAGGCGATTCACCACCTGGTATAATCATATATTATATAATTTTTATATTTGCTACTTTTATTTTGGCGAATAAGGTATTTTAATTCCAATTATTGGAGAAGAAAACCAGTTCGAAAATTAAGTAATTCACATTTTAAATAGTTTTTATTTATCCATAACGGCATGTTAATGAGTATTTATAATGGACAGACAACATTAGGAAATTTAGTAAAGGCATAATCACTTATCAAAGCGATAATCCCACATACCCAATTTATGTTCTAAAATTAATATTTCCAAAAAAATCGCTTTAATTACCATTAAATAACTTGCCCTAGTTTAAAACAAATTCTACAAATAGTCTTTATATCCTTTAAAATTCTGATTTGTTAACAAATTTCTGACGATAGTTTATTTTGATATTCTGTAAAGATGATGATGAACTTTCTAATGTTACAATAGGAATGGTATAAAAGGTCTTTTAGAAATTGAACGTCCCTAAAATAAAATATAAAAATAAATTTCTACTTTCGTTATCTTCATTATCGTTAAATAGACGCACGATTTGCGATGAATTCATTTTTTAACAAGAAACCTCATCGAAAGTGGACAATGGATAAGTCCCGATAGTAACACCAAAAACGAGATCCATTATATATTGTCCACAAACAAATCTACCGTTCAATACAATACTACTAAATCGATTTTCTACGGGTAGCGACGATAAACTGGTTCGAGCAAAGGGAAACAACCAATTGGTCAAGAAAAAGAAATAAAAACTATAAAAGAGACTATAAAGATTAGTCTATACAGACTATAAAGAAGTAAATTAAAACATAAAAAAGATCAAGTAAAAAATAAATTAAGTGCACAAGGAAAAACCAAGAAAGCACTAAAACAAAATAAGAATATGGCATGTTTAAAATCACAGCTAGCAAAAATACAGAATAACAGTATAAATGACAAAGATGGGATAGAAAGGAATGACATAACAGAAATTATAAACATAACACCAAGAATAGGCAAAGTCAACTTCCTCTTCTAGTATATATCAAACACGTATCCTAAAAATATTGAGATAAATACAGTGATCTAAAAATATTCTTTTATAATAAATACTTGTTTCTCAGTCAGAAATCTATGGCATACATATTGTTAACATGCGTGTCTAGTTTCAAAATACTTTTGTTACACCTTAAGCTCAACCTTAAAGATTCAGCATTATTTTATAAACATTATTTGGCCTAGTTAACGGGTCGATTTTTCTTAGACAGATAAGATAAAATGGTAAACATATGAGCAATCAAGGTCAATTATTGATAATCATAACTTAGTTTAGCAAGTCGATAATTGAATTCAAGATGTAAGCATACGTAATTTAATACATCTTTCAATAAGTGATTGTAATTGTATATAGAAGTGAATAAATACGTAATATCACAATTTAATATATTTAGGAATCCTCTCCCGAGAGTTAAGATGTAGTTGCGTACAAGAAATATCGCCAATCCATTTTCCCATTTGTATGGTGGCGATAAGATTCGATAAGATATATAATTACCTTTTTGTTTATATAATATAAAGCGATCCTGACAGGATCTTGACAAAAACTAAGTACATGACAGCGTCAAGAAATATGTCTCTCAGTGCCATAACTGATTTTCCACCAAACAGCAGTTGCTCGGCATTACATGATTAAGCATTTCTCTCGTCTGGTTGCCCACACACTCTTATGCGCCTATCTGAGCTCGTAAAACATAATCCCGATTCATAGGAAAATAATACACCAATCCTCTGTTGTCCAAGCCAAGTATTCTCGTGCAAAATTCAATCTGTCAATCTTATATTCACAGCAAAGCGGCGCGGCGGTACAATACCTCCAGTTGGAGAAGATAATTTAGCAGCACGAAGTCCCCCCCTAACTGTCTACTCACTTATGTTTACATCTCTCACTTTTCAGAGAATTCCTAAGGAAATTGCCGAGATTGTTTAGTTTTTCAAATCCCTATAAATGAAAAGCGGCCATATATAACTGCTATAGTCCGGTCTCACCCAGAACCAGTACTTCGTGCCAGCAAACCAGTCTTTTCGTACTGCCGCTATACTCGTTACATAATCTTAAAGAGTCTTACAACAACGTTTCCCTATTTTTTTCGCAGTTCATCTGTAGAATAGAATTTATGCTGATTGCAATATGCTAAAAATGACAAAAAGACACACAAGAGTTATGCCGATAATGGTTTTTAAGAATTCACTTGGGAGCCCTTTTTTATCAAACGCTTATATGGAAATGACAATTTTTTTCAAGCATTCGTTAGTAAATTATGTTACAACCGAAACAGAAAATACGAAAAAAGTTCGAAAGTGCGAAATAAGTTCTTAACTTATTTTTAACTAAGTAACTTGGTTACTTAGTTAAAAATAATTTCACTCCTTTAAACGGGGTGTAACAAATTTTATGCTCGGCAATGCATATACAATACGTTAAATTTTGGATTAGACATTGGCAAACTATATAAAGAACTAAAATTGGCAACATTGCTTCATGCAAGGTAAATTCTCCAATTCCTCTGACTCCTAGACTCGTAGACAGAAAACAAGAATACCATTTAGTAACACATAACAACGCATGGGATTTGCATCTCAGTCCGTCGATTTTTGTTTTCCTTACGTATAACGATTTTATTTCATATATCATAAACTCGATAAAAATACACTGACCTTTAAAAGACGGAGCATTTGTATCGGTTTTTAATTACGTGAACAATTTTTTGTGGTTAAATTAAAAATAAAAGCGCATTTCTTTAAAAAGATAACACAAATAATATACTCTTATTGAAAATAAAAAATAATTCCTAATAAAATTAGAAATAATTCTGTATGCCCTACAGAAATGATTCAAATATTTGAAGCCTTCTACCGCTGAACAGTATTCCAATCTGTCATAAAAACTTCTGCCGACAGATGTACGAATTTCTGCTGTAACAGAATTGGAGACTTCTCTTATTCGTTTTTTTTTAATTCATCCAAATTTTGGGCTTTAGCCTCAAGATTATCGTAGATGATGCTTTTTAAATGTCGCGAAAGATCTGAAGATCGCGCAGGCCACTTAATATCGCCTGTTTCACCGATAACTCGATCCGGGAAAGTATTGTTTAAGTACTCCCTATTTATTCGAACGTTTTGACCTGAACAACCGTCTTGATGGAAACAAACATTCTCCAGATTTACATCAGGAAGATTGAGAATAGCGGGAAGAACATGATTCTGTAACAAATCGAAGTACACTCTACTATTCAATTTGCTTTCAATAAAAAATCGACCTATTATGTGGTCTCCTAAAATGCTAGTCCAGACAACTTTTCGAGGACGTTGATTTCGGTAAACAACAGTTTTGTGCTGGTTTTCTCGCGTCCATTACCTCTTATTGGAAGGATTGTGTCTCCCTACTAACGCAACAGAAAATTCATCAGTAAATAAAAGGTTTTTAATAAAATTGGGTTCATAATTGGCCTTCGTTATTAGAGTTTTCCAAAAACCCATCCAAGTAGTCGTCTAAAGTTGCTGGCTGCATTTTTGAATATTTAAAATTCTTATAACCGTGCGTTTCCATACTTTCGTTACCGTAACACTGCTAACATCTAACTCTCTAGCAACGCTTCTAGTTGAACCTGTTGAATCTACCTCGATTGTTGCACAAATTTGTGTATCCCGGTATTCTCTTTCCTCAACTTTTTCTGGTGACCCTTCTTGAGCATAACTTTTTCTGCAATTTTTGGGGCAATAACAACTCTCAAAATTTTTAACAATATCATGAACGGACTGTACGCAAGGAATTGGTCTCCCCTCAAAAAACATAGAAAATAAATCTACACACGGTTGTCCAGAATTACCAGCATAAAACCATGTTATTATTTGAACCTTTTCTGCGGGCGTATAAACAGAAATGTTTATAAAAATAAATTACAAACCTACGCTGTTATTGCTTTAAACAACCTTTACAATGGCAAATTATTGGCGACGCGGCAACAGAGGTTCGTGGAAAGTCGACGGCGCGCAGTGTTGCCATTTAAAGTGTGTATATGTTACGAGCAAAGCCCGAAATTGGGCAATCCTAGCATTGTACGGAAATTATTGTCCACTTCTAGCATTGTACCCCCAAACTGTACAATGTCCGAAATGATCAAATTTAAAAATGATTCTCGAGACGCTTATCGATTCGAATCGATTATTATTGACAAGCGACACATCAAATCAAAAATCGAACATTTCTCGTTAATTATTTGATATTTTTTATTTTCTATTTTACATACAAGGTTGTACTTTTTCGAATCGACAACGTTATAAAATGCTGTCTCAAACTAAAATATAAATAATACGAAGAAATTGTTCTACAATAGAGTGATAGATAAAAGCACCGTTGAAGAAATGACGGAAAGTTTTGTATTTGGCAGTGTTGTCATGTCGTTTTAATAAATCGCGAAAGAGCATGCGATATAATATTAATTAATTTTATTAAACATTATTTTTAAGTTTATAAATTAAGCTTAATTAAATATAATTTAATATATTTCAAGTTCCAGCAACTAACTAATAGATTAATTTAGGATTTATATCGTAATTGATGTTTGTTTGTCTTTAATATCAAATGGGGAATAATCATAAAAATAATCGATATCTGTCATATTCTTCCAAACTGTGACGCATTGCTACTTATCGACTTATTGAAATTCGAACATTATACAGCAATTCCTTTATACAAAGTCCGACGATTATGTCTATTTCGGAGATTGTACAGTAAAGGGGTACAATGCTAGAAGTTGACAAGATTTTCCGTACAATGCTAGGATTGTCCAATTTCGGACATTGCTCGTAACATATATCTAATTTAAAACTTAACGTACTGTATATTTGACGAAATAGAAAACATAATTTGTTTTCTAATTTTTCTAATACCGCAAATAAACAACTTAGTACTGTAATAGAACTTAAAATTAAATATACTCGTTTGCTTAAACATAGTAAGTAAACATTGTTTATCATAGTTGTCTTTTGGTACAAATCGATGGTGGATATCCAATGAATAGGTTTCCATGAAAATTTTGAGTGTTAAAAAATCATTTTCTTAATCCGATTTGTAGCTGGTTGCTAAAAGTACCAGACCCAAATGCAAATATCCGCATTGCCATTGATATAGATCATGGGCAATGCAAGCAGATCTCTTTGTCATCAAATTTTCATGTAATACTAGGTTTACTATCTAGAAACTTTCTTAGAAAATCACTTAAAACTGAATAAGGCTTTTTTGTTCTTCCTGTGTTAAACCAATCAAAATTTTTCAATTATAAGCTATTCCAAAATTAGGATAAAAATCATATATTAGCTTATCTTAATTAGCAGCTGATCATAATTCATAACCCATAAATAAAATTTTATTTTAAACAGTGATTTTTATGAAACTGGCCTGACCTAGTTTGTGTCATTTTCTGTATTAATATTTTGAAAGTTTTCCAATACCATTTTATTTAAAAGTGTGATATAATATCGTTATTATCTTTTAAAATTAGAAAATATCTACAAGAGCTACATAAGTTTTTAAATATGCCAAGACCATCAAATACATTACGAATATCCGGACGTTTGATCTTTTAATAACAAAGGTGTCCAAAATGTTCTCCCATAAATTTATTATTTACATTGGTTACAGTGACTTAAAAAAATTATTTTCGGCCAAAGTAGAAGAATAAATGTTGAACATTTTCGTGAATTATATTGTTGTGTTAGATTTGGATTAACACAACAATTATAAATCGATCGACTTTTGATGATGAATTCTTGTTTACCGTGCTCTGATTTCGGAATTTAATCATTAACTTAGTACTTATTTTCAAATAAACGATAATTTCGGCGAAAGTCTTCCAAAGTCTACTACTTTGTGGGAAAATGCTGATCATCATCATCATCATCATCATCCAGCCTCTATTTATCACGTCCACTGCTGGACATAGGCCTCCCTTAAACTCCTCCATTCCTCACGATTTTGTGCTCTTTGTTGCCAATTTTTAGTGATACGCCTGATGTCGTCGGCCCAACGTGTAGGTGGTCTTCCTCTACTGCGTTTGTCTGCTCTTGGCCTCCAATTTTTAATTTTGCTCGTCCATCGTGAATCGTGCATTCTCGCTACATGGCCTGCCCAGTTCCATTTTAGTTCCGCTATGCGTTCCACAACATCAGTAATACTCGTCCTTCTTCGCAGATCTTCGTTTCTTATTCGGTCCCTCAACGTCACTCCCAGCATAGACCGTTCCATTCGTCTCTGTGCCACTCTCAGTTTCGAAGCCGTGGTCTTGGTTAAAGTCATAGTTTCCGCCCCATAGGTCATGACCGGTAATACGCATTGGTCAAACACTTTTCTTTTGAGGCTGATTGGTATGTTGGCCCTAAGTGTGTCTCGCAGTTTTCCAAAGGCTGCCCATGTTAAAGTAATTCGTCTTTGGATCTCACATGTTTGGTTATCCCTGCTGATTCTTATTTCATGACCCAAATACGTATATTTCTCCACCAGTTCTACCACTTTGTCTTGAATAGTCAAATGGTTATTGGGGACCAAATTTGTCATAAACTTAGTTTTGGTCAAGTTCATTCTCAGGCCTACCTTCGAACATGCAAAATCCAATTCGTTTATCATATCTGTAGCTTCTCCTAAATTATCTGTGATAAGGACAATGTCATCTGCGAAACGGAGATGGTTAAGCTTTTCGCCGTCTATCGTTACTCCTCTGTGGTCCCAATTAATCATGTTAAAGGCATATTCTAATGCCGTTATGAATAATTTCGGCGACAATGTATCTCCTTGCCTTATTCCACGATTTATTTGTATTGGTCGGGTTTTATTGTCTATTTTATCAGCCACAGTGGAATTTTTGTAAATATTATAAATAAGCTCACTATACCTATGGTCAATCCTGCTGTCATTCATGGCTTCTATAAGGCTGTCTAATTCGATCGTGTCGAACGCTTTATGAAAATCTATGAAAGTGAGAACAAGAGGTTTGTTATATTCTATAGATTTTTCAATGAGTGTTTTTACTGTGTGGAGGTGATCCTTGGTACCATAATTTGAGCGGAATCCTGCCTGCTCTCTCGGTTGGTAGAAATCTAATTTTTTCTCCAATCTTGATGTCACTACCCTAGTGAAGAGCTTGTATATGTGGTTCAACAGGCTAATAGGTCTATAATTTTCTAGGTCCGTTCTATCTCCTTTTTTATGCAAAAGGATGGTTGTAGCATTGTTCCACTCTTTGGGCACCTCTCTTTGCTGCAAACATAGATTGAATAGTTTCCTTGAAAATGCTGATACTATGCGTGAAATAATATCACAAGAACGTCACGTTGTTAAAAGTGATACCGAAGCACGCTTGGGCATAATTTTATTCGCGTAAACTTAGCAATGTATGCAAATTTGCTGACAAAGAGATTGACACTCCGAACTCGAACGGAACCACATCACTCTTGATAATGGCTCCAAAATTGGTGCCGAAACGTTGAGTTTTAAATTCTCAACGCGCTTCATCCCGGGAACTTAGTCATTTTCATTTACCTGACCGGACGTTCGGAAATTTATCCGAACATTTCATTCGTCTCTACAGGGAGAAATTTTTCATTTTTCCTAAATCGTTTTCTAATCTTCTTACACGCAAATACCGTTCTATGTGACCTTTCTTTCCTTAAATCGTGTCGTGACCATTCCAAAATCTCTTCAAATTAATTATCACACTAAATGTTCATCCATTCTCGAAATTCTTGGAGCAACTGGTTTTCGCTTCTTCGAAATTCAATTCATTCCATCGGGCGCAACTTGGACACAACAAATTACCAACTTTTCAAAACCTACAATGACATCCAATCTCACACTATCATCCATTATTATGGGACACTTTCGATCGTCTTTCTCACCAAAACGCCCATATGCTGTCCTATGTATGTTGCCCCTGAACATACATAGAACAGACAAACCGATGAATCCACAACCATATTTATGAATATTCTATATATGTAAATCATTCTGATACTTCTTCAGCCCTAGCCCAACATCATATTCAGAGAAGTCACAAAATAGAGGTGAAGAAAACTGTGAACAAAAGAAAAAATGAATCATGGGACAAAAAATGTGAAGAAATAAACAGATATATGAGTGAGACTCGAGCATCGTATGGATGGTTATAGGAAACCTCAGAAAAGATCACAAAGGAACAGTGAGATTAAACCCATAAAGTATGTCAGAGTGGGAAGAAAACCACAAATCCCTATTGAAGGAAGTAAGACCACATTGCGAAATAACTTACTGAGACATCAGAACAGGTCCAATAGATGAGGACAAATTACAACCAATCAGGGTGGATGAAATAAGAAGAACCTTAAATGAAATAAAAGAAGGAAAAGCCACAGGACCAGGAAATATCCCCATTGATTTAATATAACTCGGACTGTTAATACTAATACAATTTTTGGCGGAGATCTTTAATAAATATCTGATCAAACAAGAAGATATTTCAAAATATTGGAGCTTAGTGTATATAAGCTCTATATGACTGATAAAAGAACAAATCAACAACCAATATGAAGAAATAGAAGTAATGCATACATCAATGTTATAGTGAACATGTAGATAAATGCAAAAAGTGCCATTAAACAGGAGAATTCCAACATGGACATTGTAAAGAAGCTATATAGTGGAGAAAACTTGCAAATTGGCAAAATAATATGGTGTTAGACTGTTACTATACATGATTAAAAAAAAACAGAATAGTGGACTACATGAATATGATGGAATCTGGACTAGGAAAGTGTAAAACACTAAAAGCTAGTGACATACCACTCAAATGAACTTAGATTAAGTGATGAGAATATCCAAACCATTAAACTGACACCATTATTGTAGCTGTTGGATTAAAATGTTATCCAAAAGTAAAAAATCAATTGTTCATATCATATTATTTCTCAGGATGGTGACTTGACACAGAGCTTCAAACAATATAAATTGAAGGATGTTGTATTCACTCTCACACTCGCACACCCAAGGAGCTCTATTTTAGCTGACTTAATCAAATTTATTTATTTATTTATCAACGGGCAATTGCCCAATTAAAATGCAATGTAAACATTATTGATAAATTACAGAAGATTCTTAACGTAACCTACCTAAATTAAATTTAAAAATTTTAATCATACAGAAAAATAAAAGTAGGAACAGTAAATAACAAACATTAACAAAGAATGTCCAAACCACAAGGACATCAAGCTATCACACACACACACACACACACTTCTTAGGCTGAGCTTTAAATTCTTTTGGAATACTATAACAATCCAACCTTTGGGAATAATAATTAGCAAACCTTGGTGTTCTAGATGTGATTTAATTGAGTCCGTAGTTTGTGCAATGGGGTCTAACATGAAAGGGTTGATTTAGCCTTGTTTGTCTACTGGGAACATGGAAATTAATTTTTTCCAATAGTTGAGGACCAAAAATATTAGAGTGCAGTATACTATAAAACATATAGTGATCTTTATGTATGTGTCGCATTTGGAGGGAAGTTATGTTGAGGAACCTTTCCATATTTGAATAGTTAATTTCTTCAATTGACTGGTTTTGTTTAGATGCAACAAATTTTAAGAATTTGCATTGAACTTATTCAATAGCTTGAATGTGGGTGTTACAGTGAGGAGACAAAACACATGAACAGTAATCTAGGTGGGGCCTAACATGTGAACAATACAAAAATTTTATGGATGGGATATTTAGAAAGTCTTTAGCACAACATTTGATAAACTCTAAAAGTTGAAGTGATTTTGAGATCAAAGATGAGATATGGAGGATGTAGGATAAGCTGAAATTGAGCACAACACCTAAGTCTTTTATCTGAGTTACAGAGTCTAAAGGGCAACCAATAATAGTATAGATATGATTTGTAGAAGTTTTCTTAAATGACACTTTTTAACATTAAGTTCCATTCTGTTGCTGATCCAAATCAGACTGTAGTTTATGATAGTCACCATCATTCTCAATTTTCAAATATAATTTTAAATCGTCAGCAAACATTAAGAAAGAAACAGAGAGGAAACCGGAGGCAATGTAATTAACATAGTTATTGAATAGAAGAAGTCCTGTGTTATCCTTGTGGTACTCCTGAAAGTACCTTTATCTCGAACAATTGGAAACCCTGAACACATACTATTTGTATTCTTTCAGTTAAGTTAATTATCCTGCCAGAAATATACTCTTAAATATAAATTATTAAACAGTGGTATATCCTATAAAAAAATATGGTTGACATTAACATTCAACCAATCATAATAGACACTGGTAATACCTATGAGTAGCTCAGATTCTCACAACAAAGAAATCTTAAATTTTTTATTATATCTGATGCTTAAATACTTAAATATTTAAAATAAATTGTTTTTTTACCCACCTCAAAAGTTTTCTATTTTTCAATTTATTATACACAGGTTTCTTTATTTGAACTTTGTTGTGTTAATTTTTGTATGTACATTTTTTTTCAATTTGCATCTAGTCTTATTATGTTTATTACAGTTTTAGTCATTTTGCATGAAGATTACAAGGCTCAAGGTTCTTTGATCTTGAATCCATCAATCTCCTCAACAGTAATAAAAACAAAGGCATTAATTAATCCCAAAAACCAAATTTAACACTGAATAATCAAAAGATGATAGAGCGCTGAGGTAGATTTCTATTCAGTTTTTTAGATCATAATCCATATATTTGCTTATATGCAATGAAAACACTTTTATTTCTAATTATTACAGTTTAAATATTTATTTACTGTATTCATAAATGTATACTTACAGAGTTTTAAAAATGCAATAAATTAAATAAAAGTGTTGATTCAATATCTGAATTCTGATATTCAATCAATAATAAAGGAGAAATATAAAAATGTCCATTTTAATATTAGAAATTTTCTAATTCTCATAACTAATGTGACATAAGTTTGAGGGTGACTGATGACAATGTGTAAGATCCAGAGGAGCTATTGTATATATTTGTTCATGTCTCATAAATATAATAAACAGGCCTCAACTTTTTTAAAACAGAGTTTAATTTGCAGTCTAAGGGATATTGTTATAAAAGATCAACCATATTACCTTCAAAATTTGTACAATAAGGTACTTGTTTAGTTATTAAATTATTTCATTAAAAAAACATCAAATTCATATCAGGGAACAATTGTGAATTCAATTTAATGCAGTAAATAATTGTAAAAAACCTATTGGTAAAAACTTTAAATTACTTACAGGTCTCACTTTCCTTAAAGCCACTGTCAATCCAAGGAGAGCTACTGAATAACAAGTAATCTGCAAAAATGTCTGTCAGATTATCAATATTATTAAATAATTGTTTACAATACCTGTGCCCCCCGGTTATCTTTCTCCATTGCATTTATTAAATCATCAAAAGACTTCGTAACTTTCTCCATTTTACAGAGGAATAATTTATTTCATTAGTAAAGGAAATATCAAATTTTCTTGCGTATGGACCTTAAATAAAATCTGTTTCGATTCAAAAATTTTAAGTATTTTGGCTTCAGTCTCTTATGTAGTTAGTGGTTAGGTCATGTATATTTATTTAAATGTCAACTTCGACAGCTTCTCAGCTCTGACAATGTTGCCATATAATATTTTGTTTCACAGTTTCACCAAAAATGTGGTGATGTTTCACGAATTTGGAAAGTAACCAAATACAAATAAAATTGTTTATATAATATATTTCTTTTATAATATATCTCTCATAATATATTTAAAAGTTTCACCGTATACTATTAATTATCACCTATATATTAATCATTTTTTTGTTCTATGGAGTTTAAAATCTTTACTTTTTATTTTTTAGACTACCTCTTTTATAAAACAGAATAAATAACAATTTACTGCGTTTTTATTATTAAAATGAATTTCAGTACTTAAAAAAATGTTATGCAGTTCTTCTATACGATGATTAAATCTCAGGTGATCCCAAATAGGAACCCTCGATTAACAATAAAAAAACATGCATTCATTATGCATATTCAACAATAAAAAAGGGTCTATGCTTGTGTTCATCGCTCTAATTATCCCTAATTTCTATTATCTGGCCACTTTTCTCTTACCTTATTATGCAGTATTGTCTTTCTTGTACTATGCGATCGCTCCGTTCATGGATCATGGATTTATCATCTCTTCATTAATGTTGACTCAGTATTACTTATTAATTATCTTGGTTTAAATTATTAGTTTATTTTTTATCCCGCATACTTGTTAATTACTTTGTATTTTTTATATCTTTTTTGATTTAAATATTTTCATATACATTTAACTTGTCTTCAAAATTGTTTGTTTGGTTTGATTTTTATTTGACTCTCTTTCAGCGTACTCTTTTTTGTGTGCCACAATATTGTGTTTTTCATTCATTTTGTTTATTCATTAGAATATTAAACATGTAGATTATTCTTCATACTTTTATTTCTTTTTTTTTATGAATTCAAGACCACTTAAAAATTTTAAAACTCGCCTAAACGTAATAAGTGACATTTGACTTTGAGCTGTTGACAACACTGAATTATTAGATAGTCGCCATTGTGAACATTAGATCGAAAAATAATCAAAATATTATTCATATTAAAAGGTATGTGCGTATTTAACTAATATATTATCATAGTTCATTGTTGAAGACTATTGTTAACATCTAATTTCAGTAAGTAATTCGTAGTTGTAAACGAATACATACTACTTCATCTGTTTTTGACGTTTCTGTTCTGATTATTTTAATTAATTTCTCTTTTATATTATTTACCAGATATTCAATCTACTTGATTCATTTTTAGATTGAAATGAACGCCGATCCCCGCAGACCTGAAAAAATACAAAGATATGTTCCAAAAGCTACTAATGGGACTGGCCAAGAAGACCTCACCCCTGATTACATGAATATCTTGGGTAAGGAAATGTCTGTGTCTATTTTTAGTTTCAGACTTAAACCTTTTACAGTATGAATATGTTTGGTTAGAATTTTAATGTTTATGTTATGCCCTAATTATTTAAACATATATTTGCTTATCTGTGATTATGAGCAGGTCAAATTATTTTATTTACATGTACAAGGCAATTAGTTGTTTCACATTGTTAATGCATTTCCATGATTTAAACCATACATAATCTTTGAGAAAGTTTATACAAAAAGTAGGTGTTTTTATACACTGTATAGATGTACTGTCAAAAAGCAGTTTTAATATACTTTAACATGGGTACATACATATTTAGCACGAATAACATAATAAAGGCTAAAACTAGGCAATATTTATTTATGGATGTTTTTAGAATTTTTTTTAAAAATAGTATAACACATAGCTACATTATAAATACTAAAAAATTTATTATTAGCACCAGTATCACCCAGTGGTATGTTATTAACATGTGAAAATACACAAAAGAAAAGTTAAAAGACTCGTGTAACGAAGTAATTAATTTTTTAAAATACCAAATAAACTTTTTGTTTACTCTTGTTTTAACTGGAAAAATATTGTAACCAAAATATGGATGGGATAATTATTAATTTTATGTTTTTATTTGTTGTAAGACACATGAGTTGTAGATTATAATAGTAAAAGGTTGTAAGTGTGATAAAATCTTTTATCAGACGAGGATGTATGCCATGTGCATTATCTGTATTATTACAGATGCAGCTTACAACAATTTTAGTTGTTTACAATTTGTTGCTTGTGCGTTTATAATAATTTTTTAAAACTGTTTTTACTTCTATTTTTAACTTTTATTAATTATTATTTTAACATTTAAAGTGGTTATAAACAATGATTTGGAAATGAAGATGAGAGAGATTTGTTGCATTGGCTACCAATTTTGAATACTTGAATACAGAAGCATATTGTGTGACAATATGCTTCTGTATTACTCAAGGGAATATTTAATTTATAACTTTGCACTCTACGAAAGTGAAACACATAATGGATTCTGATATTTTTGGGGAAAATCAGATGGCAAGAGGGTAGCAAATAAAATATGCTCCAATGTATATAATTATCTGAAATATTTAGAGATCCAAAGTCCTGAGGTGAAGATAATATTGTTCTTTTGTGATAGTTGCTCCGAGCAAAATAAAAATCGCCAAATGCTGGCAATGCTACACTATTTTGTCAACTGATCTAAAACCTTGGAGGAAGTAAATCATACCTATTTGCTTCTGGGATACACCTACATGCCAGCCGTTTTTATGCATTCCATAATAGAATCAAACTTACTGAAAGAAAATTGTGTGAGCCCCATGGAATAACCAACAATTATAATGAATAGCAGAACAAATACAAGGTCCTATGAAATGATGACTTGTATCACACCTTATAATCACCCTTAAAAAATGGCTTAGAAATTTTTTTGTACAATACCTATGATAACACTGAAATTCCTAGAATAGTAGTGTCTAGCAAGACAATTCAGCCTGGCCAGAACAGGCGTGTTATATAAGTATAACACACTTGTTCTATACCTACATTTCCCTATCATATTTTTGTCAGAATTGTGGTTATTATTTAGCCTTTTTTCATAATATAGAAATTATCCATGTAGGTGGACTGGATGAAATTAAATTTTTCTTTTCATTGGCTCTCTTACAACTTTTTATGAGGGCCTTTTCCTCCTTGGCTGTCTAGAGAATCAGTATATACAATTGTGTTTAATATGAGGCCATATGGTTCAGTAAGCATATGGTATTATATTTTAATCCCATACTTGCGTTTTTTGTTTTTTATACAGGGTGTTTAAAAAAAAAGTAACCCCATCTCTAGGGTAGGTAAAAAACTGAAAAATAATTGGGGTTTGCTTAGTAAAAAATTTTTGTAACGCCATCTGTTTTCAAGATACAGGGTGTTTTCAAGACACAGGTACAAGAAAAAAAATTTACGCATCTTTTACGATTTTGACGAAACTACTGGCAACATTGTAATGAAATTTTATACTAATAGGAATTTGTTTTTATATCTGATTCTCATAGAGGGCGTTAGTTACACGGATCATACTAAGTAGTAGTCAATATAACTTTTTTAAGAGTATAATTATTAATCAAAATTTCAAGTAAACTTGAACATCACTCAATTTTACATGAAAAAGGTACTCCTGGTAAAACTCAATAATGTGTACCGTTTTCGGAATATTTTGATTTGAAAATTATTAAGTAATAATTGATGCTGGTATAAAATAGTTAGTAATTAAACAAAACTCACAAGAAGAAAATTAAATTAATTACTAAGAACATAAAATAAAATTCAATTACAGTAAGTGTTCAAAATGCCCTCCGTTTTCTTGAATACACAATGTTCAGCTGAATTGTTTTCAATGCCTAATTGTCTTATCCTGTGTGGTTTTTTAATTTAACTAAGGTAATTAATATTGTTCTTATTATTTAGCTGTCGATTTTTTACATATTTTGATCATCCTTATGACATTAATAGGTTATGTGGGTTTTATATAACAATATTAGTTAAGTTCTGTGACTATATTATTTAAAATATTGCGTATTTAGCATTATTGTCAAAACTGTTAAAAAAGTAATAAATTAACAATCAAACGCCTGAATTTGTTGTATATTTTAATTTGCCCCATTATATAGTTGTTAGGGCTCATATAACATCCACGTTTATTCTCTTAAACTAGTTAAACACAAATTTTTGAAACAGTTAGTCTACAAATTAAATATCTTTATTAAGTATACTGACTCTGAGGTTTTAACTTAGTAAAATGTCACCAATTACTCTATTTATAAGAGTTGCTGCACCAGTATATTTTTATGTTTTTAAAAGCTCTATAACAACATAATTTCACCGAACTGTATCATGTAGGCTGTAGGGTCTATTATGAATAACACAAGGAAATATGAAATTGTCAAATATATATACCAAATTACCCAATACCCAATACATACACCCAAATTTTTTAATTAATCATTTATTACGCTGTAAATAATGGTATTTTTTAAAATTAGCTAAATACAGACATAAAATTTTTAAAATCAATATATTGTGTTTTGTTATTTTTTTTTGTCATGAACAGGTAAAAACTATTTAGACATGCCAATAATTAAAGTAAATAATGTTGATTTGTATCTGTCAGTTGTTGTGTTGATATTTTAGATTGAAATAGTAATTCCTAATTCAAATTTAATTTCTTCCAGAAGTAATAATGAAATATTTCACTGAGACTCACCGAATTGAGATTTTAATGATCATTTGTTATGGGGATAATTCCAGAAGTCAAGTTGAAGTGGCAAACTTATTTAATCAGAGGTATCCTCAGTTGCCTATTATTTCACAAGGTACTGTGTCTATAATTCATACATTTGGATGTGTCAAACCATTAAAAAGAATCCCACACTTCGTTGAAGATGATGTGAAAGTGGACATTTTGTTAACTGCCATAGAGAATTATAACGTCAAAATGCTCTCCAAAATAATGTGAGTCATACAACTGTCCTGAGGTGCCTCCACGAAGAAAAACTTCATCCATATAAATTGACTTTAGTACAGGAGCTAACACAAGACGAGCCAGATCGTAGAATGTATTTCTAGGAAAGAATGATGAATAAACTGAACCAGAATGAAGTAGCTGTTGTACAATTCTTTTTTCTGATGAATCAACCTTCACATTCAACAGGGAGGTTAACCAAAAAAATTAGATATTCAGCTCAGCTGACTTCATATTCAGAACTCAGCTCTGCAGAGAAGCCTCATTGGTGCTTGAGAAACACTCAGTATTCTCAAAAGGTAAACGTTAGGGCAGGTATCATAGGTCCTATATTTGAAGATGGAAATTTGACAGCGGAAAAATATTTAAGCCTGACTAGACATGGAGTTACCTCGTTTTAGCAGACCAAATGGAAATGTCATGTTCCAGCTGGACAGGGTAACACCCCATTATACTTTAATGGTAAGAACTTACTTAAACTAAATCTTCTCCAATAAGTGGATTGGACGAGTAGGTGATATTGAGTGGCCAGCTAGATCGCCAGACCTTGGATTTTTTCTGTGAAGTTATCTTAAGAATAAAGTATATACAACACAACCAACTAGCCTTAAAATTTCACTTTAAACTTTCACGAGTTTTATGGAAGACTGTGTTATTGCCAACAAAAAGATGGAAAACATTTTGAACATTTATTTTAATATCTCGAAGAAAATTATAAATAATTTTAAAATATCACCTTGTATTATTCATATAGACCCTATAATTCCTTGAGTTCAGGCTAAGAAGCTTTTAAAAACAAAAATATACAGGGTGTTTCATTAAAAATAAAGACTGGACTATGCTGGACCCGCGAAACCCACATTTGAATTTAAAAGTTGACGGGTTCCGCCGTTTTTTATAATTTAAAAAAAAAAAGAACCTAAATATTTTATTCCATGACTGTATATAAAAGTAGTTCTAATGCACACGAGGTTTATAAGTTATCATATAATTATTGAGAAAATAAAAACAAGCTCCCTAGTGTCTTTATGAGTATGAAAGAGACTAATTAGACAAATTACCAAGTTCCAATATAATGTCAAAAGTGGACTACTGTGCAAATAGTGTTAAGGAATAAATGTATTAATAAAAACAGCTACATATAGAGAACCATTCGCTATGTTTTTAATATCATTTTTAATAAAATAGTCTCGTTTGGTAATATGTTGATTTAACATGAGAAGTTTAGACATTTGAGATATTTATAAACTAGTTTACTTTATGATAATGACCTTAATCCATAACGATTCACGTGAAACTGGCTTCTTTTAGCAAATAGCTTTACATTTATGGTTTCTTTTAATTGCATTCAGTTCAATGCTCAAATAATACATTAAACGTAAAAGGAAATAACACATTTGCATGTTTGTATAAAATACTATTACTTGTTTACAATATTTAAAATTACACTTGAATCGCTATATTGAGAATCATTTAACATATTTATGTTCATTATTTCTATCGTGCACTCTAAAAATTCAAAAAAAGTTGAAAATAAACTGACCGAGGATATCCAGATTCGCTGTGGGGTCCGCCAAGGGTGTTATCACCCTTGTTTTTCAATTTAGACAGTGAAGCCATCTCAAAATTGCCGCTTGTCGAGGTCAGTGAGGGCCTTATAATAAACGGTGAGCCACTTAATAACATAAGATATGCTGACGACACCGTCCTTCTGGCAGGAACATTGAAAGAACTGCAACACCTTGCTGAACAACTAAATATATATTGCAACGATTATGGACTAAAAATAAATTTGAAGAAAACAAAGTTCATGGTATTTACAAAAGCACAATACATCAAAGTTAAGCTTGTACTAGATAATACAGAAATTGAACAAATAGCTTCGTACAAATAACTTGGAGCATGGATCACAGAAGATACTGATTAGACAAAAGAAATAAGATGCCGTATTGAAATTGCACGGTCAACTTTTAATAGAATGAGAAAACTTGTAATCGCGATATCAATATTTCTCTCCGGATAAGAATGCTTCGATGTTATATTTTCTCTACCCCTTGTATGGGGTTGAAGCTTGGACACTTAAAAAATCCAACATTAAAAACTTAGAAGCATTTAAAATGTGGTGTTACCGACGTATTCTGCAAATATCATGGATGGATCGCAAAACAAACGAACAAGTTCTCGAACAACTAAGAAAACAATGCAAAGTTTTAAGTTCCATAAAAATCAGGAAATTGGGGCACATCATGAGAGGTGAAAAATACGAATTACTAAGGAATATAATGCAGGGTAGAATCAAAAGGCAGAAGAAGCGTAGGAAGGCGTAAAATCTCGTGGCTACGCAATATCAGTGAATGGTTTGGATGCAGTTCAATTGAACTATTCAGGCGCGTATCCAACAAAATTATAATTGCCAGAATGATATCCAATCTCTGATAGGAGCGGAACTTGAAGAAGAAGAAGAAGAAGGCTTTCCATTCCTGAAGGAATGAATACCGCCTTGTTCTTAGAGTTTTTTGAGATTCATTTAAGTACAGTAGGGAATTACTGCACATTCTTTTTTTGTATGCTGTATGACTTAGCTTTAGTTACAATTTTTTCCATTCTTTTCTATTTTTACATAATTCTCTCCAGTTTGTTCTTCCATTATTTTATTGTCTCTAATAGTCGAGCAGATAGCCAAGCGGACCAGGCGGACGAATCGGATTCACTTTATTGTGAACGATCTATAGGAAGGTGGTTCAGGCCCTGGATAAACATAAAACAAAGTGGCTGACGTAGTAGTTCAAAATTCTAAATGATTCTGCTACTGAGACTCAAATACACTGGTGTATCGGAAATACATATGGATTAGGAGTATGGCAAGAGATGGGAGCTTGCGATGTTACTCCTCCATAGATCATCCATAGAATCCATATATGTAATATACATATTGTCTCTAATAAACGGGCCCACTCATCTTTCTTTAGGTCTTCCTCTGTTTTTCTGTTTCTGCCTCACACATTGTCACTTTTTGGATCAGAGAGTCTGGTTCTATAAGTTCTGTGTATCCATTCATCTCAGTGTATGTGCTATATTTTCCCCCTTTATCGTGTTATTTATCAGGTAGTTCATTTTGTTCAGTTTACCATTTTTTTCAGTCTACCAAAATACAAAACATTTTTGTATTTTGAGAACGATTTCCGAAGTGGAAATTGAAACGTCAATAAACGTACTTTAACCTTTAATTGTGGCTTATTCCCATTTAATTAGTAATTACAATAAAAATGTATGTATTATTTTGTATAAAAAATCTATTATATTATTTACTTTAAAAAGAAACAATAGAATATTTCCAATAAAATTGCCAGTTCCACGAGTTAGTCCAGGTGTTTTTGAGATTTGACCTCTAAAAATTATACGAACAAGCTGAATTTGACTGAGAATGTCAATTTTGGGACCGTAAAAAATATACAAAAAAGTTACTAATTTTACCCCCGACTTTCCCCTAAAACGCCCCTCAGAGAGGGATCAAACAAAATAAAATTGATTTACAAAGAATCTGTACTCCGCAGAAAAAATGTTTCAAATAAAAAAATTTGTATCAACTCGACGGTAAAAATTCGGTATCCTTTGATTACAGTGTCCTATCGACAAAATTCAAAATGCGTTTTAAAGGTGAAGAGTGCAGATTTCGTATGCAATTTTTGTATTTTGCCGCAAATAAAGTCAATTTTTAGAAAGGTGTTAAATAAATAAACCTTTCGCGATTTTTGCCATTTTCACGATCCTCATGAGATTAATCATTTGCGTCAAAACGCAAAAATTGCATATAAAAGCAGCACTCTTCACTTTTAAAACGCATTTTGATTTTTGTCAATGGGACACTTTTATCAAAAGATATTAAATTTTTTATTAGTACTCTTCCAGATATCATCAGCGTTCTCTACAACTAATCACTTGTGCGTTATCAGAGCCTGTTAAAAATGTTTTGAAATTAATCAAATGGGTATTCCAAGATGTACTCGTCGGCGTTTTTAAAACCTTGATATTTTATCGAGTTTTATTTTATTAAACGATGACGTCTTTGTCTAGACAAGAAGTCAACACTATGCGATCGGTTTGAAGATCTATAGCATTTTGAAAATTTTTCACTTATTTGAAAAGTATACCACTGTATTCTATCAGTCTTCGCGTTCTTGATACTTAATAATAATTATAAATACGTTGTGGCATAGTAAGTTACGATTCGGTATGGTCTTTTAGAATGAAGACCTAGGTTAACTTAGGTTCAATATAAGTAAATGATTAACGACCTAATAGGTCTATTGTGGCTCATCCCTAGGTTAAAGTTTTCCCTTTAGTGCAGCCTTTTTAATTAACAAAATCTATACGGGCTTAGGTGACACTTCTACGAAGTCGTAGGATCTAGTTGATGATGCTCAAATATATTGAGCCTTATCATGGGTAGTTGCACACACCGTATTTCTTCTTCTCTTCATTCGCCTGACAGATTCTGCAATTCGACTTTTTGTCAGTCCGATTTTGTTTATTGTCCCTTGAGTCGACACGACAGTGTCTTGTTAGGAGACTTACGATGATTCGCAGATCATTCTTATTCATATCTAGTAGATCTTTGGATCTCTTCTTTGAAGGTTTTTGTATAAAAGCCTTTGAATGTTTGAGACCTGCTTGTTCATACCAATGGTTACATTTCATTCGTTCTACCCAGTTTGATATTGTTCTTTTGGCTGTGCTTCCTGCTACGCCAACGAAAGGGTTTGGGCCTATGAATGTTCCTCTACTGGTAAATAGGTCCGCTTTTCGTTCCCTTCAATACTAGTATGTCCAGGCACCCAGAATAAACTTACTTTGTTACTTTTTCCGATCCGAATCAGATTGTGAAGAAAGTTCCAAACTAACTTGGAGTCAATCCTATTCGATTTTAGAGTCTTTAATGCCGCCTGCCTATCAGATATAATTTTTATAGATCTGTCCCTGCAGTTCCTCTTTATTAGTTCCTGCAGGTACATCTCTATAGGATAAATTTCTGCTTGGAAAATAGTGAAGTGACTACCTAGGCTCTCACTATGGCTTAGCCCTGTTTCCCCCATATACCAGAGCTCCAAATTCATCATATGAGATTCGTTTATTCAACTCCCATTCGTCCTTTCTTGGAAAGAGAACGGTATGGAGGGAGTTCAAGCATGACCTCCATGGAGGTGGATAGTGTAGTCGACAACAACTCTTGTTATGTTTAAGGCCAGGTTTCTCCAAAAAAAAACGTGTTTTTTTTTTAAATAATTTTCATTTATAGTATAAAAGATATTTCAAAATCAAACTTTTGACATGTGAAAGTACGAATACATAATATATTAAGTTACGTGAATTTTTTTTTTCAAAATGGCTGCTAAAACTCTGGCAATTTGTTCCTGAGTGTCATCATTTGCGATGATTTTGACAACAAACGAATCATCCGGAAGCAAAAAACAACGTTTTCATATTCTGTATCGAATTACCTATGGTCGGTACTAGAATAAAACATTTTCACAAAAAAAAAGCAAGATGGCGGAGTTGTGAATTTTTCGACCTTTTTTGCACAATTGTTTATAACTTTTTTAAATAACAGTGAATACTTTTGGTTATCGTACCGACCATGGAGAGTGATAAGTGCAATTATTTCGAATTACGGGTGACACTTAGTTGAAAAAACGTGGTTTTCGGTGGTAATTCTATACTATTTTGAAGAGCATTTCTTAGTATTTTTTGAAAAAACAATTTAGATTTTTTAAAAATTGTTTGGACGAACCTGGCTTTAAGCATACTGGTCACTGCAACTGATTCAGCTTCTCTTTGGTGGCTTTTTGTTAAGATTTAGACCACCATATTAGTGCGTCTGATTAACTACAGTCATATACAGCCAGTACATCTGTTTGGGTTTCACACTCCCATGTTTTCCCACATATTCTTCGACATGCCCAAAGAGAAAGCTTTAATTTTTTAGCTATTCTTACCAGATGGGCGTTCCATGTACACCGCTTATCTAGTGTTACTCCTAGATAGTTGACTCTTTGACAGTTTCTCCGTACAGACTGGGCATCCAGATGTCATCTAATTTCCTCCTTGTGAAACTGACTATAACTATGTTTTACTAGAATTGCCAGTGAGTTTTTCACTTTCGCACCACCTAGTAAGGATATTTAATGATTTTTTTTTTTGGTCAAATTCTCCTCTCCTTGCCGGTCTGTTAGAATTAGCCTATTTACGGCATTGCTTTGATCCAGTTGCATATGGTCGCGGATATATCCCTTTTGATGCTGCTGCATCATAAAGTTGCTGCCGCAAAGAATTTGCTAGTGCATTATTAAATGTCTTCTACATACAGAAAGGCTGTTAATGCATTTAATGGAGACCTAGATATGATGCTTACCGTAATCGAGAACGTCCTTCTACAAGATAGTCGGACGACATCAAGCGCATCCATCATAACCAGATTTAAGGTGCTCAGGACCGGAATAATTTACGGAAGGTCTATATTCAGCAGTGGACTTAAAACGGCTAATGATAATAATATATTGTCTCAAAATGTACCCAGATACAGCAAAGGGTTCATCACCAATAACTACAAACTGCATTTGTTCAGTTGGGTCGTTTCTGTTTGTAATCAATTATATCCATTTATCCTTGCAATAAACGGCTCTGGCTAGTTTTTAAAAGGTATTTCACGTCTTTCTGCAGGCATAACCGAAATACGAGACATTTTATCGCCTATATGAACAAACGTATCGAAAACGTTTTAAAAACGCCGCCATCAAGTTTTAACGCTTTTTTAATTCGTGCGAGATTAAGAGATTTGACATACCATGAAATTTCTGTACTACTATCAAATTTTATTTAATATATTTTTTTTTTTCTTTATAACTTCTTCTGGTGCACTGTTAGATGCTTTTGATCTAAATCCATTTATAATAAAAACTAAGATGTATTTTAGGGTTTTTGGAATGCGCTTCATCAATGTCATAAGAAATAACTAAACTGACAGCTTTATGGTACCAGTGACATTTCTTAGGTGAATTGAATAAAAGGTAATATGTTGTTGTATTGATCAAAATGTATTATTAACAATTCATTAACACCATAATTGATAATGTAAATAATAAAGATGTATAGAAGTGTTAGAAGTTAATTTGCTTTATTATAACATAGTTTAACAACAGTATTTAAATTTCTCTGTCTGTCATATTCCCTGTTTAATGGGAACTTTACATACTACCTGCGACAACAAGATGTCGCTGCAAACTTAAAACAAGTAATTATCAAATAAGGGCTGAAATATTGTTTAAATTGGTTCCTATTTTAATTGCTTCCAATATCTATTACAAACACTCAAAAGTCTGTGCGAAACATTAGAAAAAACACTGGGTTAATCTCATTATATGTAGAAATATAATCATTGATAATATAAAGTACGTACAAATATCTAACCTGTAATAGGATAGATCTCGAAACAAAAGATCTCGAGTAAAATTGTATGACCCCCATATAATGCTAGTTATAAGTCTCTGCCAGGCCGCACACCGAATACGTCAAAATAGTAACAAAAGACATCAGACGTAAGAATCAATAACGTTGCATGTAACTCATACACTAAGAATCATGGCTGTGCGTTTTTTAGTTGATAATATGACTTCGTCGAGAGAAGACAATATTCTATTGTTTATGTGACTTAGTACACAAAATGAAGCCTTCTGTCCTACATCAGTCGTACTTCAGCCACTTGGATTACTGTACATCTTCCATTGCCTTTTATACAAGTACTCAGGACTTCGGCAGATCTGCTATATATAAGATCTTCGCCAACACCCAATGGACCTTTTATTTGGTCCTGGCTTACTGTTATATCAAGGCAACATTGAGGCTTCTTATAGCAATAGTAAGGGTTCTGTCTAATCTGCGTTACTCTATTGAATGTTTGCCTATAGGACCCTAATTGGTGTCATGAAGAACTATTTGGGATGGAGAAAGAAACCTCTTTGCTTGTCTCCTTTAACATTTATATTTGTAGACTCAGAAGAATAATGTATTTTTGACTCATTTTCTGGTCCAAATCTTTTTCCTTTTGTATCTGTGTTCGTGTCCATTTTATTGGCACTGGTTAAGAAAAAATGCTATCAGTCATGACAGTGTGCAAATTCATTGCTATTGCTAAATTGCTAAAGTTTGCCAGCTAATTGTATAATAAGACAGTTGTGGTACTGCTGACTGAGCATATTGTAGATGTGCATTTTTGTATGTGTATTTTATGATTGTGCCTGTAGTTGTGTGTGTGCGTGTGTATGTTTTTTTGTGAATGTATGTGTCATGTTCAATTAAAAAATTTTGAGTTTTTTAAAAACTCAAATGTCATTTTCACAGTTGATCCATAGATAATTATTTCTTTTTCTTGACTGGATTTACAACTCCGCCGAATGAGTCTTCGCCACATCCACTATAGCCCTCCATCTTCTCCGATCTTGTGCTTTCATTTCCCATTGTTGTACGCCAATCCTAGATAAATGGGCTTCAACATCATACTTCCATTTTTCTGGGAGGGTCTACTGATCTTCTACCGTCTGGCCTCTTAAAAAACACTGCCTTAGCACTCTGTCTTCCTCTGATCTTACTACATTACCTGCACAGAGTCACCAATAATTTTGTATTGCGGCCTTTAAATGTCCTTTCTTTCAAAAGGGTAGATTTAACAATTATGTTATTAGATATTGCGAATTGTGTTAGCCGGTGTCCATTATCATTTGTTGTGTCGTGTAGGCTATGTTTACCAATTACCTCCCTTAAATAGTCTTCCTTACCTATTTTAGCATTAAAATCCCCCATTTCTATTTTGACGTCGTGTTTTGGAGCCACTTTATACTGTTGGTCTAATAATTCGTAAAATTCGTCCTTCCTATCTTCTTCGGCATCTTATGTTGGATCATATATTGAGAATAACATCATCATCATAGCCCATAGTCGTCCACTGCTGAACATAGGCCTCCTCGAAAAACCTCCATTCAGATCTATCTTGCGCTGCTGCAATCCAGTTGGTACAAATCCTCATTATGTCGTCAGTCCATCTTGTGGATGGTCTTCCCGGGTTTCGTCTATCCGCTCTCGGTCTCCACTCCTAGATTTTTTTGGTCCACCTATTATCTTTCATTCTAGCGACGTGTCCTGCCCACCTCCATTTAATTTTGGGTGTTTTATAATGTCTTCTACACCACTTTTTCTACGGATTTGTTCGTTTCTTACCCTATCTCGCAGTTATGCACCATATGTAAGGACACACTGATTAAGAAGAAATAAGATTGAGAATATAGTGAAATTGAACCACTTAACTGTGAGTCTAATATAGCAGTTTCGTCTGTTTATTGGCTTGAAATCTATCACTGCCGTTTTTAATATTTTCGCAATGACTAATCTACATCCGTATTCATGTCTGTTCTCATTACCCGACCAAGAGACTATAGCATCTTTCATTTCCAAATTTTTACATGCACGGAACGCAGGACCATAGCTTATTTGGTTATACCTTATTCACATCTTTCCTATTGTCCTATTCATCCATAAAATGGTCCCTATTAGCCATAAGCGCTATTAATGCGCATGTTGAAATACTAATGTCTTAATCACGTTACGAATATTTCGCATTTCAGCGTTTGTATACAACATAACGCAGAATTCAACAATATATGACCAAACTCTGACCTTTTGGCAATCACTACCGTAACTCCTTTTTAAAGTGCCTTCTTCTCAAAGGCTACTAGAATTGCAAACTCTTCTCTGTCTTCAGCTTTTCTTAGTAGTAACTGCAACTCCCGTAACTTCATTATGATTTAATAGTGCTGAATTCGCTGTGTCTTGTTACAGACAAATTTTTGTATCAGTCGCATGCGTTGATTCATTTGGTGTGCGGACTGCTTATGAGACCATATATCAAAGAGACACATCAGACTCATATTAAAGTAGAACTGAAGAAGTAAGATGGTTGGTTAAAAATATATATTCCGTCTAGAAAGTATCCGGAAAAAAGAAAGCAGAGTTATAATTTTTACGGTATTTATTTCAATCATTTGAAATAAAAAATTTCAACAAACAATTCATCCCATTTACTTATATAACCTCCATTTAAATATAAACACTTAACTAAACCTCCTGGTACACCCGAAACTAGGTCAAGGCCATAATTTTCGGTAATGGTGTTACAGGCCTGTAAAACTGACCGAATCAAACCTTCTTTATCTCGTGGCGCTGCTCGTCCCACTTAATTTTCATCAGTACCCATATGTTTTTAATGGATCTGGAGAAGCTGCTGGCCACGGAATTGTTCCCAATTCGTGTTATTGCATCCAAGCTTGAATATAACCAGAAGTATGACATCTTGCATGATCTTGCTGAAAACGCTACCCCTCTAGATAGAAAACATGAGCCGTTTCGAAAAGAAAAACATTTAGGATGTTACAATATTTCGCACTATCAACAGTACCATAACTATACAGAAAGGTGTAGCACCACACTGATACATTGTTCCCCAAACCATTATTTCAGTGGGAAATTTGGAAATTTGAACGGTAACATTTTCTCTTGATAGGACTTTTAAATGATTTGCATCAAGCTGGAAACTTTCATCAGATATAAAGACTATAAGATTATTAAAATTATCTTCCCGAAAAACGTTGACAAAAATCTATTCTTCGTTCGTTGCCTTCGCAGAGGTGTCATTGTGGTGATTTTTTTTTGGATTAAAGCCACTAAAGCATTTAAATTGTTTACGCGAATCTTACGTGGTTTACCTGAAACTGGTCTGTCTCATATCTATCCCATTTTTTAACCTTTTTATTGTCTCATACACTGCACTTTTTCCGAGTTCAGTCAACTGCACTAATTTTTTAACGTTTCAGATACTCTTTCTATACAAATATTTCACCACTTCTCTTTTTTCTAGTTGCGACATTATTTCACAAATCTTAATTCTGTTTACAAACAACAATATTTGACAGATGGTGTTATCATGCGATTTTGTCCATAACCTACTATCGCCACAACCTACTTGATGCATTACTTTAAAATACTTTACATACTTTAAAATATAAAATTCCGGATACTTTCTAGACGGACTATATATTATAATGGAGGCCTAAACTCTATAAATGTTTGGAAGATTTCCATTTGTGCCCAAAGTAATTACAAATTTAGTTTCCCGTAAAAAGTGTATGGTTTTGTCCGACAGAGAATAGTTAAATACTGTTTATGATTTTTTTTTATTGATCCATCATTAATAATGGCATTCAGAATTATATTGACGAATCACTGTAATTACATTGAGAAGCGTGCTTGAATGTTTGTATTAAAAACTATTTATGGAATATAAAAAAATACAGTACTGGTTATATTTAAATCAGTATAGATCAAATACTGATCATTATGATTATTTCTATACTTAAAAACTACACTACTTTATATTTATTTGGATATAAGAGGCTATTTTAACTAATTAGTAAACACCAAAAACTCTCAAATACAGAGTAACTAAAATATATTTTTTTATTATTTTATCCCTATGTTGGTCGACATTCCTTAATTACATTTCTCCATAAGTTACAATATTGGGTAATACCAATTTTAAATCCCCTTCACAGACATGCCTTGACATAGCGCCTCCCATCATTTTGTTTGGTCTTCCTCTCCTACTTCTTTCAGTAATCAGTGATTCTTCATATTCGGTATTTGGCATCAATTGGTGCCGTGCCACACCTAAACTTCTTCTCCTACTCCCCATATACTTTCAGGTGTCGAAGTGTGATTTCGATTTATCATACTTATATTAATATTTTTCACTATCTTCTATTCACTAACTCTACGGGTTTTTTTCTTTCTCTTCCATATTCTTCTATTTGGTCCAGTCACTTCTTTATTGTTCTTCCTCTTCTTCTTTTGGTTGATTTTCCCATTTCCATTATTCTCTTTACCAGACGGGTTTGATACCTTCTTACCACGTAACCGAACCAATTCATTTATTTCTATTGCATTTACTCATTTCTATTGCATTTATTTTTATTTTCTGTTTCTTGTTAAGTATCCAGTTTTTACTAGCTTGTATTATTGGTATTGTTATAGTATTGTGAATTTTCTTTTTTACTTGGACTTCAATTTCTTTATGTCCTGTTTGCTATTTTGGCAACCATTTTTCCGTTATTTGTTAGCACTGTGCCCAAGTATTCGAATGTGGTTACCTTTTCTAAATCCTTTCCTTTTGCTTATTTGTTTGTCGTTAACTATAATTATTTTTGTTATTTCTATATTTGTTTCAATTTTTACCTTTTCTATTCCCTTTAATTTGTTCTAAGAACTACATTAGAACATCGCAGTACACAGTCTTGGACAAATATGCCAATACTTTCAAGTTATACTCTTCCACTAGTTTTAAATGTTCTACTGGTATTTCATCTAATCCAGCTACCTTGTTGGCTTTAGATAGCATATTTGCTATCATCTATCGTGATCTTCTGTCTCTCTAAAGGATTTATTTCTGTATCTCCTGAATTTCATCTTTAAGTTCTCTAACTTACTCCTTCCATCTTCTTAATTCCTTGGGTAAATCTAATAGCAGTACTCCTTTCTTGCCTTTTATATGTCCTTGTTGACTTTTTTGACCTATTCCGATCACTTCGTATCAAATTTTATTTCTTTTTTTTTCCTAACACAAAGAAACTAATTTCTTTTATAACTAAAATTTTACAAGAACTAATGAATCAGAGGATAAGTTTAGCAGATGTTAGAAGAAGTTCCTCTAAATATAAAAACTATCGAAAACATCTATCAAAACTACAAAGTGGAAGTCAGAATAGATGGACAATTTACAGCACCTGTAGAAATAGGCAGCGGGGTAAGACAGGGGGATTCATTGAGCCCTATGTTCTTCAATTTAATCATGGATGAAATTGTCAAAAGCGTTAACAAAGGAGGATGATACAGAATGGGAAAAACATAAGGAAAAATACTTTTACGCAGACGACACAATATTGATATCCCAAGATGAAGATAGTCTGCAAAGACTGATCCACAGATTTAACATAATAGCAAAAGAATTTAATATGACAATCTCATCTCAGAAAACTAAAACGATAGTAGTCAGTAAAGAACCAACAGATGTAAAATAGAAATTGGTGGCATCAGTATTGAACAAGTAATGGAAATAAAATAGCAAGTCCCTATTCCAAGTTCATCGTATAGATTTTTATCTAGTTAGGACTCTCTTTCACGCCTTCACTCATTTTTTGTTCTTTGTCGTAAATATAGCTTCTTCCTGACCTTTTTCCATCATCGACCATTTGATTTTATGTGGGACTCTTCGGTAGTTTGGTTCAGTTCGCCTTTTTCTACTCCAATCAGCACAAGGAACTTATATGTGTTTGAGAATTATTTGTATTACTTTTGTATGTTATAAGTTGACTTTATCTCTTTTCCAAGAATATATCTTGTACTCGATGAAAACAAGTAAGAGATTCTATGAAAATTAGATTAAAAAAGAAATATCCAAAGTAAGATAATTTTTCATCCATTCATTTCATCCACATTATTAGTGTTACAGCGCTTACAGGTCCCCATTGTAGTCAAGTTTCAAAGCATAGCTTTGTTATCAATGAGAGATCGCGTGGCCACACACTATGTGGAGTAGACAACGCAGTCGCATACGTGTTTCTTAAAAAATGGATCCATTGGTCCATGCGTAGACGATAAGACAGCTATACTTCCCTTCTTAGGTCTCTCCCGGAGTCGTACATCACTTTTTATATTTCATTTTAGTGCCCAGGTTACATGCCGTGCCTATTCAATACGGATTTGTTCGATTGCCGTTATAATATCTTTTCCATCGAACTTATGCTTGTATATATTCTGTAGATCTAAGTTGTACTTGTGCCTCCATGTTCCGTTTTCACAATTCGCTCCAAAGATTTTGTGTAGTATCTTTCTTTCAAAGATAGATAAAAAAAAGTGAGAACCGAATATATGATATCCTCATTTTTTGAGATAACCGTTTGTTAGTTAGATATTTTGATAGGGAATAATAGCACCCGTTTGTCAGTATGACACCTCTTTTTATTATTGTTGACGTTTTTGGAGTCGACCCGTACACTGTCTCTCTCACATCGTCAAAGTCTTGATTATTAGTAGTGAGAATTACATCAATATTTCTAGCTTCCGTGTGCGTTGGTAGGCATAAACTTTACTTTGGTTTATATATAGTGGCATTCTTTCTGCTGCCGTTGTTAGATCTGTTAGGACTTCACTGATTCTTATTAGGATGTCCACGTCGTTAGTACTAAAGTATCTTTAAGGGCCATGTCTGTGATCAAGCGTTGGCTATCATCTTGTTTATAAGTTCTTGGAATTTTTCTTTACCAGCTGCTGCGCGAAATAGTTCTTCAGCTATCACATCGCACCATTGTCTAATATTGCGCTGCCAAGATATCTTTTTACGCCTTCCACTTTTCCGTGTATGGTATATGTCCATAACTCTCCATTTCTCTTCTCTTTGTGGTTTTCAGCAGCCACCATTCTGAGAACATTCTTGTTAAAAGTCTCACGATATTCTTAGAATACAGCGGTAACATCTTATTTCAAAAGATTCTAGGTTGTTCAACGTTGTTGCTTTTAGAATCCATGTCTCACAACCATAAAATAGGATCGACCGAACATAACATCTCAAAACCAATTTACGAGTATTTAATTACAGATTCCTATTACACAGAACTGGTTTATATGTCATAAATGCCTTACGTGATACTTTCAGTAAAGTATTACTTTATACTAATTTCAGAAATTCTCTAAAGCTTCTACAGTGCATTTTAGTTACCAACAATTACATTAGAAAAAACGTGTTAATCAATTAAGAGGTATTTGAAGAACAATTAAACTAAGAGAGTATATTATGACAATGGAAACAAGTTAATCTTGGAATTAAATTGCCTATTATACTACTGTATATACTATATAGCAAGATTTGCAAATTTAAATATTAACAATATTGCATTTTCTATCAATAATCAAGGTTCGTCTTACCTTTATTATCCAAAATATTTAAGAAATTGTAAGTAAAAAAGTGTACAGATACTATCCCCTAACGAACCATTAAACCAGCTTTGTGGAATGGCAAACAATAATCAGGTACTACAAGAGACATTTGATATATCGTAGCATGTGAAAGTAAAGACCATGTCAGCCAAGTTATATTCGATGTTCAGACGTAACTATTTACTCACTGACAAAAGTATTGCATACTGTATTTTGAGTCTTTATTTTTTTTTCGCGATTTATTTTGTTAAATAAGTAGATAAACAATGCATGTCCGAGTCTAACATTGATCATTCTCCTTGTAAATCTCCATAATAAAATCGTAAGGTCCAAAACAGCAAATTGGCCACAAAGTCGCTCAGCTTTAGAACGGCTCGTTTTTCTACCTAATCCCGCATTTTTTATTGTTTTTAAAGCGATAAAAATCGATTGAAATTCGATAGTTTTTTATCATTTTTTTAAAGTCATAAATCCATCGTTTTTTAACGTTAACGCACTAAAAAACCTTATTTTTCAATGATTTTACATATATTTATATGGCATAAACAACTGCATAAAGCGTCAAAAAAACGATCGAGTTTCAATGGATTTTTGTCACTTAAAAAAACGATTTAAAAATCGATTGAAAAATGAGCCCTTCTCAAGCTGAGCGACTTTGTGACTAATTTGCTATTGTTGACCTTGGATTTTCTTATGGAGATTAACATAAGAAAATGATGAGTTTTGGACTCGGACACACATTGCTTATCTACTTAAATTTTGTTTGTTCACTGGAGCGTTCTTTACTTTTTCTGTAATTTGTTATTTTTAAGCGAATAAGCGATACAAAATAATAACTTATCATTGTGTGATTTGACGAAGAAAACAAGGAAATTATTTTTACTTGCCGGTGTCAGAATATTTCCACTGCTTTTTCGCTCAGCTTTGAAGTTATCGAGAGTGCTCATTGTATCATAAATGGTTTCTTTAGCCCATGGAGAGTATTCCACAAACATTGAATATACACAAATCGACAGTATCTCATGTACGAGTATAAAGTGAAACTGGAGAATACAAAAGATGTTCCGGTCAAGGGCGTAAAAGATATACAGTATTAATAGAAAAACAATATTTGAAACTAATGAGTTTAAAATTTGTATGAAATCGCACGAAACAACACCGAAAAAAAAAATAAATTGTTAAATTTAAGTTCATGTTAAAGACAAGTAAATGTATCAATCAAAAGAGTAATGAGAACATTTAAGGAGAGCGGTTTAAATCCACAACGACCAACAAGCTTTAATCGGCTTTCTACATATCACAAAATTCATCCGGAACCTTGAACGTGTCAAGATTACAGCGATTGAG
This sequence comes from Diabrotica balteata, assembly GCA_918026665.1. NCBI lineage: Eukaryota > Metazoa > Arthropoda > Insecta > Coleoptera > Chrysomelidae > Diabrotica > Diabrotica balteata. The sequence goes on along the minus strand of OU898277.1, from coordinate 144,716,681 downwards.
TGGCCAGGAAATAGTTCTGACAAGAATTTCATAAATACCTATCTATTGACAACGGAAACGAAATATACGAGCACGAAATCCAACTCTTTACTTAATTCCATAATTAAGAATTGCTGCACAGCAGAAATGGTATTAAATTCCACAAAAATTGCAGGCTAACTGCTTGTTTTAGCCATAAAACAGCAGTTTTAATAATTCCTTTAGGAATATAAGAGATATATAATTTAATAAGAGGTGCAAGAGGGCCAGAGAGCCCAGGCGGTAGAGTGGCTGACTAACAAGCAGAAGAGTGAAAATATCTAGGGCCTCAAGTCAACTCAGACCGAATAAAATGAGTACCTTGGATAAACCTAGGGTCAGTAGGCGGTTGAAGCGTAGCACTGGCCTTGTTACCTTACTTGTATACCGTAGGCCAAAGGGATAACAGACTCCCTATAGTCCCAAAGCTGTACAAGCGGCATACAGGGATACTCTTAGTATTATATTCACGTAAACATATTTTTTAAATAAAACTCATATTAGAAAATAATACATTTTCTATTAAAACTGGATAAAATTACTATTCAAATCATGAATGTGTGCTTGTGTGAGTGCATTTTAAATAGGCAAAAAAGAAATAAAAAAGAAAAATGTTCTCCCAACCATTAATAAATCTTGTACCGGCATCATTTAATTAACTTACTGACCTGAAGATGCTTTGCAAATTGTAGAAAGCGAAACCGGTCGTCCAGATAGTTAAATTAAACTGATTGTGAATAAGTCTTATTTCTTTTCTACCTATTTAAAATTGCTATTATTCACAATCTCACTTCATGTGCAATCACTTTAGTAGATGATGTGTCAAATCAGCAAGTTAATACTGGACATTTACCATGTGGAATAAATTTGGCTCAAAGGAGCTCCTATCACGGCTAGCAGACATCAATTGAATCATAAAACTAAATAAATTAAGTGACTAATTGAAACTGGAAAACTTGTGTAAAGCAGTAATATAATTTATATGGATATCAATGACACCGCAAGAATATGCGTCGTTTTAAATCAATCACTCACCTGTTTCGTAATCACAAGCCACAGAATACATAAATTTGATATAAGATCGGTGAAATTAAAAAGTTCATTCAAAAATTAAATTAATATGCTAATGGATCTCGGTATGCATTGTATCATTCCTTTCCCTAAAGTACTGTTATACTTCTTACACGTTTATACTTTTACACGTAATCGATTGTATAAATTTATAAACAAAAAACACAAAAAAATATTTACTTTTTATTTGTAGACTAGTAGTTAAAAAAATGTTTTATGTGACCAAATTACAAATATAAATTTTTCATAATCGAATAACGTGACCTACAACTTCGATATAAATCGCTATGTTGAAAGAACCACAATTTACTACATAATAAACTAAATATAAAATTAATACAACATTTAAACATGATAGAGCAAAATACTTATTTTAATCATTTGTGTCTGTTGAGTTATAACGTTAACATGCACATATATGTATTTTTTCTTTAATACCGTATTGAGTGGTATAAGTGGGTAACACAATAGGTAGTCTTATTAATATAAATAAAATTATCATGTCGTTTTTCCGTAGGTCACCACCAGACCACGGGAAATATGACCGAAGTGATAGAAAAGCATGGTGAGCAGATTTTAGAGCCAAATCTTCAAGTTTCTTCTGTCCTTGAAGACTTTCAGCCACCAGTTGGCGATGCTACTTCTACTAATAATACTACAAATGTGATACCCACCAGCACTCAGTACGGTGTCGCCATTATTCCGAACACATCTACTGTAAATGATCTTGCAACAGAGACTGTCACTCCATCTACTGAAACGTTAACTGATACTACATCAAAAGCGCCAGATGACAAGGAACTTCATTCCACGCCTAGTAGAAATGATAGATTTAAAGTAGTAAAAATAGCTAGTTTAGAGCCTTTTAAACGTGGTCGTTGGAAATGTATGGATTATGTTGATGAAGCACCCCCGGTAGGAGCTGCTAGAGTGCCTCAATCATCTGGGAGTATACAAATTTCAGCAGGTACATACATGCAAACTCAAAGTTTGCCACAGCAACAGTTTCAGCAAATGCTTTTACAAACTGGATTTACTGCTAATGGTACCCAATTCTTTACAAATGTTCAGCCACAGATGATTCCACAAGGTCAATACTTCTACCCACAAGTAGCAAATGTGCAAAATCCAGCAATGCAACAAGTGCCAAATACCATACCTGCTCAGTTCATTACAAATCAGCCATACTTTCCAGCAGGAGTTGTTCAAAATGCACAAGGCTTTACAATACCCCAAGGATATTCCAATGTACAGTATGTTCCTGCAAATCTCATTCAGAATCAAAATAGTGCATTTGTACCTACTTCATCACAACCAGTTCAATTACCACCAAATTTTCAACAAAGTCAGTCGTATGCAGGCCAACCAAATGTTTCTCAAACTAATGTTCAGACATTAATGAACGGTCATACATTTACCCCCCAGAACGAGCAAGTTAGTGGGAGTTTACCTTCACAGACTGTTAAAAGTGTAATAATGAACTCAAATAATACTCAGCCGGCTGTAAGTCAAACACAAGTTTTACAACAAAACGTCCAAAATGTCCCAGTGCAAGGTAATCAAAATGTTGCTCAAGGACAAGTGTATCAGCAGCAGAGTGCATTTCCACAGAATACTGCAACTCAACAACAAACAGTTGCTCCTGTTGTAGTTCCAGTCCAAGTTCAACCTGTGATTTCCACATCACAGGTTGCCCCTGTGCAATCTCAAACGTTTGATCAAAGTTTAGCTAGTAATGTTTATACAAACCCTCAATTTGCTGTTAGTGTAAGTAGTTTGACTGTCCTTGATAATAGTGAAAATGCCACAGAACTGACTGAAACGCAGAGTGGCGGTAACGCGAATGTAAGTGAAAATGTCGATGATCCCGCTAAAACTAATCCTGTGGTTAATGCAATTGATAATAAAATAGAACAAGCTATGGATCTTGTAAAAAGCCATCTTATGTATACTGTTAGAGAGGAAGTGGAAGTATTGAAAGAGAAAATAGCTGAATTAATGGAGAGGATTCAGCAATTAGAAACTGAGAACAATTTTCTTAGATCTCAAATACCCAAGTCACAGAATGTACCATCTACACCTGCTTCTACTATCCAACAATCCACTGTAGTCATTAATCCTAACTCTAATTTTTCTAATACTGCTCCAATAGTTGCATCCGAAACACCAACTGCAACTAATACTAGCCATAATCCTATCCCCAATACACAATCTCATTCAATACCCACCAGTGAAACACTGAATCCTCAGTAATTTGTTCAGTTATTGGTCTTTCATACTCCCTAACTGATTTATTGTTTGTATTTTGACAAATATTTTACCTTCTGACTTATACAGTGCTGGTAGGACAAAAAACACTAAAAATTGTATATAAAAACCAAATTTTATTACAAATTTTTATTTATATAAATAATTAACGCTTAAAATTCTGAAATTGCTGGTCAATTTTATCTTTATTTATCTAGTTGTAAAATATTGTGTAATAAGAAAAATATAGACAATTTCTACTTTTAAATTTTGTTTTAATTAATTGTTGAATTGGATAACAAAAATATAGAGAAATTTAAGATTTTATTCGATTTCAATTATCTTCCGGATTTGGACTTGGTCTTCATCAGGAGTGTCAATGAAAGAGTAGATTGTGTGTAAACCAAAGGCAAAAACAGAAAGAAATAGATGAGTACTTGCGTTGTTAAAATGACTACCTATATACTGAGTGACAAAAAAGGTAAATATATTTTAGCTGGTTCAATAATGTGTTAATTTCGTATGTAATATATACATCTTCTTCTTTTTATATAGACATGACTCTGTCTGTTTTTCAATGTGCCTCCAGTAAGTTGTCATTCCATCGTTTTCGTGGTCTTCCTACTGATCGTCTTCCTATTGGGGAACCGTCTCATGCCGTCTTTAGTACTCTATTTGTTGTCATTCAGCTTATAGATTGTTTCATTGTACTCTTCTATTTCTTACCCAGTTCTTATTCTCCACCTTGCATCTACGTCGTATATCTGTACTTCGAGCTCTGCCCCATAGTGTCTTACCATCAATTGTTTTAAGCGTTTTCATCTCTGCTGTTTCTAACATCCTTTTGTCCTCTCTGTATTAGATCTTGTTTCTGCCAGAATAAGTAATATATAAATGTAATATATAAATAATTTCGTATACACTCATTGACACGCCTGGGCATAGTCGAAATCCTGTTGAAGTATCTCTTTCCGGGTTACTGCAACCTCTGTGAGTAAGAACTGCTAAAGTCTGTGTAGTGTGTTAAAAATTCAAGAGTCTACGACCGGTCAGGTCCCAGATATGTTCAATTGTAGACAGATCAGGCGATCATGGTGGCCAAGGTTAATAATAATAAATGATGTGATGTTGATACATGAAAATTAACTGGCTGATTCTCTGGCATTGTCTTGCTTGTAAAATAGGGTTTTGGATGGTAGTTGTTTATTCCCTCTGATGAAAATTAGTGGTGATGTGCTACCATAAGTAGTAGCACTCTATACGATAACTCCTAGGGTGTGGTAAACATGCCGCTATGTCAGATTGTGTGTCACGTCATCCACCACTTCGGTTTTTCACTCTTGCCCGACCATCGTGCATCTCCAGACAGAAGCGAGATTCAACACTAAAGACCACCTAATTCCATTCCCTGTCCCACAAAATTCTTTCTCTACACCATAGCAACAGTTACGCTGATGTTTAGAGACTATAAGAAAAAAGGCCGTCGTATTAGGCAATATACCATACGCATACCAACCATCCGTCCATGCTCTTCAAACTACTGATTTACCATGGCTCAAGTACTACTGAATTTGTTTCTTAGGGCCAGAGGACTTAATCGACGATATTGTCGCCACTGTGACGTACAGAACCCTTCGGTCGGTGTCCTCAGCTTTCATAAGTTCACGCTCGTTTACACTGTAGTATACTCCGTAAGGATCTGTTGGTCCTTCTAGAAGCTTCAGCAATCCGATAGGCACTTAGATAGACGACCCGGCGAATTCTACGCACTCTAGGTATTTTGAGGAATCAACTAAAAGGCTTCTCAATCAGCTACACGAAATTCACGAAATATGAATGCTTCTTTATTACAAGAATTCATGCAGCCGCCACTTAACAGATATACCTAAAAGTGTTATCACTTGTTTCTCACATACATCGTTATGTTAAAAATTAATGAATACTAATAAACATACTTTGGTTTACCTTTTCGTCACTCAGTATTGTTAGTTTTCACCTGAGTATATCGAGTATTTGATACACAGGTATTAACCAGTCTACCTTTTCTTTCGTATTCTAGCTAAAAAATATAGTCCAAACCTAGAAGATGATTAATTTGTTACATTTATGTAGTTAAATTTACATTACCCTATGGTTTAAAGAAATACTAGAAAGCAATTTAATTTTAATTTAAGGGAAATTAATTATAGTATTGATATCTGTATCGATTGATTAAGTATTGATTTATGATAACGCTCTGAAGGACATATAGCTTTATTTTGATAGAACGATCTCTCCCTCTTTTTTCTCTTGATACAGGCCTTACTTTTAGTAGAAATTGTTGATCCATATGTCCTTATGACATCCTTTTCTTCAAATTTATTTGTTTTAACTTTTCATGTCATTCTAGTTAATGTTGCCGATCATATTGACTTGATTTTTGATTAATTACACCAAATCGGTTTTTGGCCTTCTCTTTAAATATCTAAATAGATTATATTAGGCCATTTATACGTATTTAGCATTACGAGAGCTGCTTTAATTTCTTAATAGATGAAAACAAAAATATTTAGAAAAAAAATACGTTTTATACATTTTTGCATCCCAGTTGCCGAACATTTTTTCCAGTCAGTAGATTGTCTAAGCAAAATTTAGTTTGGTGTTAAAAATTGTTGTTCATGCAATTAATTTTTCATTTTTAGAAACGTAGGGAAATCATTAGAACCTAAGTCAAGGCTTTACGTAGGATGGGATGTAAATTCCACATTTTCAGTGGACAAATAATTCCGTATTTATTGTGCTGTATGGGAACTTTGGGAGGTCATTGTCCTGATGCAAACTGGCCATTTTTATTTCTTTTTCGCATTTCTGAGAACACTTCTGGCAAATAAATGGTTGTATACCATTTCATATTTATAGTTATCTGATTTTGTGATAATCAAAAAGTCAATAATGTTCTTGAAAACAATGCGACAATAATGCATGGCGTTTTGTTGCTTTTGCCTCATCTTGGAACATCCAAACACGAATCTAACTTATCGAATACTAACAATATCGAATACCAAATTTATTGCAGCAACTTTGCAACATAATTCACGATCTTCAGTTAAATTATATTGACTTAACATGCCAACATAATTTTTTCACACGCAAGTAATCCTGTAAAATTTGATTTGTTTCATTCCGATGTTCATACATGATTCAATCTCCCTACACCTTACATTTGATTTTAATAAAAACTTTCCATTTCTCTCTTTCCACGTACATCTCATTTGTGCAGATATTTTCTCACAATATTTTCTATTGTATGGGCTAATATTGCTATTATTTTCTTAAATACAAACGCACAATTCCTTCCGTCCACTGTTTTCATTTAATCGATCAATTTTTCCAAGAGTTTCTTTGGTTGAAGAATTTATTAAGGTCTGACCATTTTATAGTGGCTAACAATTGGCTATATTGGCACCTTTTGCTCCATTATTCATTAGTGCTTACAATCCCAGTGTAATAAGTGTGTGCCCTAACCTCCAAAACGTTTCAAAGAAACATTCCCAATCTTTATTATCATTAAAGATGTACAATCCGCGTTAAGATTGTGGCCAACGCCTGATAGTCATGTCAGAACCAATCCCCATTCCATTGATTGATAGTCATGGCTTTTATGTTTTCTTCTACGTTGTTTTAAATTTTTTTTCTGGTGTTCCTGTACATGTGAGCCATAGTGGACGGAGTCCAGTTGATCTCTTCACAACCTATCTGAATATGCTGTTCTCAATATGTGTCATGTTCTTTAGGCTGAGTGACTTTATATTACTGACATTTCACCGTTAAATTCTTAAAAAAACTGCATTTATCTTGTCTTCTTTCTCACTTGTTATATTTCGGCATAACATTCTTCTCTCTAATTTTTTTTTTCGAATGAATTTCTTCTTTTTTTATCAAGTGTTACTGTTTCGTTTAAATATGTCTTCTTCTTCTTCTTCTACTTTTTGTAGATCTTTCGATCTGTTTAATTCTGAAGCTGCCTCTGGTTAATTTCTTGGGAGGTAGATTGCCAACTATCCCTCCATCTTTTAGGTGGTCTTCCGGGGGGTCTTGAACCGGGCGGATTGTTTTCTAGGGCAATTTTTGGGAGTATATTCTCATTCATTCGTCTTACATGGTTGTATCACATCCTCTTGCGCTGCCTTCCCCATCTTACAATCTCTTGAGTTTTGCACTGCTCTCTGTTTAAATATGTAACAATTTATTGCTGAGGTCTTATACAATTTCATTTTGTATTTTTACGTATTGTCTTGTTCAGCAGCAGATTTGTATTCAGCTATGTATTTTCTTTCATGTCAGAACTAGTTCGTCTAATCTCTCCTTCCATTTTTTTCTATTGTCACTCTAATGGCTGAAAATGAATACTGCTTCAAACTTATAGTTATATGTAATCAGTCGTTTATGTCATATCTTACCGTTGTTGTCATCAAAATCATCTAAATCATCTCTCATCATATTCAAATCATCTAAATATGCAAATATGCTATTATCCCATGCCGATTTGTGATAATATTTTTGTTCACGAGGTTTGTCTTCCTGACTATTGTTTCCGAAGTCAAGTTGAATAGTATCGTGGAAACAAAGTGTCACTGTTTTATGCCTTTGTTTATTTTAATATCCTTCAAGGTTGTTTCATCGAATTTTATCTTCGCGGTGGTGTTCTTGTCACTATTATCGTTTTTATTAGTGTTGTTGGGATCTCAACTGACCCATCTCTTTCATCGTTTTACACTGTGAATAAATCGATGAATATTACCCGAATTTCTCGATTTTATTTTCATTGCTTATTTATTCTACTTGGTGCAAGTTGCCGATTGTTTGAGGATGAGGTCTGAACCTTCTGTCTTCTTCTTTAGGTACCGTCTCCTCTAAGCAGGTTGGTAATAATCACAGCTATTTTCACTTTTGAGATTACAACTCTGAATAAGTCAACGGAACTGAAATTATACCATTTTCTCAAATTGTTGAGCCAGGAGATACGTCTTCTTCCAATACTTCGTTTTCCCTGTATTTTCCTTGCAATACGATTTGTAGCAACACATATTTATCCCCTCTTATAACGTGGGTCTACACCCAACTTATTTTTAATATTCTTCGGTAGGTCCACACCTCGAATGCTTGAAGTCGATCGCTCACCTCTTTCTTTAAGGTCCAGGCCTCCACCTCATACAGCAGCACCGAAAACACATATGAATGTAATATTCTTATTTTAAGTTGCAAACTAAGGTCTTTTCTGCATAATACTTTTCTCATCTTATTAATAGTTGCCCTAGCTTGTCCAATTCTAATTTTTATTTCTTCTGTATAATCATGGTTTTCATTAATAATTACCTCTATTTTTATACTTTATAAAGATATGATAAGATATCTGTATTTTTTTACTTTTTCTATTGGGGCCCCTCTTATGTTTAAAATGTCTTGTTGTGTTTTGGAAATTGTCATAAATTTTGTTTTATTAGCATTAAGCGTTAGTCCGCTTTTCTCACTAGCATTCACTACATTATCTAAAAGTGTCTAGATCTTGTATATTGACCTTTATTCCAATTGTTACATTTTCGAGTGATTTTTTAATTATTTCTTCCGAATATAGATTGAACAATAAGAGGAAGAGTATGCAACCTTGCCTTTCGTCTCTTTTTATCTTTACTTCCTCCGAAAATTTTTTGCCTACTCTGACTTTTGCTCCTTGATTAAAGTAGAGATGAATTATTATTCTTAAGTCTTTTTTGTCAAAGTGTTTATCTTTAAGTAACTGTATAAGACGGTTGTGTCGGACCTTATCGAACGCCTTATTGTAATCAATAAAACAAACATAGAGTGGTTGGTTTACATCCATATATCTTTGCATGAGGACGTTAAATCCAAAAAATGCCTCTCGTGTACCCATGGCATTCCTAAATCCAAATTGGGTTTCAGTCCTTCTTTCAGAACCTTCTGCCTTACAATGTAAATTGTGTATTTTTGGAAAATATTGATATTGACGACCAATGATTATATTGGTTTTGTCTTCCCAAACATTGAAAACTTTTCTATTAAAAAATAAAGTCATATTGTTGTAATCTGAGATCGATTTGTTTTGATCGCAAATTAAGTGCCGTTCGGATCTTTCATATCTCAAGAATCCAAGCATTCAGAGCTCTGTAAGAACAAATACTTTTTTGGACGACTTACGTAAACCTTAATAAGAAACACTTGTTTTGTTTTGCTCATTACTTTTAAATTTACAATGATCGACTAGTAGTTAAATGTGTCTAAATAATATCTATAAATGTGTATTGGTATTATTTTGAAACAAACTTTAAATTTAATTTTGTTAAATTTTTTAACATTTTTTAAAATAAATACATATTTTATTAAACAAATTTTGTGACAATAAGAATTTGTAATAAAATTTGCTTTTTCCCTTTCCTTTGTTTATTGTAACAACCGCAAATTACACAGGATTTTTAGCTGATAAAAAGTAAACAACCTTTATAAGGGCACATTGACACGTGATACAGAACACCTTTAGAAGTCTTGCATTATGTGTTTAAGACTACTACTACTTGTATTACTGCTTCTATTTCTGCTATCATGTTATCTTGACAATTTCTTGTCTCAATACATCTTTCTTCTGAATGTCGAACTACATTCTGTGATTTTGTTTATCCAACTTTAGGAGTCGTTCAGAGAGATCATTTGCACCTATAATCGATTATATCGCAGTGCATAGTTGTTCCTCTGTTTGATATTATGATTAGTAAATAAATACTTGAATTTGTCTATTCCTTTGATTTGTCTTCCTTGGTCTATCTTCAATTCATCGAGCAATAAGACAAAAGAGGGAATGTAAAGGTAGTGGGGGTAAACATATTGATAGACAGGAAGTGCCATCTTGAGAGGCCACTTTAGACAAGGATAGACAGTCTCTTTCCTTGTTTAAGAAGTCAAATTTAGTTAGGTTATGTTATTGTTTGTCCCAACTGTCACATGAAATTTTATTTATATTGAAATCTTTTACTATTGTGTCACTTTTTAGACTATTATAGTTAATATTTAATTAAAACTTTCTCGTCTGAAAATATTTTATAGCTATTGTTAATAAGTGTTGGAAAATTTAAATTTAGCGCCTTTGCATTTCCGGATATGTCCGCCATCAGAGGCCACTTTTTTGGTCTCCTTTTCATAACGATTAGATTCCCTCTTTTATCTTTTTGCTCGATGCTTCAATTGCTTTATAACTTTATATTGTTGATTTTTGTTGTTAAGTAGTCGACTTTGTTTAGGTTTATCTCGATATCGTTTCTTGCGTAGGACGTGTCGGTACACGTATTTTTTCGCCAATCATAAAACAAAGAAAACTAATCTTCATCTTGTATCGATATCGTCAGCAAAACTTACTTGTATAGGTATCTCTTATTAGCACCCATTCCTTTGCAAGTTTCTTTTCCATGGCTTCAAAGTTTTCTGTATACTAATAAGCTCTCTGTTTGTATTTGATCACAATATTATGCTACATTTTCCAGGATCAGATTTCTCAGCCTCGAAAAACTTTCATATAACTTGCCAGTTTAGTAACCCTGTGACCTCACAGAAATCCACAAGTCTCTTTAAGGTCCTTGAACAACCTTCATATAACTTGCAATTGGTGCACTGTAAACGTTTTCATATTATAACAAGACCAACTTGGTTTATATATTTATATTATTAAGGAGTGTAGGATTTTATGGCCAGTTTTGTAATTATACGCTTTTTCGGGATTCTACAAGTTAGTGTTATATCATATCAGGTCAGGGCCCATTTGTGAGCCCTCCAGACACATAAACCTCGTAAGTAGGATTCATTGTATTACCCCTATTATACGGATTAGGCCCATATGATTAAGTCTTCGGCATTTCTGGGGTTCAGGCTCCATCAGGATCTGCCCGCTTCTGTTAGGCCAGTGCCGGGCACTTCTAGAGGACATGTGAGGAGGTTTCCCCCTCATTACACAGACGAAAACGTGGACCATCCGCCAATCCAAGCAAATTAAGCTGCCGCCTGAGCTTACAGTGACTGGTAAGCATGCTGACCACCAAAGAACATCTATAAGTCTGGAAAATAATTGATCATCATTATTTTTACATTGGTAATTAGTTCTTAATAGATCTCTTATCCTTTTTTAATTACATTCTAGATTATATATGTAGTTTTTTTACGATAAGTACAAATACTGGTATATTGGTTTGATTTAGTATCGCCTCTCATTAAAGAATTGAATTTTTGGATAAATTTTCAATTTTATCGTTTTTTTTTAACTTCGGCCACTTATATGACTAAAATAAATGTCAACATTTGCATAAGTTTCTGTTTGATGTTCTTTGACTTAGTTAAATATGTCTGTACTTGTGTATAGCGTTCTTAAGGTTTGCAAGACGCGCGTCTGCTTATTTCAGATTATTTATGATACCGGATATACTCTCTAGTTTTTTAAAAGTGTGCTAAGAATCCTGTGAAATTAGCTATTATGTCCTAACAAAGGTTATTTCATTTTTGTTGTTATTAAATAATATGCATAATAAATATCACATATGGTTGACCTTAGTAATGCCGATTTTTAATACCTTTTACATAAAATTATAAAATGTAATATCTGACTTCTTACAATATATTAAAATTTGTTCTTTATAGTGCAGTATACTTTATTACAGGTTTACAATAATTATGGTATTGTAGTTAAAAAAAACTGCACGAAATTGTTTCAACTTCAGGTTTAAACATAGATGCTGTAATACTCGACCTTCTAAAATTTTAGATTCTGTAGTACATCTATCGACATCGTGCATGGTATGGTGCCTGAAATAACGTATTTTCGCTTGAGTTAACGACGAAATATTTAACAAATGCCGTTAAAATGTGCCATTTTAAAATTCACACGTTAAAACATTACCGTAATTTAGCTTTTGCTGTATGAAATATATATTTTTCAACCTGTTTCTTTGCGGAGTCTCTGATAAATCACAATTATAGAATACAGTGGAACTCAGAATGTCAGAATCTTTTTCTTACCTTTTAAATTCCACTCTGAAACAACTGTTTTTGAAAATACATAAAAATACAAATAATAAAAATAAACTGTTTGTTTTGTTAAATTGTAAAAACAACTAATTCTTCCCATATTTTAATTTTCACTGCCTCATTTATACTGACAGTTTAGTCATTTTATTACTTGTACTTAAACTCTTTTCATCACGCAGTGCATCCTCGCTCTTGTTGCTGAGCTTTATCGCGGTTTTTCTGATTAGTTTTCGTAAGTATGGCCTGAAGGCTATCAAGTTCTATAGTTTCCGGATAACTGAGCCTGCGTTGTTCCTCTTCCTGCATGCTTTGTTTATTTTTAGTACACTATTCTGCCCTGTTAAGAATAGAAGTCGTAACTGACAAAATCCCTATTTTGAGATATTCGATGTTTTAGATTTGATTTATTGCCATCAACTTTAATTACTCATTAAACATCTTGTTACAACATAGCAATATATTTTTTGAGTACAAATTTAATGAGTGCATGCAATTTTCTTTCAGACTATTTGAAATTAGACTTTTGACAGATACGACGTTTAATCCTAACAAATCATAAAAATAAGATAAAGTAAAAAGTCTTATCTTAATCAAAGGTATAGTTTATTAAGATAAATAAAATGACATAAAGTTATAATCAGTTTTTTAATCATCTAAAGCTCCAGGTTTTATTGAAGTTGGTAAATTATTCCAAAACGTTTGTCTGCTTTTAGGCATGTGTCCACACAGTTTTGATATAATTAGTTGTTTTCTTTCAATCCCTATGGCCTAGGAATGGACTTGGGTGAAGGTTTTGTCATTCCCTGTTTTGCAATCTTTGCATTTAGAATGTTTACTTCACTTTTTGTCTCTGGAGGTCACTTTTGTCTCTAGAAAAAATTACTTAACCATTTGATTTAGGTATGGCCTGGGATTAATTTTATTTAGTTTATAGGCAGAAGTACCATCTTGCCATTCAAAAAAGTCAGCTAATTCCATAGAATTACTTTAGCATTACTTGCTGCATTTGCTACTGCATCCGAAAAGTCTTTAAAATCGTATATTTTACTTTTCGTCTTTTTGCAATTTCCAAAATTCTCCATTTATTTCTGTTCGTCTTGCTTCTGTATTTTTTTGGAATATATTATCTTACAAGAGATACAAGATGGTTTTTCACCGTGGCAATTGAAATATCAAACATCAAATGTGATTAACAACATTATGTACAATATTTTGTAACCATATGTAATTTAAAGGGTTTTTACTCTGATATTTTGGTAGCTCAGGCATGTTAATTTGCATTTTAAACCTGATTATGGAGTTATTATTCCGAAAACGTTCCTGTAATTGACGTACACCTTTTAAGGGTTTTTAAATATACCCATTTACAAAGATCTAACCTCTTTTTTGTGATACGTGGTATACAGCCAGCTGCAGGAATTATTTTCCTTGTAGATTTTGTTTAATTTTTAGATTAAGAAACTAAAAAGGCGGATAGACTATGAATCATTAGGTTAGATTTTCCTGTTAGAATATTTTGTCGAAACTGCACAATTGTTAAGCAAATTTGTCGTAACTACAAATCGTCTTTTGAAGATACGACTAAAAATGTTAGCAAATGAAGATTCGACAAATTGGCTAAAATCTCGCCAAACAAAAATGATTATTCACGACAGGATGGACTGTGGCGCGTTCCGTAGCTTCCACCCTATCATTTCATTAAAATGTTTGACGGCGTTATAAAAAAATAGGTGGGTTTTGTTGTTGTGTTGTTTATTTTTTATTTAAAACTGAAACATTCTTAATGTAAGTAATAAGCAATGAAAGATATGTAAAAAAATATTCATTACATTCAATTGCTGATTGTTGTTACCATATGTGATATTTACATTCTATTAATACCTTATGATTTACAGCAGTCATATAAATACAATCATTTTTTTATAATTCAGAAGGACGCATCTATGGCTTTAATTCTCGTCTTTTTTATATAGTTTTATTAAATCTAGCAAAATAAGTTAGGTTCGATTTTGTAGCCAATTATCCATGAAATTCTAATAAATTAGTTTTATTTGTAGTACATTACGCGAACAGTAGGCAAATATTACGTTTGAAATCACCCAGTAGCAGTGATTGGCATTATGTATTAAAAAAATATACTAGGTAATATGATCGGCCAATTCTGGAAGGTAACACTTAATATTTGTAAAAAAATATGATTTGGAATGAAAAGCCAAATATTGATTTGGTGCTATTGGAAACTGTGATTATATATTTACATTGTGTCTTAGACAAGTTGTAATGAATCTAATGAACATTTTGAACCGTAGACAGAGCCAAGGTTCTTAATTCCACACTTGATGCATATATATATATATATATATTATATATATATATATATATATATATTTATATATATATATATATATATATATATATATATATATACTTTCTTAGTCTTAACTTTCACAGCTGCTATATATTTTTAAAACATCGAATTGTCAATTAACTTTTTCTTCCCTTCATTACCCTCAGTTTAGACACTTCTCTACACCACTTGTCTGTTGCCCTTTGTCGTTCGACATTTGATCCAACCTCTTATCTTCTGTGAAAAGTGAAGATGTCCTGTGCTCTAGAACAAAGCCATCAACTTTCTTCTGGGGAGTTCAAGGATTTTCCTGGCTATATAGGTCAGTTTACAATATATGCAGGTTCTAACGTTAATGTCTGATCTCACTCCCATCCACCTAAATTTGGTCCCTTGATCCTTTGAACGATTCGCTTAAATCTTTAACCTTAGCAACATTCCACTTATTTTTTTTTTCAAAACTGTTCTTTGAGATTTTAACGGACTGCTCCAAGACAACCCAATATATGCTATGGGTCGACATCCTTTATATCGAGAAGTAAAATAAGCCGTATTTATTTTTACCGGTTATTTCTTGGAATCACTACTTTCTTCATCCCAATTAAAGGAACTTTGTAACTACTACCACCACAATCTGTTGGGAAGGAGGTTGCAAATTTTCCCCTTTTTGTAATTTTTTCGACACTTAAAGACTGACACTATGAGTTTCCCTAGAGGATTGGTTGGATAATTCCATGGTATGGCATCTTTGCTAGTGTGAAGACACTGCTCACCCTTGTCATGTTATGTGTTCTATAAGAGAATCAAAATCGTTTCCTAATGTTAGTTTCTGTCGGAATGTTATGGGGACTTGTATGTTTTCGTAGTCTGCTGGACATCTTGTGTGGAAGTAGTTTTGTTACTTTTTGGGTTGTTGTGGGGCTCCCGTTTGTTTCCTGTATATTTATTTGTCAAATTCTGGTTATACGAGTATGCGAAAATGGGGATCTGTACCTACAGAGCTTTCAATTTAGATATAAGGCCTGGAATAAAACGAGGTCTGATCTGGAAAGTCGCTTACACGGTTTGTGATAATTACGATACAATCAGACGTTACCTGGCGTGTTTCTATTTTCTTGGCCCCTTTGCAGCAATGGGGCTCAAGGTGGAACAGCACAATGGAGTAATAACTCCAGTGACCTGTGATTGTAATATTATTAGTAAATATAAAAGAAATCCCAAAAATAATTCTTAACAGTTTAGTGACTTAAAATCAATATATTATATCATAGATAAAGTTAAAAGTCTTCTAGGTCACTGTGTGAAGATTAACGGAGATTTATTCTGCTTCCTGATAGTGCTTTTAAGCAATAGTGACTGTTTTCACTTTGTCAAATGCTTTGTCAACAATTATATGATAGGTTTTTCGACTAGAGTTTTTAGGTACTGCAGTTAGGCATTTGTTCCGTGGCATGATCGAAACCCTGCTTGCTCTTCTGTCTGGTAGAAATAGAGCTTTACTTTTAATCTATTTGCCAATATTCGAGTAAAGAGCTTTTATAGTTGGCTAAGTAAACTGATGGGTCTATAGTTTTCAAGGTCCAATTTATCTCTTTTTTTATGAAGGATGAATGTAATGTAATCGAATTTTTCCAATTATATGGGATATGTTTTTCTTGTGTAGACATAAATTGAAAAGTATTTAGATTAGTGACATCAGAAGTGGACCTCCTAGTTTAATTGCTTCAATGACTACAACATCTTCACCCAGAGCTCTATTATGATTCATATTTTTGCGAGCATTGCTTTTTGAGCTCTGGAATAACTTGACCGGATTTCACGGCAAACGTGACCGAATTTTTAAGTGGTTAGTTTGTGTCCTTTCCTTCTACCTCTGCTACTCCAACTATGTCTCAATTGATCTTATTCATTCACTTTTGATTTCGATGAATTTTTCTTGTGATAGCATGATTCTGACATTGAAAGTTTCAATTTTGAGTGGTATATAATATCTGTTAGATGGTTTTCTCAATTCTGACAGACTTTGTCCTCTTCCAGAATCCGTCAGTCTAATTATTATTCTGTCAGTGTGAGATTCAGAATTGACAGGACAAAGGGGATAATAGCAGTGAAAAGACCACGCTTGCTTTGCGTTTTGGCAAGTTTAAAGACAGTCGCCCATTATGGTATAGACGCTGTTGACAGCCAACTAATTTGCGTCATATTGCGTTTGTTTGATTTTATACCATCCCTAAAATCCAGGGATGCCACTTTCGCTATCCAAGTTGTATCGAAGAAGTTCTTTTCCGACGTGACTACCGTTGAGGGTCTTCACTAGTATCCCTGGTTAAGGGTCCGTGTTATATCCGACAGAACTGGGTCCCAATCTGAACTTAGCCATATATTCACTCCGGCCTATTAGATTGGAGCCATATCCTCTTTTGGTATGTAGGCTGGGTAATTCCGATGGGTGGCTTCGTTCATCACTTAAACAAACCCTCGTCATTCGATCCGGTCCCATCTTACTGGTCTGTTGCTCCCCGTTCGATCCGAAAACCAACACACCGATAGCTTATGGCTCTTTTTGATGGGATCTTTCAACACAACATATAAACATCAGATATATCAGATATATATATATATTATATATATTATATATATATATATATATATATATATATATATATATATATATATATATATATATATACAACGACATAAAGTGTATGTTTAAAAATATAAATAAAACCCTAATTTGATGAGTGTACTATACTATACTCACACCCGAATTTGGATTCTCATAAGCCATTCATGCTGATTTCATAAAGTAGCTATGAATTCATGTGCTACCTTGGATTGCCTTAGTAATAAGATTACGAATGTCCAACCGTGACAGGTTGAGAATACTTTGGAATCTAGAATTCCTTGAGCTCTTATTCTGAGAGGTGACATGCAAATAATTTTCGAATTTGTATGGTCTGAAGGAATCGGGCTTCGGTATAATATATACCTTATTATTGGCAGCCACTCCTGGGGAGTCAGGACCCTCCCAACTGACGGCAACGTCTGCAACAAGTACCCTGTCACCCAGCTACATAACAAGATCAGGTATCGCTGCATGTTATGTTTGTCTCGACGATCCATCCTTTTTTGAAGTGATAGATGCCCATCCCCAAGTCAGATTCGAGTTACTCACGTGAGCGACAGAGAAGGCGACTCTGTGCTCCATCAGCCAGTTTAATGGACATGCGTGATTCCATTCCCAAAGACGCTACTTTTTGTGTATAGGCACTACGTTTTTGAAGTAGATATTTCGTGTAAGGAGATTTTTAAGAGAATAAATATTCCATGAATTTTTATGTTTAATTGAGAAAGATTATTTGAGATGGTTCTTCTCTATTCCCCCTTTTTCTCTCTTCAGCTCTGACTACCCGGAGGAAGTGTAGTGGTCATCTTGAAGTCGTGTATTGGCTGTCTGCAAAGATATCTGACTGTGGTGATTTCTTTTAGCTTATACATATGTGTTTTACATATTTCTGTAATTTTATCGATCCGTATTGTGGAGGATCTTCCTCGTAATCTTCGGCCTTCTACCTTTTCTTGTAAGTATTTTCCATGTTTTCGGTGTCTGCTTTCATAACATGTCCAAAGTATTTTAATTTTTGGAGATGGACTTTGCTGGAGAGCCATTTGCTGACCTTTAGTTCAGACGGTCCACGGAATTCGTAACATTCTTCTTCAACAGAACATATCTTTCTTCTTTCCGCTTGTCGGTTCCAAGACACACATGCGTATGTTATTATTGGAAATATTAAGCAGTTGGTCAACCTCATTTTTTTAGTTCGTGAAATTTGAGCCCTTCTGTATTTTGGCCATCTTTTCTATGGCGACTTTTGCTAGATCACATCTGCCATTTATTTCTTCCTGTAGTTACCCTGTGTTTGGTAACCGACAACCTTAAACCGATCAATCGTGGTTATGTGTGGATAATTGTTATGTAGTCTATCCATTATCATGATCTTTGTCCTTTCAACCAGTTGTATAAGATCAGTTAACTTTTCTTGACTATATGCAAGAAGAGCCTGTGTGATAAAGGATTGTAGAGACAGTATACATCCTTGTCTGATACCTTGTTCTGGATGGAATTCGTTTGAGAGTCTGTCAAGCGTTTTAACTGTTTCAGTAGTGTGTTCGTATTGTTCAGTTATAAGGCAAATTAAGTGTTGTGGTACGCCTACTTCTTTTAGTATCTGCTATAAGTGTTGCTATTTGACCCCGTGGAATGCTTTATGATAATTTATAAAACAAATGTATAGTGGAATATTGAATTCTCTAGATTTTTCTATTATTTGTCTGATTAGTTTGCTCTTGGGGTATTTCTTTGTGTAGGAAAGTTTTCAGTCTCATTGATTATGTGTAGCTGCAAGGGCATGTGAGGAGATAAAAGAGATAGTTCTATTTCATTCCTCCTATTTAGTATATATTGCTTAATAGTTGTTTTTGATAGAGGAGTCTCAATTTTTCTGCATTCAATTATTCTTCACTTCCGTTTAATATTCTGTTACCTAGTGAGTCATTACAAAAGCTTAGATATTCCATCTGAAACGCTAAATATGATTTTATCAATAATTTGGACTCAACATTGCCTTAATTAAGTATTATGCTAGCATAGCATTGCTAGTAGTTACAAAAATGGCACTATTGCAAGTTGTAAGGGTTATTGTTGTAAGCAAAAAAAAACACTTAGCTTTGTCTAGGACATATTGTATGTTTTAATTTTAATCTGCTACTTCGAAAATTGACTTTTCTTTAAAATATCACTATTTTTGTAATAAAGTTGAAGGTATTTATGTAGAAATAAAATATAATACGTTAAAATAGATCATAGAGTAAATGATGTTTATCTTGTATTTGCTTCATGGGTTTTTATAGTAAGTAGTTTATGGTATTTTACCAATTTTTTAGATATAGTTCATGATTTTAAGCCTTCCAAGAGTATTTTGCCATTACTATTTGATACAAAGATCATCACACAATGTAAAAAAATTTAAGTTCACGTCGTTTTAAAGTACCTTCATGTAATATGTTTTTAATCTAATACATATTAAATTATTCTGTAACCTTTACTTACAGTATACGTTAATTAAGATACATTATTGTGTTACAACTAGTCTGAATTTCAATCCAGCGGATCAATTTCTTTTCTCAAATTTCCAATTTTGGTTTTGAGGTATTTGCCATCACTTAGGTTTCACAAGCACACGTGAGGATAGCTCGTTATATTATATTACCTTATAATTTAAAGAAATATTTTTTAAAGCTGTTTATTGACTGTTTCTCAACTTTACGATCTCTTGTGTGATTAATACCAAATAAAGAGATATAAAAAAGTTTATTAACGTCTAAGCTTTCTGTCTGTTTGATCATTTATTATCATAATTAGATGGTGTTACGCAAAAAGGAGTTAAACCACAAAACATTAAGAGTTTGAGTTATCCCAATCACATGGTAGATTATATGAGGCGTTCCGAACCATAGTGGATCATGTCCATAATACATATGTCAGAGATATTTAGAGTTATTAACAAGCTCTCTAGTATTACATGATACACCAACGAACCTAATCTAAGTGAAAACGTCTTATGTAATACATATGTTGTTTAAATAATTAAATATGTGCAATATTAAATAAATAACCTTTTTGGAACTAATTGGAGACATGAAAAAATTGGACTTGATCCATTATTACTTTGAAATATTTGGTGGAAAAGAATGGATTAAAAAACGAAGTATGACAAAACTGGAATTTTTGTTACAAAAAATAATAACAAATAAAAAATTATTACAACAATGTTCAATCATACTCTCATAGCTTAAGTGGCATTAGTTTTAATTATCATAGACCAGTTCATGATCGTCTATGTCGTCTTCTTCACCCTGTTGCTGAATTCGTGAACGGGTTCCTGTGTTGATGCAGAGATTTTTTAAAGTGATAGTGTGTGACTGGTGGCAGATATTGGAGGAGAGACAGCATGTCATTTTTCTTGCTTCTGTCACGAGTCTAGATGTGGAGTACAGATGACTTTGATTACCAATGAATTTTGAGACATATATTTTGGTCATCGAGACAGTAAAAAAACGAAAATCTTCATTCAGCGTAGGTTTGTACTTCAAAACCAAAGGATCTTCTCTCTCGTACCTCATCCATCTCATTTCTAACAACACATCTCACAAGTGCTTCATCACTATCTTTATTTCTATTTACAAGCACATTTCTCTATGTTCTTTGTCCCTTTTTATGTTAGTTACTTTCAAAAGGCACTGTCAATTTTGAAATTTTTATTACATCAATTCAGTCGTCTGGCCCAAAGATGTGAGAAGATTTTCTGGTAGCCTTTTCAATAACCCCAAAATCTCGGTCGTTTGGCCAAAAAGAGTGTCCAGATACTAGAAATTCGTGATATATCGTTCTTATGTTTATGTAAGGATCTTGAACAAGATTTAGTAACGTGGCAGCCACTTTAGTCTGTTTTGTCCTGTACATGAATCTGAATCGTGAGTTACGTGGTTATGATTATTGGCATGTTTTTTTAGATGCATGGTCAATATTGAAGATATTTCCTGAGATCCTCTACCACCATTTGTTTCCTATCCCACATATACATAAAGCCGTTGTTTTTGTTGAAGGAATGAATTCCTAGGTTAAAGACATATATATTTCTTTTGTAATATGCAATGAATGTAGACAATTTCGGGTATGCCAGTGCTTTTTGGAGGTAAAAAGTAGCAATATAGTGTTCATCTGATGCATCATCACTGTTCGATTTTAGTACATCTCGAGCTTGTTTTGCTTTTATTTGGTGAACATTTTTCTCAACAATAAGTGAATTGGATATCCCAGGTTCAGTTGCTGCAGCTATTTTTAAGGACAGTTGATCACGTTTGGCGCACCTGTCTTTCGATGGTATTTTAAAATGTTAGTTAAACTTAGTTGTAAACACATTATAGTATTGTTTTTTTTCTGAGGTGCTTTGCCTTTGTTGTTGTATTTTGATATATACAGGTCATACATTTTTCTGATATTTAAATCAGGATTACGATACTTTCTTTCAGGGTTTATTGTTGTACTATAATGGATGTCGTCATTTGAATCCATTTTTAATCAGAAACGATCATGATAAATACACTGAGCACAATCTGACTAGTCAACTGGACCTAATCCACTTTGTAACGCCATATGTTTATTATTGCGGTAACTTTGGACGTGGTTTGTTATAGCACCAAAAAGATTTCTATTTGTAGAACATAGATACACCGCTAATTTAATGTTCGTAAAAAGTGGACATAATCCACTATGGTTCTGAATGCCTCATGTTGTTATTTAAATTATGCAAAAATAATAATGAAAAAAAGTCACATCAGTATTTAAAAGAGTGATACAGTGACATTTTAACCCACAATATGTGAATATTCAACCTGTAATTACTCAAAACACGTTTAACTATCAATTCGAGTTAAAAATCACTCAGTTCTTAGTCAACTATTTTCTTTGCCATAAACACTTACAACATCCTGTATCAACCCACATTGGACTTATAACAGCTAAACAGCAGATTGGACAATCGTTGTTATCTTCTATTATTTCGTTAATAGACTCTCATCACTGTAAGCCTTGTATCCAAGGAAATGTAATATTTTCATTCGTTAACCATTGTTTTATTTTATCTACGGCTCAGGCGTTTGTTGGTTGCTTATTTAAAATTTCCAGTAAAGCAGAGCATTATCCAGCACTAAAACAGATGGTTCATGTGATCTTGGCAACAGTTTTTCAATCAATCATTTCACAAACAACTTCTTCTTGATGTGCCTATCCGTTACGAATGTTGGCGATTATCATGGCAATCTTTATCTTATCTGCAGCAGTAGTGGAAAATCTGCACATATGTCGTATTCAATTAGATGCTGAGGTTCTTTAACCAAATGTTGTTCTTCCTGGACCTCGTTTTCCAAATATTTTTCCTTGCAGGATGGCTTGAAGGCGATTATATCTGGATTCATTTCGCATAATATGTCCGAAGAACTGTAACTTTCGAGATTTGATGGTGGTCATTACCTTTCGGTTCTTATTCATTCTTCTGAGGACCTCCTCATTTGTGACTTGGTCAATTCACGGGATCTTAAGCATTCTCCGATATAGCCACATCTCAAATGCTTCCAGTTTTCTGCACATATTTTCGTTCAAGGTCCTTGATTCAACACCATAAAAAAGGAGAGAAAAGATGTAGCATCGCAGCATTCTTACTTTTATATCAAGAGAAAGCTTGTGAATCTTGAAGAAGGCCCCCATCCGATTGAAGGTGGATCTAGATTTTCCGATGTCTGCTCCAATCTCCTGGTTGTTGGTCCATTCTTCATTTATTATGGTTCCGAGGTAGTTGTAGTGCGTCACTCTTTCTACAGGGGATTGGTTGGCGTAGAGTTGACCTTCTGATATCGTTTTCTTGCTAATTATCATCAGCTTTGTCTTCTTAACGTTTATATTGAGTCCATATTGTTGACTGCAATACGTGATTTTGTTCATAAGAACTTGTGGGTCTTCTAAGTTGTCCGCAAATACTATGGTGTCACCTGCATATCTGATGTTGTTTAGCCGGTAACCATTTAGTAGAATACCTTTTTCAGTTTCGTGCAAAACTTCGATAAATATTCTTTCAGAGTAGATTGAAGATTAGAGGAGACAAAATACAACCTTGCCTAACTCCACGCATGATTTTCACATACTCATTGTGTTCACCTTCAACTCTGAGATTTGCTGTCTGATTCCAGTAAAGGGAATCGGTAGGTAATTTAGAAATTTGTTTGTTTAAAACGTATAATTATGCAAAAATAAAAGTGATCGAGATTTTATCCTTAATTTTATCCTTTAGATGCGCCATTTTGCCCGGACATATTTGTCCCAGTCAGACTTTTTTGGAACATATATTGGGACTATAATAACCCATCAGTCACCAAATTCTTAGTTTATTTTAGTAAAGAAAAATACAAATAAAGTCTCATAATTTGACAACAAAAAGACTAAAACTAAGATCAATATTTAATGAAAATAAAAAGGTGTGAAACATGTTTTGCACAAGGGTATATTGCAGCTCTGATATAGTGTGGTGGTTCGTTTTTCTTTTTTCTGAGAACATCGTTGAAATCTTCACGGGTCTTTCCTTCGATAGGTAAATGATCTCCCACGTTGAACATTTTTTTTTGTTCTTTGCTGGAGGACGTCCAAGTGAAGTCGAAGCTTTTCTTTTGACAACAGCATGGCTTCTTTCAATAAGTCCCTCTGCTAAACTAATTAGAAAAGGTTAAAATTGTGTTTTTCCTTTTTTTAGATCATTGTGTAATACATGAGAATTACCAACAGTCATCATCACAAGCCCACAATATGATCCAGCTCCACGCCGCCCATTTTCTTATTGTACATGTCGGGAAGTTCAGGACATCGCACATTTATTTTAGAGCCATTCTTAATTTTTCGTTTCATTTCTACTTGCTTACTTGGTTGCTACGCACCTTCGCCTTCTTCATCATTTTTGTCACAACTGCTTCGTTCTTCACTTTCGTCACTTGATCATCTGATTCTTCTTATCCATTTTATTGCACACGAAACATGAATATATTTTGTGATGCTCGCGTTTTATTTCTTCTTTGTATCCTGATGGATTGTAGTCTTCATCATCGGAGCCACTTATGTCAAAAGGACCGACTTCTGATTATTGATTATGAATTGATATGATTATTGATTATGTATCGCTCTAGCTGTTTCTGCGTTACTATCTTTCTACTCATCTAGAACAAAACCAGACTATTGGGACACATATAACCCATCATAAATGTTTGTTGGGACATATTTCACCCACAAAACAAAATACTAGTTTTATTGAATAAATTTACCTTTTTTTCTTGGTAGCTCCACTCATAAAAACAAATTCGCAACAACAAAACAGCGCAAAACTTTCCCTGTGGTAATCATCAACAAAAGTACATAAACACATTCCGCAGATCAACATCACCGGAAAATACAGCGCGAATACTGTTCGCAATGTTGCCTCTTACACAAATTATTCTTTTAAAATTGTTATTAAGTTCTTAAAAAGTTGGTTACGATAAAAATTTATGTAAAATGGTTTCAACCATGGTAAAAATTTAGTCCAACAGATTTGATGATTTTATGACTGGAATACATACGTCCCGTCAGACTCGATAGGGTTAAATATAAAGTTATCTAAATCTAAAACACGTCTCTGCATTTTTGACTGCAATACAGAAACACACTCTTTGAAATTAGAATCAGTACTAAATTATGCCAACCTGACAATAGATCATTTTTATTTTAATAATTATAGAGCAATTTACTTTCGTACTTCTTATGTTGCACATTAAAATGTTCGTTATCTCGATAATCCAAAACAGTCGTACATTTATGGAATATATTGTACTTCCTTTTCTATCTGCACATCTTGAGGTTCTTCTCTATTTTGGGCTAGTGTATCACTAAGAAATGGCAACTTGATACTGATTTATTCCGCTATCTAAAAACCAAATAAACTTTATTTTGTTTAGTTATATATAATTTGATTCCAATTCATTCTATTTTTGAAAGATCTATTATAATTTGTTATACCTTGTGTCATAACAAATTATAATAACGAGTTCTCTTGTCAATCTAGTTATACATAATAACTATCTAGCAACATAGGCACAATATTGTGTGGTGGTGTTTGTATCGATACGATTCGTAATACGATTTAGCTTCTCACTGCATTTATTTTGAACGAAAAGTGAGTTAATAGAATATTGATTTTGATTGTGGATATGACGAAAAACAGCAATGTATAAAATTAAGTGTGTTGAAAAACCAATCTTTGGTAAATGTGTAATGTAAAGAGAATAGACAATTATGGCTGTGTTATATATTATAAAAGTATTTCATTGTGCAGAAATATATCGTTTAAAGTATTGAATTTGTTTCATTTGAAATTTTTTATTCTAGGATTATTACTTTCGTCACTATAATTATATGAAATGGAAATGTGTCTTAAATACAGTAAATAAAGTGCTAATTTCCTTTATAGGAGTAACAAGGAAAGGAACTGAATCTTGGCATCTAAAGGATTTATATTTATTCCCAAGACAAGAATCACCTGTACGAACAACTGCTAGTGGTACTTCCGATTCTATAGATTCTTGAAACAGTTGAGGTAGTCTGCTAATATGACCAGGTCGTCTGCGTAAGCAATTGGCTGTATTCCCTCTCCTATTTATCTTCAATATGTCATTATAGGGCACATTCTAGAGCAACGGACCTAGGACCGAGCCCTGTGCCATTCTCGCAGATGTCTGCATTGTGTCAAATTTAGTTATAATAATGCTCCTGTCTGTGAAATAATCCCTCACCAAGTTTTGCCGGTATGGGGATATTTCCATTTCTTCCAATAGTCTGATGATTTTCCCCCAACTCGCGTTGTTTAATGAGTTCTTGATGTCCAGGAAGAGTACCACCATCCACCTACCCCTGCATGCTTCTTGCTCCCCCACTAACCTTTTTATGGCAGATATGCATCTATGAACCCATACTGGCGGTCCGACAGACCTCCTTTTTCCTATTTCTTTTTCAAGCCTTGACTTTGAGGATTTAGAATAGCTTGCCTGCTGTATTTAGCAAATATATTGGCCAAAAATCACCTGGTTCTTCCATTTCTTTCCCAGGTAAAGGGATAAGGATAAGGTTTGCCGCTTTCCATAGCGTGGGGAATTTCTGTCTTCTAGTAGGTCGTT
This sequence comes from Diabrotica balteata, assembly GCA_918026665.1. Taxonomy (NCBI): domain Eukaryota; kingdom Metazoa; phylum Arthropoda; class Insecta; order Coleoptera; family Chrysomelidae; genus Diabrotica; species Diabrotica balteata. The sequence goes on along the minus strand of OU898277.1, from coordinate 144,690,130 downwards.
TTCACCCATTCAGCCTTTTCCACAATAATTATTTTTATTATTTCCGGCGCAATGCTGCCAAGCCTGGGTGCCTTCCCTGTTTTTAGTGCCTTTCTGCTGTCATTATTTCTTCCATTGTGAATTCGGTTTTTGGTGCCTCTGTAGGTATTATTTGGAAGGTTTCCTCCGCTCTTTGCGGAAACCTTGCTTCCTCTAGTTCTCTACTGCGCGACTGTCCTCTGATTTAAAGTTGTTTCCTTTGAGTTCTCTTGCTGGAATCTTATATGCGTCCCCTCAGATGTTATTTTTCACGCTTTCGCATAGTTTTTTTGAATCACCTTCACTTTTCACCGTTTATTTTTCTGGTTAGCTCTTTCTTTAAAGCTTTTAGTCATTCGGCCTTCTCTACTAGTCGATTATTTTTGTCTCTGGTGACTTTTCTTCTTCATTCGTTTTCATTTGGTCTTATAACTTCTATTTTATCTGTCCAACAGTATGAGCGGGTAGTCATTCTTCTCCTACTTGGCAATATTTCTCTACTAGCTCCCTTAATTATTTTATATCCAGCTTCACAATTATTTGGGTAATTTAATACATGGTATACAGCCAACTACAGCAACGTAGATTCCTTGTGGAAATTATTTGGGTGTTCCCCTATTCCCTGTAATTGTTCTTTTTAATTTTTTCTTGTCAATGAATTTGATTCGTCTTCCTTCTCCTGATTTTTATGTTTTCCTTATTCCCTATAGGATATATTTATGACATGTGAGGATTTCCCCTTCTACTATATCCCATTCTTCTACTATTCTTTATCAGGATGGTTGCCATCGTTACGTCGTTTGGCTCTCTCTTCTTTCGAATGTTGGCTTTTCGTTATTAATACGACCAAGTTCATATTTTAAATTACTTCAACTCATGTGCCTCTTCTTCTATCGTTTGCCGGTGCTCCCCAAAGTATTGACTTTGCATTAAGGTCTCTTGCTGTTAGTAACGTATCTTTCCCGGCTACATGCTTCGCTATATCGTCAACAGTGTTTTGGCATTCCCTCAAAATGATGATTAGGGAGATATATATCACAACCACCACGAAGATTCCAAGGTCTAAAATGAGGAATTCTTTGACATACGCTTGTCCCCAGTTCTTTATTTCTTACAAAGATGGCTACATCTTATCTCTTATCAAAAAATCAACCACTTTTGGTCGCTATTTTTTTATTTGGTTCAGATACAATAATCAGGTCCGCTGCACTTCTTTCCCTCGGATAGTGAGCATGTCATATGCTCATAAATATTTTTTAATAAATCCAGTAAAATTTAAAAACAGTTCAATGATATGTTTGGTTAATTTAGCCGTTTTGTAGTATAAGGATATTTTGTAATCTTTTTGCAATATTTTGAGAATATACAGATTCAAGTCATACGGTTCTCTCCCTTTCTCCAAGTAAAGTATTCACTCATCCCAGATACCTATATATCAAAAGAATTGATCGCTGGAGTACATTTTTCGTGTCACTCCGTGCTCTATGTGATCTGGTATCCTGGAGTATCCCCCCGATACCTACAGAATCAAATGGATTGAGCTATGATGAAACTCTTTCCATGTTGTCGAGCCCTAGGTTACCAGGTATGCCCAAGTATCTCCAGAAATTTTCTTATGCATCTGGATGTTTAGAGCAGTACCACTTTTTGCATAGTCGTATAGAGCTGTTCACTAAGATCTAGCTGTCTTTCTTCTCTAGGGGTTCTTCGGAATGTCACCAGTTGTAGAGAGAAAAATAGGTATCTTCTGCGTGCCATTCTCCATGGCTGTAGTTGCCATTTTCAAGCATACTGTCTCTTGCTTTATAATCACTTTGGTTTATATATAAATATACATAAAGTTGGTTTTTTGGTATAGGCATTTGTCTTTTGGACCTGATGGTCTGTGATGATAGTTAGTTAATTTTTGGTTGGAATAACCTGACCCTGAATGACGAAGAGGAAAGACGTGTATAATGTTCCGAGTCATTTTCATGTTATCTTTCGTGATGTCAGTCAGTAGTTAAAAGTTTATTGTCGACATAGTCTTGACTAACTTCATTGGAATGGCGTGGCGCTCGTGCAGAGACTTCCCTATGCAGATGCGATTTTTTTCTTCTGTAGATGGTTTATACGCATTTTTTCCCCTCAGTTTAAGCATTGGAATATCATCTATAGCGTAAATTGCCTTTTTTAAAGGAGATATCGCAGCCTGATTCTAAAAAGAAGTTTTTATATTAGCAAAACATGTTTTTCTATTTGCTCACCTATATCCATGAATCCTGTTCCTCCCATGTACCGCAGCAATGTACATTTTATTGTATTGCAAGGAGGTGTACTGTACTGATTTTGTGAGAAGTATTCTTATTTTTTGCTAAAAATTTTGATTGTTTTGTGATTAGGTATTTTGAATTAATTAGGTAAAATTGATGTAAAATCAAATAGCATTTTCGAACTATTTTGTTTTTCATTAAGATTCATAATGTTTATATTTAGCATTACTATTATTTTATTTTAGGTATGATCTTTAGCATGTGTGGTCTTATGATGCGTTTAAAATGGTGTGCCTGGGTAGCTCTGTATTGCTCCTGCATTAGCTTCGCCAATTCTAGGATTACAGATGACACGAAACAAGTAAGAAAACCGATTTTAAATTAGTTCTTAACTGAATTTGCTTTTATATTTTTAATTTCTATTTTCGAAAAAAGACGGAAAAACGATTGGAACATAATAGAACTTATTATATTTTTTATTTAATATATTTATGTAACGTCGATTTGGTTGGTAGGTACGTAGGTAGTCAGATAGTCATTTGAGAAATGGCCATTACGAGGTATTGGGTTCGGTAAAACCAACACAGAAGAGATGTTTACCAAACCCAACGTTCCCAAAAACGTCTGTACTGGCATTTTAGGAGACCACTTTAGGTCCATTTTTTATTGGGGACAACTTGAATAGTAGAGTATATCTCGATTTGTTACAGAATTATGTTCTTCCTGCTATTCTCAATCTTCCTGATGTATATCTGGAGAATGTTTGGTTTCATCAAGACGGATGTTCAGTTCACAACCCTCGAATAATTATCGAGTATTCAAACAATACTTTACCTAATCGAGTTATCAGTGGAATAGGCGATATTAAGTGACCTGCGCGATCTCCAGATCTTACACCCATGGACTCCTTTTTTTGGGGCTATTTAAAAAGCATTAATCTACGATCATCCTGAGGCTATAGCCCAAAATTTGAATTAATTAAAAAGTCGAAGGTTGAGTTTACCAAAAGTACAAGCCGATTATAGCCGCAAATGTCAAACATGGAACAAAACAGTGTTAGCATATTTTTATAATGTAGATGCTGTATGCTTTAAATATAAAAATATAAAGCTTTAGAACAGTATATTTTGTTTAGATTATGTTATAAATTCTGCAATTTTTGATTTATATAAAACAAGAATGAGTAAATATTTGTTTATTTGGAAATTAATTGCAGTTAATTATCGAAATTATTTTGGCAATTACCATTTGATTGATTAGGAGATAAATTTGGCAATCGTCAAATCAGCAGTTGCCACATTGCAACGGACATTTTGCAATTAATCTCGAAAGAGACAAATAATTACTCGTTATTGCTCATATAATTAAAAATTGAAGAATTCATAAAATAGTATAATCAAAATGTACTTTTAAAAGCTTTTCTCTTTATATTTGAAGCATACAACATATGCATTATAAAAACATCCCAACACTGCCAAACCCAAATATTTTTGACATTTGCAGCTATATTCAGCTAGTACTTTCGGTAAACTCAACCGAGTCGAATAAGAGAAGTCTCCAATTCTGTTATAGCAAAAACTCTTTCATCTGTCCGCAGAAGTTTTTATGACAGATTGGAGTACTGTTCAGCCGTAGAAGGTCAAATATTTGAATCATTTCTGCAGGACTAAAGAATTATTTTTTATTTTATTAGGAATTTTTTTTTATTTTCAATAAAAGTATATTTTTTGTTTTATCTTTTTAAAGAAATGCCCATTTATTTTTAATTCAACCACAAAAAATTGTTTATATTATTAAAAACCGATAAAAATACACTGGCCTCATAAAGTTAGTGTATTTTTATCGAGTCTATGTACTCTAAGAAATGAACGGTATACGTAATGAAAACAAATATCGAAGGACGGAGATGTACATCATGCGTTGTTGTGAGTTACTAAATGATTTCCTGTCGTGGTGTCTGATGGGATGTGAGAATTACAATTAGGGGAGAGGGGGGCAAGTTGTTACATAATTGATTCTATTATTTATTAGGGCAATAGTAGATCTTTTATATGAAAACTAAAATCGGATTAAGGTAGTTGATACATTTACACAAATAATGTTAATTTTAATTTATTTAAAAAATCATATTTAACATTTTGTTATTATCAATTTAACTCAACTTGTAAATTGTAACAACATACCCCACTATGAGGCAAATTGTTACAGTCCATGGGGTAAGATGTTACAATAGAAAAAAAAATCTAAAAACTTCCCACAACATTATTTAGTGGTCACAGAAAGAACCCTTGCTTAGCTACAAAAAATATTATAAACATAACACAAAATGAAATAAAATAAAAAATGAAAATCTGAACAAACCTGTTTACAAGAATGTTAAACTAGTCACTATCGGACGAGCAGTGAATACAAATATAAAAATCATCGTCTTTTCCACAAGCAATATGTGCCCACTTTTGACACACAATGCACCGAATCCATTCTTCGTTTTTGGACTTCGAAAATGGAGCTAAACATACCAGACACGTCGATTCCTCATCCTCTTCCGAGCTTTCAGAATCTGATTTTTTGAAGGTGTTTTTGGTAATGACGGTCCGTTTCTTACATTTTTTAACAGTAGTTTTTACCTTGTTTCTTAATTCACCTGATATGTTTCTTTTGGTTGCCCCCACATTTTTTTTTCTTTGTCTTGCCTTTTCTTCCTCCTCCAAAGCTGATTTAATGGGAGTATCAGTCAAAACAGCGCAAGTTCTTTTCTTCCGACCCCCTTTGGATTTCCTTGGCATTGCTTTTGGATAAGGCTTCAATTCCTGGGGCGTTATATGAGTAGGTGAATCGACAGGTTCATTTATCGCCAAGTTAAAATCTGTGCTTGTAGAAGGTTGCTGTTGGGAAGGAGTTCTATGTGTTTCGGTGCCAATAGGTGCCGGATCTATGACTACTGTTGCGTTTATATTTTCTGTTATTGGCCTATTTGTTACCTCTGCAGGCAAGAATTCATCATCTGGAAAAATTTCTCTGTTGTATGGCCAAATTCCTGTCACACTAAATCCTTTTTGTATATTGAGAGGTGTAACAGCAAGAGGAAATGAATCTTTAAGAACGATAGGTATATCGTAAATGTTCATTACTTTACCGGGATTAGATCTTAACCATGCATCTGCAGCACTATTAAAATATCTTTTAAGTGTGCCAAATACCGTCCTATCAAGCGGCTGCAACTTGTGTGATGTATGTGGCGGGAAACTTAAAAGAACCACTCCATTTTCTTTGCAAAAATTCAACACCGGAATAGACAAATGAGACTCGTGATTATCTAATACCATCAAAACGGGTTTCTCTTTGCTACATCGTACAAACTGGACGAAATGTTTCATAAACAACAAAAAGTTATCACATGTCATCCATCCAAAGGAATGAGACGCACCTACACAACCAGGAGGTCCATTGGCTACCATAACATCTTTGAATTTCTTTCTCGGAAATATTAAAAATGGAGGTACAAAATTTCCAGTTGCGTTGACAGCTAATACCAAGGTAACAAGTTGACCTCTTTCTCCAGATGTGATAGCACCTACCTGCTTAGTTCCCCTTTTTGCAATGATTTTTGTAGGCCTTTGGACAGTTGTAAGTCCAGTTTCGTCCATATTGTACACTTCTTGGAGCTCAAATTTATATTTATCATAAACTTCGCCGAGATTGTTAAAAAACTGTGACACATTATGACGATTAAACGCGGTAGCTCGACCCATACTAGTAGCTTCAGGTGTCCGGACTGATAAAGTTCGATGCCTCTTCAAAAATCCATATAGCCAGTCTCTGGAAGCTATTTCATTAACCTTCCAATTTTCCGGAACAGATATTTGGTTGGCTGTTGCATATTGAAATGCAAATTTTCTCAAATCAGAAGTTGTAAGACCGTAATAAATTTTAGCAGAATGCTCAGTATATTCGGCAAGTTCCTCTTCTTCAGCATTGTTAAATATTTTTCTGTCCGTAGCGTAGCCGACTAAGTTCTTGTTACTGTTTTCAGCACCTAAGTTTGATTTTCTTTTCATATAGCGGTGCAATGTCATAAAATTAACTCCATAGCGAGTAGCAGCATCCCTAATTGACAAGTGTTCTTGTAAAACCGATTGCGCCGCCCTTTTAAATTGTTCGGTTGGAATAATACCCCTTGTGGTTTTCTTGGTATACGTTCGCACCATGTTAAGCTATCTGAAAACAACCAAAACAATTTCATGATAGAAAAATTTAATAAAACCTAATCTGTGTTTCTAACATGCTTTGCGAAAATAAATGTAGGTAGGTATGCTATTCATTACAAACAAATTACTATCTACAAAATATGTCTGATCATAATATTGGATTTTTAGTGAAATAATAAATTATGGTAACCATATTGTAACCATTGTAGGTATTTCGATATATTCTTACATTAACGTGTTCGGGGAAGTTGTTACAGTAACAACCTGGCCCCAGATTATTGTAACAACTGGCCCCACGTGTACGAAATGAGGTTAAGTCAACGTTTTTTGGTAAATATTGAGAATCAATTACTAACAATAGCATGCCAATATCGAGAAATATATACGCTTCAAAACTATATAATACACATATTTATACTACTTACCAATTTCTCACAAATAAAAACAAAAGCCACCTGACAACGGTACAGTTTTAGACCCGAAACCACATTCTAAGCAATAACACTATGATCGATGGATGTCTGACTTGAGTATCAATATCCGTTCACAGATGACGGGTCGGTTGACCCAACTTTCCATAAAATATCGGCAACTCATGATACTTGTTGCGTTTTAAAATAATTGTGTAACAACTTGCCCGTGTAACAACTTGCCCCCCTCTCCCCTACCTCATACGAGGCAATGTTGCCGATTTTAGGGCTTTATGTAGTGTGCAATATCTAATCCAAGACTTAACGTACTCTATGCAGAGAAACTAATAGGCTGACCAAATTTTCACCGTCATAGAAATTTAAATAACTTGCAATGAATACAAAATGACTACATGCTCTATTCACAGACTCCAAACAGATCTATGATAGAGTGTATAGAGGAAAAATGAACGATGGACTAAGATCCAGACAATTGAAAATACCAGAGAAATTAATTCAATTAGTAAGAATGACCTTAGAAAGAACAAGTCACGTTATAGTTTGGAGTAGGCATACATCGGAAAAGTTTTTAGCACAAAAAGGCCTGAGACAAGGTAACCTATCGAAAGTAATATTCAACCTAGTTTTACCGTAGCAGAATAAAAACCATGAAACAATCTACAGTAATGAACATCAGTTTATGGCTTTCGCCGATGACCTGACGCTGCTATAAAAAAAAACAAAAAATAAATTGCAAAAAATTACAAAAAGATTAGAAAGAGAGCAACGAAATTCGGCATAAAGCAAAGTACTAAATGCTGTATTGTTTTCTTTTGACAAACGTTAATGGGTAAAACATTCTTACATTTTTTTAATTCTTATTATAACTATATTAATTTTATGTTAAATTAAGTGATAAATTAAATTACTAATAAAATTTTCGTTTCAGATTCTGAGTTCGTTCATGTTGTCTATATCTGCGATCGTTATGTCATATCTACAAAATCCGCAACCTATGACTCCACCATGGGCATCTGCAACTAGTTAGAACTTATTGCAAACATCGAGATAACCAAAAATTTAACTTTGACTTTTATTTTCTATTTCTATTGATGTTTATTGTTAGGAACGGATGTTAAAGGATTATAGCAATGGTAGATTATTTACAAACTGTTAATTTGAAATAAAGTTAATGTTATACTTGCCTTTTTGTATGTAATATCTTGAAATATCTGATTATAAATTACCATCCACCTGATTAGGTATACCAGAGGTAGTCCAATATTTTCTTTGGCCGAACTATGAATTTGAAAATAAAATCGGATTCATCAAGGTATGTAAAGTAAAATTCTAAAGGTTACTTCATAACTACCAGTAGGTAGGTACGTACAGTTTAAACCACAAAAGATATCGTTATAGCATAAGTAAGAAATATAGTAGAAAATCTCTTAAAAATGGACAAAAACCTTCTTCTTTTGACTGTTTAAAGCAGTGGTCACCAACCTCTTTAATGTGTTGAGCTAGTTTGTTAATTTTGGAATAAACAGCGAGCTACCCACACGGAAGCCACGTAACGCAACGTAAATGAAATAATGCACAGTTAATCTATCATGATATGTATTTATTTTACTGTTTAACTGGTAATACATAATACATAGATAGGTACTAATAATAAACTAATAACAGAATAACTAATATTACTAGTACGTACTTGTTCATAGCTACATTCCTACCTATCAAACGAAGGTATTTGAAAAATAAACCCAAACTTTTATCCAGCCACAACGGCATGTCACGTATGATTTAAAAATAGTTAATAATAACAACAAAAAAGTAACGCACTATCATAAACATAAACATTGAAAAATAAAAAAGCACGTTCAATGAGAAGGCTGACAGTCAGACTCATCGATAATTTTTTTAATGTTTGCAGTATAATTTGATGCAACCATTCGAATACAATTATCCAAATGTTCATCTGTAAGTCAATTCCGATATTTGTTCTTAATAAACTTCATATTCACTTTCAAGGCAACACAGCATAGAACTGAGTATTTGTCTTTACTTACAATAGGCCAGATACATTCAGTACTTGAGACTAACGATTTTAAGGCTAAATCATTTTGAAACTCAATAACTTCCATTTCTGTTGCAGCGATGTCTTCGCCAAAGTTCTGTATAATACAAGCTGCAAACTGCTGGATATCAATTTCCATAAAGGGTAAAACAACAAACTGCGCTAATAAAGCCATTTCATTGAAATCCTTAAAACGATTTTTGAAGTTACTCTTCAGGGTAGAAATTATTTCTACATGATATTTGTTACCATAGGAATGGATTTTGAGATATTTTTTCTGAAAGAATAGGAAAATGCTTGGAATTGCTATTAATTATGCTTTGTTCCCAAAACTCCAGCTTTTTGATAAATGCTTTTATATCAGAAATCATTTCCGTTAGTTCTTTGTCTCTACCCTGAAGCTGCAAATTAAGTTCGTTTAATTTCTTTGTAATGTCCACGAGAAAACCAAAATCTCTAAGCCAGATTGAATTTTCTAGTTCCGGAGTCGGTTCATCGCGTTCTTTGAAAAATTGAACTATGCCAGATAGGACATCATTAGAGTGAAGGAGTAGGTCCCGTATTGATAGTTAACTTCATCGGCCAAGTTTATGAATAATCTTCTTTGTAACGCTTGAGCTCTAATTTTGTTCACAATTTTTACCACCAGTTTCATAACGTTGTTTAGTTTCAGGAAATTTCCACATAATGCTTGCTGATGGATAATGCAGTGGTAACAGAGAAATTACGGAAAAGTTTCATCTTTACGACACCTTTTTCGATACCTTCCAATTTCGAAAAGCCTACCATTTTCGATATTGGAATTTTCTCGGAAGAAATAATATTTTTAAATGAGAAAACAACTCCTGTCCAGTAGTGTGTCTTTTCAGTGGAATAAACTTCAAAAGATCTTCTTTAATCGTAAAATCACTAAAAACCATCCTGACGAACACGGCCATCTGGGCAGTGTCAACGACATCTGTTGATTCATCCAGTTGAAGTGAAAAATAAACACAGTTATGTATAAACAAAGTCAGTTCTTAACTGTAAAAAAATATCATTGCTCATTACTTCTACACGTCTCATCACTGTATTAGCAGAAAGTTGCATAGATTTTATAGCTGAAACTATCTCGTCTTTATTTCTAAAGTTGGCAAATAACGAATCAGTACCTTCTAAAAACGCCTGTTTTATCATTTCCTCGTCTAAGGCATCTATAAAATAAGAAAATAATTTTATGACAATCAATTCGTTCTAAAATCCTACCGCATGCCTTTGACTTGTCGATTTCCTTTCCCCTCAAACCAGCAAATCTAAAATTAACTTAAATATACAGTTCAAGATTTTTTCCGCGCTCTTTTTTTACTTATTTCAAAAGTATAAAACCTAAAAATATTTTTTAAAACGTGGGTTTTTTCATTATTACGATTGTAATTGGTCGGAATATTAATTGCACAATGCAACAATTAACAAGGAATCACTTAAAATACTGATACATTCATATAATTTTTTCCTTTTTCCATATTCTCTTCTTGACTATCATCATTCAATTCGATAATAAATTTATTTCGACCATTAATGTGGAAGTGCCCAATCTTTTTATAGTATCCTTCAACATTTATCACTTTGGCGATTCTTTCCTGCCGGTCTTCTTTGGTAATATTAGATATTTCTTTTTTACTTATCTCAATTACCTTCTTATCGAAATTGGAAAATGTATTGCACGCCTTAAGGCGCGTACTGACTTGAGCAAATTTATTAGCAGGAATACTGTGTGCCTAAAAATGCTCAGGTTTGTGCATGTGCCCACATAAAGTTTTCCCGCACGAATGCTATCCGTCAGGCAATTTGCTCAATGTGGACGGCATTTGTGAATGTAGTGGTTGTGCTCGTACACTGTACAGGCTGATTTTAGTTAAAAACTGTTTAATTCGAAATAAAAAAAATGGAGTGGAGTAACGAACAGTGCTTGCAGTTGACGATTATGAACAACATCAAATTTTATGGAATGCCAAACATTCTTCGCTTTTTTTTGTCGAAATTCAATGAGTAGCCAAGTATTGTAAACAATTTTAAAGTAAAGGAACGTGAACACACGTGAAACAAGTTTATGAATTAAACCAGGTTCATTTATATTCACAATTTTCTAAATAAACATATAATATGTAACAATATTATCAATTATTCTTACCTTTACAGTAATAACCACATAATAATTTGGATAATCACAAAGAGCCTTGCATGTTTCGGGAATGATGGGAGATATAAGCTGTTTTGAAACTTTAAAAAGGCATTGCATACTTGTATACGAATCTCCGGTTGCTAAGCAATGTAGAGTTATGGCAAGTCGTTCTTTAACAGAAACAGGAGTTAAAAATTTTTGTATCTATTTTGCTTATTTTAGCACCGATCATATTGATTAGTATTTCAAAATATATCTAAGACATATCAATAAAATTTTTAAATTTGTTCAATGGTTTCTTGAAATTTTAAATCTCTAACAAAACAGTTCCACTATATATCTACCTGCTTCTATACAATTGTATTATTCACCATAGCTTATCCCCCTTTTTTCTGTTTAAGTATACTATGGTAAATTATGGTAAATCAAAATCACTAGCACGAACGCGTGTGCGCGCACAGCGCGCGTGCGAGTGAATTTGCTCAAATCAGTACTCGCCTTTTTATACTTGGTTTTAATTGTTCCCAAATTAACTCTATAGGTGTCATACCCGACAAGTACGTCACATGGATGTCCGAAGGATGTACCTCATTAAATGTCCGGACATCCGTTTACATAATTTGGACGTTCCCGGGATGTTACCAAAAAGTACGTCCCCTGGGCGTCCCAGAGATGTTCATTGGGACGTATAATCCGACAAGCGAGAGCTGGTGGGTGAGCTGCGCGAAAATAGAAAAGGAATTATTCTAAGAGAGATAGGAGAGGTACTTAATCGCGATTATAGGTATATAGTATAGGTACTTAAACGGTTATACACGATGTGAACTCCTAGCCGACTACTATGGAAATGAGCAATTCCTTCCACTTTTCAATTTGTTCTACGCGCAACCCGCCAGCTCTCGCTTGTCGGGTTATACATAGTACGTATACAGAACTTAATACGGACTTAAATAGGACCTAAGAAGGATGTATTGGGGACATCCATTATACGTCCACATGGACTAATACAGGACCTAAATGAGGATATATACAGGATCTAAAGGAACTTACAAAAAAACTAATAAAATGAAAAGCAAAAATAAATGGGATTTTTATTTATTTTTAAGTACATTACTCATACTTACTTTACAAATGTAGCAACTCACGACACAACCACAAAAATTAGAGTGCGCGCAAGCACTCTTGACCACGGCGCAGTAGATGAAATTTGGTTTAGTCACCACTTCCGTGTGAAACGCATTGTACTATGCACTGTATAATTCCATTTACAATAGAACCTTTCTGCCTTTACGTGAATTTGACTCCGCTTTCGCGCAGCTCCATGGTCAAGAGTGCTTGCGCGCACTATACCTAAAAAATTCCTATATCCTACCTACTTAAAGACTATAATAATAAATTACCAAACTATAAACTAGTATCGAGACAAATAATTCTAATTACAACCACAATCACAATGATTATAATTCGAGAAATAAAAGATTCCGAAAATGCTAGCTAAAAATAAAAATGCGTTAAAAAGAAACATAAATACAAAGAGATAAATAGAAGCGTCGTTAAAACATAACCACATTCTTGTTTCATCTTCTAATTTTTAAATTTCAGTTCCAATACATAACAAAATTTTAGAGATACAGCTCTGCTATAGGATTAGGATTTTTCTCTAAAAGGGGCCTGTCTGTTTTCGTATAAATTAATGGTATTTAAAACTAAATATAACTTTTTAAATAAAAGTTTAGTAGGAAGATATTATATTTTGTAAAAAATATGCTTAAGTAAAAAAATGACACAGTTAACATCCAGAATACATCCCTCATGGGACGTCCCTGGTATGTCCGACTTGAAATATCGCTTGGACATCCCTCGGACGTCCAAAAGGAGTCCCGGGACCGTTGGACCTTAAAATGGCATAAAATGGACGTCCCAGGGATGTCTTTTGCTGTCTGGGACCAAGTTTCATCTATATAGTAAATTCGCCTACTATTTCTTGCCTATATTTAGCAATTTATTCTAGGTACATATTACGTCTGTTGACTATTCTTTGGTGTTCCATGACGTTGAAATATACTTGCTGTGTTTCTGCATTTAAATGCGTTCGAATCTTCTTTACGGGTACTGTTTTTTTCAGGAATTACACCGGCACTTGCACTTTCTACAAAATCAGTGTTGTTATCATACGTAATACTTACCACATTGTCCAATGGACGCCACATCACTACTCAAAATAATTAAATTACAGCAAACAAACCTACACTCAGTAAGGAACTGTTTCCCAACTCAAATCTAAAACCTAAAACGTTTCCGACAGACCTATTCGCTCCGTGGGTCTCCCCTCTATTTACAGTCACGTGACACGTTGTCAGATTTGTGACGACGTTGTAGTATTGAGTCTTATGGGATTATTTTGTTAAACTTAAATATTTCATGTTGTAGTGTTAATATCCGGATACAATTTTTAGAATTAATTAGTTATTTATTTATAGTGACATTTATAGTTCAACAAAAATATTTTTTGTCGTTAATAAAGATTTATTAACATAATCTGCGAAAGTGAGGTTATATATACATTATCAACATCCATGGTACAATGAATATGTTCATTAAATTTCAAGCAATCGCCACCATGAGCAGGTCAGTCGATTTTGCTTTCACACTTTGTTAAAGACTACACTATAATGCACACCCTAACTTGGCGTGATTGGTCACAGCATAAGAGGTGTCTTATGCTGTGTTCAGTTTATGTATCTCTCTGTTTGGCGGTGGTTTGGTGAATTATAGTGTAGTCTTACTGAATGTAATGCAGTAAAAAAGGGGATGAACAGAAATTGCATGTTTCTGAAAAACCATAATCTCATACAAAAAGCGGAGAGGTACGTAGTCCCTGGAAGAGAACAGAAAAGTTTAGAGGAAAATACTTAGAAAAGACGATTCCACATAGAGAAAGCTAATGAGAATAATAATGTTAATGAATGTTCTACAAATAAAAATAATAAGAGGAACCTCTAAATCTTAATAAAAAATTACCTAATTAAAAAAATTAAAACAATATCTATATATCTAATAAAAAAGTATCACTAGTATATCAAAATAAAATAAAACCAAATCAGAATTTAATTTTACCTACATAATGTCAAAAGGAAAATAATTTTTAATTTCTAATAAACTTGTAATTGCCAGCTTAATTCTAAAATGGGAAAATCATTCGCTTTGTATAAACCACAATATATTGCTAATAAATTCTTTAGCGATATACTGTGCCACAATACCTCAATTAAACACGAAACCCGCCAATTTTTAAATTGGGACCCACCCACCAACCAATCACGCGAAGTCAGTGAATGGACAGCAGGAGTATGATGTCCATCGAGCAATAAGACAAAAGAGGGAATGTAAAGGTAGAAGGGGTAAACATATTGATAGACAGGAAGTGCCATCTTGAGAGGCCACTTTAGACAAGGATAGACTTTATTTATTGTTTGTCCCAACTGTCACATGAAATTTTATTTATATTGAAGTTTTTTACCAATTATGTCACTTTTTAGACTATTATCGTTAATATTTAATTAAAACTTTCTAGTCTGAAAAATATTTTATAGCTATTGTTAACAAATGTTGGAAAATTTAAATTTAGCGCCTTTGCATTTCCGGATGTGTCCGCCATCAGAGGCCACTTTTTTGGTCTCCTTTTTATAACGATTAGATTCCCTCTTTTGTCTTATTGCTCGATGATGATGTCACATCTGCCATATTGTTGTTAATACTTTCCAAACAAAAGTTGAAATGCCAAATCTCAAGACTTTTTAATTTCTATAAAGTTAACATTTTGCTTCCTCTGCTACTTTTTCATTTAAGTTCAGTGTTTTTTTTACGATAATACCACCACAATTCAGTGTTCTATTTATATGAAATATAGTTTAAAAGTATACATTAAAGAAATTCTAACCTTACTTTATAGATGCATGCATTTTATTGCTATTTTTATAAAACAACGTGCTTTATTATTTACACAACCTTGTAAAATTGTTGTAGTAACTATTAGAATACTTAGATATTGCAAAAAGCGGAAAGATTCTGTAAAAAAAATTAAAAAACAACGAAAAATACAAATTATCCACACTAAACAACGTTTGTTTGGAAAGTGAAACTGACAGATGTCAATCAAATCTACGTCATCACTCCTGCGGTCCATTATGTGTAGTCTCTTTGTTAACCCTCGGAGCGACAGTCTGTGCGAACCGGTCAGTGTAAAAGAAGAGAGGACCAAACGTTGCGCTCTTACAGCTTACTCTTACTTATTTCTTACTAGATATATTTCTTACTTATACTATACCCATATTATTTACACATATATTTAACTTCTACAGGAATTGAGCGTAATGGGCTCGTGCAGACATGTGCCAAAAAAATTACATTAGCTATTACACAGATACGCCCAACTGTGTTGGCACAATGGTTTAATACTTCAATTGTCGCTTTTGTTTGTTTATTTTGTGACAACGTTGGAATTCTCTTTTTGTAACTGTATCTTTTAAAACAATTTACTATTTTTATCAAGAATACGTTACAATTTCTCTTTACTATATATAATTTACAATAAAATAAGTTTATTTTGACGTTAAGATTTTTACTTCGAAAATCGTTCTTAAAATACAAAACATTAATAAATTAAACAAATAAAAAATTCATACCCTCATGTTTGACAAGTTCCGCCGGTCGGGTTTTGTGTTTTTTTTAGCGAAATTTCTATACTTTCTATATTATGCTTTTTTTTCTCTATAGTAAAATGCTAAAGCGAGAGTCACGGAACTATCGCCACAAGATGGCGTCGTCATGCCATAGTCCACACCATAATTTTGAAAAATAAAATGTGTGTTAATTTATTGAAATTTTTTAATAAAATTTTCAATATTTTATTTTGAATTTTAATAAAAAATTTCAATAAATTAACATACATTTCTAAAATATATCTTTGGAATAAATGTAAATAACTTTTAATAATTTAAATAATATAAAATATCACTTTAATTTAACAATCACATAATATCTTATCCCTATTTCATTTGTTAACATCTATCTCCTCAAGAACTTCCCCGCTAATTATCAAACAGTTCCAATTAAAACCGAAGATCATCCATCACCAGCAATACAGGATAGTTTCAACTATGTTTTCCGAATCATTAACTAATAATTCTTATACCGGCATGTAAGTAGTATTTTGGTTATTTACTAATTTAATACAATTCAGTAGATTGTCTTATACCAATTTGTGAGTTTTTACTTTGTCTGCTTAATAAATGTTATCAGATTAATAAACACAATATTGGCATAATTACTGTAATTTTATCTTTATCCTTAGAAGACAGCACCCTAATGTGGGCTTTTTATAATTTCAGCATATAATTTACTTTGCCCCTTAAGTGGGGCACCTTCAGACGTTTTTGAAAAAGTGGTTTTGATTTTTAAGTATAAGTATAAGGTATATAAAAGTATAGGTTTTAATATTAAAAGCATATATACAGTGAAAGTTGGTTGAACAATGCATTTTATGAATATTTTCTTTCTTTATTTGGTGAGGTATTTAGAGTGATGACAGTTCAAATTTGTATGGCTGAAGGAGCCCCACTTTCCTCTATATCAAATAGAAATGCCAACATAGTACGGAACACCAGCCTAATTGAATAGGAACTTTTTCTCGATTTTGATGAAAGTACATAAGCTATTTATTTTGAAGAAAGGAATATGTCATCAGCAGGTATTAATAGGTTATGAAGCGTAAAGACAATATGCTTCTTTTAAGCTCTTTCAATAGAAAGAAGAGGGATTTTGCCGAAACAGCAGAGCATTTAAAAATCTATAATTAATTGTTAAAAATATAATTTATTTATTTGTACAATATATACATTAGATTTTATTAAATTTACGATACATTTTTATTTATTCAAACATTTTAATTATAGTATTTTATATTTCGTCATAATCTGTCAGCACCACACTAAAATATATGTATATTAATACGTCCTTATTTTGTAGTTGTTTAAAAAGTTGTTTGTATCATTTAATTTTTTGAATACCTTCTGAGAATAGTGAACAGTTTTATTTTTTAGAAATCAGTGCCAGTCCTTTAGTTCCATGTTATATCCAGGCAACATATTCCCAAATAAATAAAGAATATGTTAGGGCGAGCGCCCACCAAAGTGGCGTGGCAGTGGCAAGTAGCAAGTAGCACGCGTCTAGCATAATGTAACCAATGAAAACGAATGATTCAGTTTACACCAAAATGACAGTAACGTCATTCATTCTAATCATTCGTTAGGATTGGTTACATTATGCTAGACGCGTGCTACTTGCTACTTGCCACTGCCACGCCACTTTGGTGGGCGCTCGCCCTAAGGACTGTAAGCAACATGTAATGCAGGAGTGCATTTACATTTGTCGGTAGATAGAATTTGTAACGAGGTTGTTTTGCAAAGGATGGGAAAAGCTATGGAAGTCATCAGAACAGTCAAAATTCGCAAACTGAAATATTTTGATATTCTCTTTTGTTTTTTGTTAATCATTAGTCTTACTGTTACGTTAGAAATGTCCTACGGTTAATTTTCGCAAGAGACTCCTGGTTCGAAAAAATACACAATTGGTATTAAAATACACAATTGTGACTTGTGAAAGATGACTGGCCCCAATAAAAATTAGAAGTTGATAAAGAAGACTGTACCTACAAAAAGAAAAAACACGGTTCGTCACTACTGAACATGACGTCTGACGATTGGCATCTGCATTACTTTTCTCAGTACATAAAACTTTTATGCAAGAAATTCAAACGAAAAACGTACATGTGAACTGAGGAAATCGATAAAGCCGAAATATTTGTATTGAAGCTAGTGCAGAACGAAGCGTTCGGTTCAGATACGAAACGAATTTCCTCGCTAAACTCGTTTGTCGATGAATTTGGACTTTAAACGTTTGGACGTTTAAAAATTCGCGTTATTGAAAGACTTGATACGGAAGATTTTCGTCTGCCTATCTTACTCCCGGTTGAACATTTTATAGAGCTTAAGTTAATTTTAAGCCTACACAAAAGCTCTTGTCATGTATGTACACAAGGACTACTTTAGAGGGTAGACCGATTGTGCGGTCCATTTTAAAAGAATCTGGTGTGTGCAAGAGACAAGAAGGGAAATCGAAGTGCAAACGCCTTCGTTGCCGGCTGATAGAGTTCGGAATGCTACAGCTTTTGAAATTTTCGTAGTGGACTTAGCGGGACCTCCTTACTTGAAATCGGGCGAGAAAGCAGTGGTTTGCTTGTTCACTTGTGCCGTTTATCGTGCAGTTCATCTGGAACTCATTACCTTGTTGTCGACAAATGCCTTTATTCAAGCCTTTCGTCGCTTTGTTGCAAGGCGAGATAGTTTATAGTGTCAATGGAACAACTTTTACGGGATTGGATAATGCGCTTAAGCAATTGTACTGGAATACTATTGCGGAATATAGGTCTACACGACGTATTAAGGGGCGTTTCAACATCCCTACAGCTACATGGTGGGGTGGATTTTGGAAGCGATTAGTAGGTATTGTGAAGGGACTTTTGCGAAAAGCTTTAGGTCAAGCGTCTCTCAATTGTGAAGACTTATTGACATTATTGTGTAATTATAAGAGTATAGTCAACTTGCGTTCGTTAACGTATCTTTCGGACGATCCTACTGAGTTAACCCCAAGTATGTTTTTAAAGCAACAAGTCAGTTACGAGTTTCCGGATTGTGATTTGCAAGAGCAGAATTCTCTCACACGCAAAATACGGCGTTTACAAGAGTTGAGAAATCATTTGCGAAAAATATTTCGTGCTGAATATCTTGGCGAGAATGTCCAATGTAATACTCTACCCTGTGGAAGTCAGACGGTTTCAGAGAGGTTACCCAAGAGAACGTTGGTCCAGTTTGTGGAAGTGAGTGCGAGAATGATAAAAAGCAGAGCACCCGACTTAAATGAAAGATATACGCGTTGTGGTCGGGTGGTGAAAACTCCTTTAATATGCAAGTGATATTTTCGTAATTTTTCGTGTCTATTTTTTGAGAAATTATATCAAATTTCTGAAGGTGGGACTGAATGTCAAGTAACTATTTAATATGTTTATTTAAAAAATTCCCTAATCAGCACATCGCCTCTCTAACCGACGGCTGGTGAAGGCAATTAAATTGTATGACTTTTTCCTCTAAGAATGTACGGAATATCGTAATATTAATATTAGGGTTGTATAGATATAGTCAGTCGAATTGTACCATCTAAGCAAACTGAATTAAATAAAACTTTAAAGTCACATTTGTGTATTTTAATACAAAAGTATTTTTTTTATATAATAGAAATTTAATTCTGTATTTTTTCGAACCACTAGTCTCTTGCGAAAGTTAACCATAGGACATTCCTAACGTAACACCTACCCATTCGACGTATCTACCTTGTTCTCCAAAATGTCCAGATTTTAATGATCTCCAGCCTTCACTGTTGCCTTACCTCGAATAACCCTACGATGTCCAAGTCGACGCGATGTTCTTTAGTTCCTCCTCTATTTCAAGTATTTTATTGTCTGGCTACAATGTACTCGCGTTGTAGGTTGTAATTTTTAATTTGTGGCTGATTGTTGTGTTTTTCGAATATGTTGACGAGCCCCTCCCCCAGAATCTTTGGTACGGATTGACGAATCGATGTGAGATTGTGGGCGTCTCACCATCTTCACCTGGGATATAACTACTGTTTTAGAATTCGTCATTTGTGTTTTAGCTATTTAAAACACCTCACTTGGCTAATACGTCTTGGCGAGTTGGTTTGGATGTGGAAAGAGGAGAGGGTGCAGATGGGAATGCCCCTATTCCTGAAGTAGATATATCCACTGCATCTGCACAGTACCGAGTAATTGCGAACGTCATGGGCACCTATTAGGGTATCTATCTTAAAAAAGAATAATTAACATGATAACAAAGTTCCTAGTACAAACATAATTATTGAGAAATTCGATATGCAACAAATAAAACACATTATCTCAGGAGCATTATTTCTGGTAACCAAACACTAGTTCTAAGGACTAATAATTCAACATATAAGTAGAAGAATCTATGGACGGTTTTGATTATCACAGGTTTTTCAAACTAATATAATAGTTATTTCCAACATTTCATAAAGCAACGTCTCGATATTTCTGTACATCCTCAGCAGAGGTATTAGTAGTATTTGTTAGAGAGTTTTTACTCGACAGTTTGTCAATTTTCTTTTTATATATCAAAAAGTCAGGGCCATCCAGTGGTCCGTAATAGATAGGAACTCCGTAATTCGCAATGGGTTGGGCGTAAAATCCTGTCCGATTTTTGATAATATGGCTACTTTTGTTAATTACATTTAAAGCGTCTACTGATTGACATTTTGTTAACTTAGGCGTTTTCGGAGGAATGTCGTTGTTTGGAATAATCGCGCTGCTGGTCTCTGATATTGTTTCGGTTAACCAGGGCTGGTACTGATGGTTTAATTTTTCGCTTAATATGGTGTGCTCTTCTAGAAGTCGTAGATCCATCAGAGATTGTGCTCTTTTATCTGAAAAATAAACATAAAGTAATTAATTATTTTTAAAAATGGTATAATACAAGATAAGAATGGATTCTGGAAATTTTAGGAGCCACTGACCAAATTTTATGTCCAAGACTAACATAAATAATATTCATTTATATGGGCTTTTGAAAGCAACTCTAATAGGACCATATAAAGACTCTCCAAGAGGATCACAAGATAATTGTATAGGATAAAAGATACAAAGATACATGGATAATCAAAGATAATAATAAAATGTCGAAATCACTAAGCATGCTTAAAATGCCAAAGAGAAATGGTTTACCGAAAATACATAAAAAATAGAACAGCTATAAGAAAAACATATTTAATTTACATCAGCAAGTGAAAGAACAATAAGAAAAATAGAAAAAACGTTATATTTGCTTGACGAAGATAAGTCAATTATAAGTAACATTACAGATAAAATCGAAATATAGAGAAAATATATTGAAGATCTATTTGAAAACGATAAAAAACATAATTCAAAATCAAGAAGGTCTAGATATAAGAAAAGAGGAAATTCAACATGTTTTGAATAACATGAAAATAAAAAATTCACCTGGACCTAACAATGTTCCCATAGACGTTATTAAACTATTCTTTGGCATACTAGAAAG
Organism: Diabrotica balteata; assembly: GCA_918026665.1. Taxonomy (NCBI): domain Eukaryota; kingdom Metazoa; phylum Arthropoda; class Insecta; order Coleoptera; family Chrysomelidae; genus Diabrotica; species Diabrotica balteata. The sequence continues at coordinate 144,668,799 of OU898277.1, read as the reverse complement.
TCTTTGCTCTCCATATATGGAGAGCAAAGAGAAGTGTGGAAAAGATAGAAAAAACCCATTAATAAATAAAACAATCTAAATTAAATAAAAACAAGGATGTGTTATATAAAAGAACTTTATAAAGAAGACATTATTAGACGTACATAAGCAGAAAAAGAAAAAATTGATGATGACAAGATAAAAATAACAAAAACATCAGAGATAGCCTATGTAAATTAAAAAACAGCAAAGCTCCTTGCTCCGATGACATACCAAATGAACTCATAAAATGCGGTTAATAGACAAATTAGTGACTATGAAAGTAAAAAAACCAGTCCAACAAAATTGTAAAGGGATCCAATAGGAGCCCAAAAGTTAAAGAGAAAACGAAAGTTAAAATCAAAAAAGTACATTTCGGTATGGCTACGAGACATGAGTAATGAAATAGAAAGATATGTCACGAATCCAGGCAGCATAAACGAAATTTCTAAGAAGCGTCATCATCCAGCCGAATTTTCACATCCATTGTTGGATATAGGCCTCCTCCAAACGTCTCCAGTTCTCTCTATCTCTAGCTGCTGCAATCCAGTTTGTTTCTATTCTAATTAGGTCGTCGGTCCATCGGGTGGGTGGTCTGCCTCGACTTCGCTTGTCGGCTCTTGGTCTCCACTCCAATAATCTCTTCGTCCATCTTCCGTCTTCCATTCTAGCAACATGTCCAGCCCACCTCCACTTTTGTTTATTGATTCGCAGTATAATATCGTCTACGCCAGTTCGTCGGCGTATCTCCTCATTTCTTACGCGATCTTTCAAGGTCAGGCCCAGCATTGATCTCTCCATTCGCCTTTGTGTTACCCTCAGTTTTTCGGCAGTAGCTTTCGTTAAAGTTAAGGTCTCTGCTCCGTAGGTCAAGACTGGTAAGATGCATTGGTTAAATGCCTTCCTTTTCAGGTGAATTGGGATATTTGTTTTAAAAATGTCTTTCATCCGTCCATATGCCGCCCATCCCAACATGATTCGTCTATGTAGCTCGCAGGTTTGGTTATCTCTGGTTATTCTAATTTCATGACCCAAGTATGTGTATTTATCGATTAATTCTACCTTGTTGTTATTGATCTGTATCTCTTCGCTGGGAACCATATTGGTCATCATTTTGGTTTTCTCGAAATGTATCTCTAGCCCAGTTTTTTGTAGTATGTCATTCAGTTCTTGGAGCATGTCTTTGATCTCTCCGAGATTATCTGACAGAAGCACGATATCGTCCGCAAAACGTAGATGGTTTAATCTTTCTCCATCGATGGATATTCCTTTCTGTTGCCATGTTAGTCTTTTAAATGCATACTCAAGAACGGTAATGAACAGCTTTGGTGACATGGTATCACCTTGCCTGACTCCCCATTTTATCTTTATTTTATTAGTTGCAGAATATAGACTTATGGTTGTTGTGGCATTTTCATATATATTTTTAATTATATTACAATATCTGTGGTCGATCTTTGTAGTGCTCTTAAGATGGACGGTAGTTCCACTGTATCAAACGCCTTTTTAAAGTCTACAAATATCAATGCCAAGGGACGGTTATATTCGTTAGTTTTTTCTATTAGGATTTTTAGGCACTGCAGGTGATCGTTTGTGCCGTAATTAGGGCGGAAACCAGCTTGTTCCCGAGGTTGGTAAAAATCCAGCTTTGTCTCTAATCTATTCGTTATTATTCGGGTGTATAATTTATAAAGATGGTTAAGGAGACTGATTGGTCTGTATCTTTCCAGGTCTGCTATATCTCCCTTTTTGTGTAAGAGTACAGTTATTGAATTATTCCACTTTGTTGGGATATTTTGATTCCATAGGCATAGATTAAAGAGCTTTTGAATTTTGGCTGTCAGTACTGAGACTCCTATCTTTATCGTTTCCGTGACGATACCGTCCTCCCCCGGAGCTTTGTTATTCTTCATCTTTTTTAGGGCCTTGTAAATTTCGTTCAAGGAGATTTCTGGAATATCTTCGGAACCCTGATTTTGAACCTTCCTCTGTTGATATTCGACTATATCTAGAGTCGATTGGTTGCTATATACTGTCTCATAGAATGGTTTCACAATTTGTAACAAATGTTCTCTGTTTGATGTGATGTTGCCATTTCTATCCTTGAGTTTGACTATTTGTTTATTTCCATTTGTGAGTTTGCGTCTCAATATTTTCATATTCTTATTTTCCTCAATGGTTTTGATGATTTTCTCATCTTTGTATTTTCTTAAGTCTTTTCTGATTTCTCTTGATACTTCCTTGTTCATTCTATTTATATCGTCGTTACTAGAGTTTTCGTCGCTTCTCAGTATTCTTCTTTGTTCCATTTTTTTCTGTTTCCAGACTAATTTTTTCTTCCTTCACGCTTTTTGGGCAGCATTTCTTTTGAGCTTCTGTTATTGCTTCTACTATTATGTCATTTAGAATGTTAATATCATTTGTTGATGATTTTTCTTGAAGGAATTTACCGATATGATCTTCAAAATTTTGTTCGTTGTTTGGATGTGTCCATCTGTCTGTGTCAAACAGAAGAAGCGTCAACTATATACAAAATTAGATCAGATAAGAAACACTGAAATCAGGAAAGAACTCGGCATATTCTCAATATAAGAGAAGCAAGAATCTACCACTACCGTACCAACTGGTACTACCAAATAGATAGAATGAGTGAAGACCGTATACCAAAAATTGTTATAAAATGATGACGCTTTCACTAGAAAAGTTATAAAATTAAAAAGTAAACATAGATTACTAGGTACGATAAAGATGCAACAAGGAGCATATGAAAATAAAACTTTTGGCACATTAATAGAGAACTTTGCTCATGGAAATACCAATAACTAACTCCAAATTCTGGAATAAAATTAAACGACAACTGTTAAAAGTCATACTTACGGGATAAACTTCCAAAGTCGTTGTGCTCAAAATTTGGCACAAATATGCTAGCATTAAATTCACTGGTAGTAAAAAATTGGCAACCATCATAAGGCAAACTCATCATCATATTATTTGGTATTGAATTGCTCCATAAGTTAGGAGTTGATCCATACCTGTAAGTTTAAACAACATGACAATATAAATACTAGATATTTACCAGATACAGTATTTACACACAATATTTATTATAATTTTTAATTAACGTGAGATAATCATAAAGTTTATTGTCTTACATTTGGGAATTAGAACTCATCTAATATTTTCTTCTTCTCAACGTGCCCTATCAAGTCCCCTTGACGTTGGCGATTAACATGGCAAAACTGTCTCTGTCTCGAGCTATTCTAAAGAGTTGCTCAGCTTTCCTTATTCCTGTCCACGTCCTGATATTCTTCAACCAAGAGGCCTGCTTTCTACCAATTCCTCTGCGTCCTTCGATTTTACCCATCATAATAAGTTGGAAAATATTATATCAGTCTCCCCTTACTACGTGTCCAAAATAGGCCATCTTTCTACATTTGATGTTATCAAGCAGCTCGCGAGCAGCATTTGCTCTCTCAAGGACTGCCACATTTGTCAGCATAGCCGTCCATGGAATTTTTAGTATACGTCTGTGCAACCACATTTCAAAGGCCTCCAGACAATTAATGGTGGATATTTTTAATGTCCATGCTTCGACACCGTATAAGAGGACTGACCAAATATAGTATTTAACCATGCGCTTTCGAAGTTGAAGTTGCAAGTTATCATTCCAGAAGAATGATCTCATTTTTAAAAATGTCGTGCGGGCTATCTCGATTCTACATTTTATCTCTTGATCTGGATCTAGTTGTTCAGTAATATGACAACTTAGATATTTAAAACTGGACACTCTTTGAATTATATGACCATCAACATATAATCGTGCATCTTGATATGCTAAACGGCTAAACACCATGTGTTTTGTTTTTGAACAGTTTATGTTTAGGCCAAACTTTCTTCCCACTGTATCAATGACATTTAAAAGGCATTGTAGTCCCATGGTATGTCATCACTTAAAATAACTGTATCGTCTGCATATCTGATTGTATTTATCAGAATTCCATTAACTTTCACGCCCCATTCCAAATTATGCAGCGCTTCTTTAAATATTCTATATGAATATAAATAAAATACCAGTGGGGATAGTATACAACCCTGTCTGACACCTCTTTGTATTTTACATATTTCTGTTGTTTTTTCATTTATGCAAGCTGTCGCTGTTTGACGCCAGTATAACTTTTTCTATGAATCGTATGTCTTGACTATCAACTCCTTTATCTTTTAATATTGTAATTAATTTGTGATGCTGTACTCGATCAAAGGCCTTTTCATAGTCAATAAATACAGCAAAGACGTCTTTCCTTTGATCTCGACATTTCTGCAGTAATACATTTAGTGCAAAGAGGGCGAGGTCCCTGTTCATTTCTGAAGCCAAATTGTGTTTCATCCTGGTCTTCTTCACATTTATCTCTGATTCTACTGTGGATGATGCGTAGAAATATTTTATAATTCTTTATTTGAAATTCGGGATAAGAGGTACACGATGCGTTACGTTGACAGTAACGCATCGTAGTATATTCGGAAAAGATCATACGTGCGTGTACATAATAGGTGCAAAAATTGCTTAGTTAGATGACTTAAAGAAACAAAATTTCAAAATGTCTGCAAACATCGTAGGAAATAAACAACCAACGGATGAATAACCGGAGCACAAAACTAAACTATAAGAAGATATACTTGAAAAAAAAAAAATAGAACAGGCGACAAAGGGCAAAATAAAAAGAGACAAGGCAGAATTGACTATAGGAAGATAATGTTTATGCACTGCAATAATTGGTAGCAGACAAGAAACAAAAAAGGGTACAGTTCACGACCTAAAGATGATACCCAAAGAACTAACACATGCCACATAACAAATATAGAAAGAAAAATAATATAATTATTAGCAAATTGTCTCCTCTTACAGGGATGATTTTCCAGTAATTTAAAATATATTTAAAAACACCCTAAAAACAAAGTAGAAATAATACGGAGAAATAGGGATACTTTTCTTTTGGTCTGAATTAAATGATATGGAGACCAACGACCTATGGTTTTAATATCACAGCGCCACGTACCACATAGCTCACGACAAATTGGATATTATACACGAGCGATTTGAGGGCATGGTGATCTCACGTGGAGGTCTTGTGAACTAGCCACCAAGATCGTGCGAGTTCACCCCGTTAGACTCTTTCTTATGGGTTTTTCTTCAACATAATCCATCATCATCATCATCAGTCCCTTTTAAGTTCACTGCAGGACATTTCGCCTTTAAAGTTTGTATTCCGAGTGGACGGTCTTGTGCAGTAGGATTCAATTTTTCGTCATTTTTTGCAGATCATCTTGGCGTCGTGTAAGTGATCTTCCTCTGTTCCATTTCTTTGTTCTTGGTCTGCGTTTTATTAACTTGGATGTCCACCTCCCATCCTTCATCCTTGCCACGTGCCAGCTCATCCTGCAAGTTTTCCCCACAACGTCTGTAAGTCTAGTTTGGTTTCGTAGGTCTTCGTTTGTCCCTTCTGCTATCATTAAACTCTCCATCATTTCTTGTGGTAATCTTAGTTTGGAATCTTTTTTTAGGGACAGTGTTTCCGTAGGTAATTATTAACAAAACACACTGATCGAAGACTTTCCGCTTCAGAATAATCGGTCTGTTGTCGTATACTCAAATGCTCACATACTTAAAAGCGCGGACGGAAAAATTTGTGATCACGAACAACAGTGCAAAGAATGGGAGAGATACATCACTGACCTTTTTGACGATGCTTCTAGGGAAAATGCTCCAAATACTGCCTATGACAACCAGTTGGACAGAGGTCCCAATATACTGAATTCGGAAGTCGAAAAGGCAATACAGCAAGCCAAAAACAATAAAGCACCTGGACCAGATCAAATCCCTGCCGAACTACTTAAACTTTTGGATGAGGAAAGCATTGCCTGCTTAACCACTTTCTTTAAAAAAATTTACAACGAAGGAAAAATACCAGATGATTGGTTAGAGTCACTGTTTATAACATTACCAAAGAAAAGCAGGCCCACCAAATGCAGCGATTTTAGACTAATCAGTTTGATGAGTCACACACTGAAGATACTCTTACGAATTATACAAAACCGAGTATTCCTTCTATGCGAAAGTAAGATGGGTGATAAGCAATTTGGATTTAGAAACGGTCTAGGAACTAGAGAGGCACTATTCTGTATGCGCGTTCTATTACAAAAAAAGTTGTGAATTCCGAAAGAATGTTTATGTTTGTTTCATCGACTTCGAGAAGGCGTTCGACAGAGTCAAACACAATACACTTTTCGACTGCCTACGGGCAGCAGGACTTGACCACTATGATATAAGACTGCTGAAATACTTATATTACAATCAAGTAGCCTCTATCCAAATTGGAGACAGTCCCACTGAAAAAATACCCATCAAACGTGGAGTACGGCAGGGTTGTGTTTTGTCATCCACTCTTTTTAATCTGTACTCTGAAGAAATCTTTAGGGAGGCTTTGGATGACAGACAAGAGGGAGTAAGACTAGGTGGAGACGTAATCAACAATATTAGATACGCTGACGATACAGCCATTCTTGCAGAAAGTTTACAAGATCTCCAAACATTACTAAATCTAGTCAGTGAAGCAAGTTATCGGAGAGGCCTAAAAATCAACATTTCAAAGACAAAGTGGATGGCAGTTGGAAAGATCCATATAGATCAAGGTCTACTTTCTCTTAATGGAGAAGAGATAGAAAGGGTAAATCATTTCAAATACCTTGGCAGCTGGTTAAATGTAAATTGTGACTCTGATGAAGAGATAATATCCAGGATCTAAATATCACGTAAGGCTTTTATGACCTGGAAACCAGTTTTATGCAACAGAAACCTGTCAATGAACATTCGTAAGAAGGTCCTGAAATGTTATGTGTGGTCGATCCTATTGTACAGTTGTGAGACATGGACGTTAAAAACCACAATGCTAAACAAGTTAGAAGCATTCGAAATGTGGTGCTATAGACGAATCCTAAAGATATCGTGGGTTTCGCACACTTCCAATGAAGATGTTCTTCAAATGATCAACTCAGAACGTCTGCTCATAAACATCATAAAGAGGAGAAAAACAGAATACTTCGGCCATATAATTAGAGGACCCAAATACCATTTACTTCGCCTTATAATACAAGGAAAAGTGGAAGGAAAGAGATGGATTGGTCGAAAGAAACTTTCATGGCTGCGTAATATTAGACAATGGTGTGGTTTCACAGTAGAAGAATTATTTCGCGCAGCAGCCGACAGAGAAAGGTTTCAGGAAATTGTAAACATGATGACGGCCAACGTCTGAATACGGACACGGCACCCAAAGAAGAAGATGTCGTATACGTTCTTAAGAGCTCCATATGCTGCCCATCCGTGTTCGATTCTTCTTGATACTTCACCTGTTTCGTTGTCCTTACCTATTCAAATTTCATATCCAATGTATATGCACTTATCAATATAATCCATGCCATCGGTCAAATTCAGCCTGGTTCATGAGTATTTAAAGGCATAGCTTAACGAACGTAATCTCCAATTGCTAATTGATTTTACGTGCCTGCATCAGTTGAAGATGAAATTTTAAGAACAAAAAATTTCAGACTGGGGCTTATAACCCCGAAAACAAAGTACGATTACAAACAATAGTTGCAAAAACATAAAATGCGACGAATATTGATTACATAATTCAATAAATATTGATTGAATGGTCATATAAAAATACATATTTATATACTGAGTGACAATTATTAAATTTTCAGCTTGATTCGTCAATTCACTGTAGAAGCTGGCTTAATAATTTGTTAAAGATCCACGATTTCTTATATAGTCATTGGTAGACCTGGCCATCATTCTGATGAGGTGGTCGATATTCTGTTCCCAGACATATTAGACTATCGTGGTGGCCAAGATAAATGGTTGAAGTGATGTTGATTCATGAAAGCTAACGGTTTTCTTGTATTGTCGAGATGAAAAATCGAATTTTGGATGATGTTTATGTATGAAATAAGATGAGTCTTCACCACTTCATGAATATAGCGTCGGGCTGTTATATTGCCTCTGACGAAAATAAGTGTTGATATGCTACCATAAACAATAACACCCAATACCATATCTCCCACGACGTGTTGAACGTACCCTTCTATACCGAATTGTAGATCACGTTTTTCTTCACGTCGCCTTCTCTCTATTTCATGATCATCATGCATCTCCACACAAAAGCGGGATTCTTCATCACAAACCACCTAATTCCATTCCTGATCCCATAGATTTTTTTTTCTACAACAGACCAAATAGTTACGCCGATATTCAGCTGTGAAAGGTCGCACACAATATGGGCAATAACTGTCGTATTCGGTAATATACCATACCCATACCAACATCCTTCCATGCTCTTCAAACCACCGATTTAGGATAGCTCGAGTACTACTGAATCTGTCTCTTAGAGCTAGAAGTCTTAATTGGCGATCTTGTCGCTCTGTGGTCCTTTTGTGACGTCCAGAACACATCGCTCGGTGTTCTGGACATTCCCGAGTCCACGCTGATACTCACTGCAGTATAAAGATCTGTTGGTCCTCCTAGAACCTATTTTTATTGATAGACTGGCTCCACGTACTCCACGTAACCCAACAATTCGACCCCTCACAAAGTCATTTAGCGGGGACACTCCACGAATTCTACACACTTTACGCGTTTTGAGCAATAAAAAGGGTTTCTCAATCAGCTACACGTAATTTAAAATTTAGCTGACACCATAAAATTCATGGAAAGTGAATTCTTTTTTTTTCACTAGACAATTGACGCAGCCACCACAAAAACTTAACAGATAAACCTGAAAATGTCATCACTGGTTGTTTGTGGGAAGATAAGTCAATATATAAAAAATTAATGTTTTCTAATATACATAGGTGTCTATCTTTTTTTGTTACTCAATATATATACTATTCGAAAGTTTAGAAATATCTAAGTACCTTGGTATTGTGTTGAGATGTTCAGCAGATAGTTCATATGCGTTATTCTGGTAAAACTGGCTATTCAGAGGTGATAAATTTTCACCTGGTAGAGATATGGCCACCATATTTAAGTCTCTGATTCTCTTATGTAATAATTCCTCTTCTTTCCACATTGCATGCAAAGAATGAATAAGAATGATTTCTATCACATTTATTAGTATTCTAATAAGCCAACATGTTAATTCTGTTACCCCATACAGGCTTTCGATTCTCTAAAAAAGAAACACTTTTTATAAGGTATATATATATATTAAAATTATTTAAAATATATACATTAAAGCATTAAAATGACGTTTAAAAATATTTAAATTCTATAGGGCACAAAACGCCTTTTATAATTTAGACATTGTGTGTATGATCCTGCCCTTATCGGCAAAGAATGTGTTATTTCTGCTCCTTAATAAGATACTTAAGAGTTAATATTAATGGTGGAGAGTGATGAACATGATCCGATGAAAAAGAAAAGTGATAAAGAAGATCAATATGATGATAAAACAGGTTACCAAAACAAACCAAACCCCACCAAAATCTAACACAAAAAAGAAAGCAAATATAGAAAGGATAATGAATATGATGCACATTGAATCATAAAGTAAACATCAATAAATGTCAATAGAAGTCAATAAAAGAGCAAAATGAGTTTCGTCAATAAATTAAAGAACTTCTTCTTCATGTGCCTATCCGTGACGAATGTTGGCGATCATCATAGAAATCTTTCTTATCTGTAGCAGCGTTAACAAGCTGCACATATGTTGTGCGGACCCAGGTTCTAAGGTTCTTAATCAGGATGTTTTTCTTCTTCCTGGACCTCGCTTTCCAAATTTTCCCTTGCAGGATGATTTGTAGAAAGGCATATCTGGATTCATTTTGTATAATGTGTCCGAAGTATTGTAACTTTCGAAATTTGTTGATGGCAGTGGCGCACCCAGAAATTTTCCTGTGGAGTGGTTTTGGTTGGGCACCGAATTTTTTTATGCTACCTCCATTTTGAGTCCTTAAAATTTGTGAGTAACAGTGTCGGAATAGTGCCCTGGAGGGATTTTAACCCCCAAAACCCTCCCGGGTGCGTCACTGTTTAGTGGTCAGTACTTCTCGGCTTTTCTTCATTCTTCTAAGGACCTCCTCATTTGTGATTCGCTCCGTCCACGGAATCTTAAGTATTATCCAATATAGCTTCCAGGAGCTTCAGGATTCAATACCACAAAAAAATACAGATAAGGCGTAGCATCGCAGCATTCTTATTTTTATACCAAGAGAGAGGTTGTAGCTCTTAAAGAAGGCCTCCATCCGGTTGAAGGTGGATCTAGCTTTTCCTATACGTGCTCTTATGTCCTGTTTGTTGGTTCATTTTTTATTTATTATTGTTTCGAGGTTGTTGTAGTGCGTCATTATTTCTACTGGGGTATGGTTGAGGTAGACTTGACTTACTGTTATCTTTTTCTTGCTAATTATCATAAGATTGGTCTTCTTTATGATTATATTGAGTCCAAATTAATAACTGTAATATGTGATTTTGTTCATAAGGACTTGTAGGTCTTCTAGTATTTGTCCGCAAATACTATGGTCTCATCTGCATATGTGATATCGTTAAGACGGTACCCGTTTACAAGAATGCCTTGTTCAATTTCACTTCAATTCGTGCAAAGCTTCAATAAATATTCTTTCAGAGTAAAGCTTAAAGATTAGAGGAGACAAAATACAACCACGTTTGATTTTCACATATTTGGTATGTTCATCTTCAAAGCCTTCCAACAAGGCTTTTTAATTATTTTTAGATCTTGGTTGTTCATTCCTGCTTTCTTTAGTTTATTTGCATTATCTTGGCGTATTGTACTGTATCAAATACTTTATCGTAATTAATTAAACAAGCGTATGTTCCACAGTTGACATCTCTGCATCTCTGGAATAAAACTTGTATTAAGAACAAAGCTTCCCTCGTACCAATAGCATTTATGAACTCGAACTGGTTGGGGGAAATTTGACTTGAGCATGTAAATTCTCTAATAGATTATAGGCGGAGGTGACTTATAAGGCTTATCGTACGGTATTATTCGCATTTTTTGGCTCCTTTTTTTTAACAGCAATAAACTCAGACTTAGTCCATTCTCTTGGTATTTCTGCAGAGTTATATATGTTGTTGATTATCTTTGTGATTATTGCGATTGATTGGCCATTAGTTTGAGTAGTTCTACTTGTATATGAGTCTTTTGCAAATTTTTCTATGAGTTCTCCTTTCTTGATTCTGACTCCCAAGTCCATGGGCTTCGATGGTGTCTTAGCTCCAGCTCTAAGCTTGGCTTTATAATCAATCATAATGATGAGAACTTCCTGTCATACAATTTTCTGTTTATATTTCTTGATTTCTTGTTAATACTCAATTACTTCTTCCTCTTTGTTTGCAGTGAGAGCACATACTTAGACGATGTTTATATTGATGTCGTTGGCTTGTGCTTGTAGTAACATCATTCTCTTTGATATTGGTGTAAAGTTAGTACCGCATTTGGCAACCTTGGGTGATACGATTACTCCGACTTTCTCTTCATGTGATCTATCACTTTTTCCCGAGTAGTATACCTTGTGAGCTTCCACTTGTATTTCTCCAGTATCTCATTTCTGCTATTCCCATGTTTTCAATACGCATTCTCTTCATCTCATGTATTGCTTCTTCTTCTTCTGGTGCATATTCGTTTCGAATATTGGCGTCATTCTGGTTATACTTATTTTATTAACTGATGCTTTAAATAGATTAGTTGTTGTTGTGGAGAACCATTTCCACAGGTTTTTTAACCATGATATTCTTCTTCTCCCAATTCCGCGCTTTCCGAATACTTTGCCTTGAAGGATTATTTTCAGTAATCTGTATTTAGTGCCGTTTCTCATTATGTGTCCGAGATATTTTAACTTTCTCCTTTTAATCCTATACATTACTTTAAATAGCATTGTATATTTTTCGTTTTCAATATGCATTCCCTTCATCTCATGTATTACATTGTATAATTTTCCTGCTTTGTATAAGATTTTGACATTTTATATGTAGATGTTGATATTCTTTCTGCACTTTAATTTATCATCTGTTGGTGAACTTAAAACTGTCCTCCCCGAACATCCGATCGGAGGACTTAAACCGGAATTTATTTTAGTATTAAGCATTCCCAAGATTGATTGACTAGAGCACATCATTATGGATCTCTAATGGGTTGCTTGCAATAATACTTGTGCTTCGTCATCCTTATACCAACTCATCCACCCGAAGCCGTTGGTCAGTAAGTGGAGGATTGCTTATTATCGAAAATCATTCGCTAAATGACTCGCCTCGCTGGTTAAACAGATTGGTGAGTTGGGGGAAAAATTAAGAACTATTGGTGAGATTGGTGAGATGGGTTTTCTTCTTCAAGTGCCCTGTCCGTTGCGAACGTTGGCTATTAACATGGCAATTTTGATCTTGTTTGCGGCGCTTCTGAATAGTTCGACCGATGTGAGCCCGAACCACTTCCGCAGATTTTGGAGCCACGAGTGTCTTCTCCTGCCTGGCCCGCGCTTACTGTCTATTTTTCCCTGGACAATCAATTGTAGCAGACGGTACTTATCGTGTCTCAATATGTGGCCTAGATATTCAAGCTTTCTTTGTTTAATTGTATTCACGATTTCTTTCTCCTTTCCGATTCTTTGGTTTTGAGTTTTGGTGGAGATGGGTTTTAGGATAGTGAATTGTGTAAGGTTAAAACTGAATGTCCGGTAAAGACAACGGTCAGCTGCTCCAGTTAGTCGCCTTTACAAGCAGGAGATTCTGTGGGTGTATTCTTCTTAAGTGGCATCCCGGCGATTAAAAAACTAAGTTCGGAAAACACAAAAAAATTGATGAAAATTTAAGCTTTAAGAAATCTAATATTGTGGAGGATAAAATATATGAAGAGGAAAAATAGACTAAAAATGTAGAAATATAGGGATTAAAAATCAATACAAACAAATAGTTAATAGGAATGTTATTTACTATCCTTAATGTGCATTAACTACAATTTGAGTAGAAAATACGTCGATTTGGACGTTTTTCAAAATTCGATGTTCAATTTATAAACATTTAAGATTGATAACTGGTTTTTAAAATACTTTTAATATATACCTATAAATATATAGCTAATATATCAAAAATGACAAGAAAACCAGGAAAGGTTAAAGGACAGTTCAGCTACTTGAGACAGTTTAAAGAGTTAATGGTTAAAGGTTGTTAATTATTATTAAGATTCGATAATTATATATAGAACGTTACTTTTGCTACTACATACGTACCCAATATTGAATGCTCATATATATTACCAAACCTGCCTCCGGAAATGTGAGGAGGGTTACAGCTAACATCCAAACAAGTAAACAGATAGCGTTTTTCTGAAAATAAAATTTAGGTTTCAATTGGTTTTCTTTATTTTTTTTTCATGAGAAGTTATTAAAAGGCCGAAACGTTGCAACAGGAAAGGAACAATTTGTACAAACATATTATAATAGTATATTAAAGTATAAGTGGATATTGAGGTCTTTAAAACACTCGCGATTTTTCGAACACGACGGCGCAGCCGGAGTGCTCGAAATAGAGCAAGTGTTTTAAAGACAGTTATTCACGAATATTTTACGCTATTTTTTTTATTGGTACACTTTGAAATCGTGTATTATTACTACAGAAAATTGAAATAAGAGCTAATAATGTAAAATGGTTAAATTTGTGATGTACATCAATATACCTTTTGTTATTATGGAAGTGAGAAATACAAAAATTAATTTGCAATCTGTCGCATCAGATTAATTGTTATTACTGGTTATATATTGCTTAAATGAAGAATGTTTTAAACATTATTGGGAGTGCCATTAATGGAAGTACAACCCCATTGGCTTCGGAGAATGTCGGTAGTATTAATTTGAACAGCATTTCATCTGATTTAAAAAACGAAAGTATAAATAGTATTTCAAACAATACCAACTGTACTTTTGACATTCATTTGAAAGATTAAAATTTCCAAATATTCGAATAAAGCTTTTTAAATATTTGTTAGTTGCATATTTTATTCATATTTTATTGTTGATATTGTTAATTTTATTCATGCCTTTGATGTTGGCATGGTAACATTAAAAAACGCGCGTTTTTGAAAGTTGAATTAAACACGCTACAACGTACTTTAATTAAGCAAAATGGGATACCACTAAAAAAAAAACAATATTTTTTTGACTAAACCATAGTTTGATTACGTTTAAAACTTTTAATAAATTTATTGGTTTTCACAAAAAATTGTTAATTATGGAAACTTATTTTACGTGGGTTAGAAAGAAATTACTTCTTTTGCTTAATAAGCGTAAACATTTTGTATATTTATATAGTGAAACAGACTCTCGTATCGTTTAAATATTATACTTAAACATTTTTAGATAGGGTGGAAATTCTTTTGGTCAAAATTATCACGGGAATCGGTAGACGATTAAATTCTTTTTCGGTCTTAAAAGGTCGATTCAGACACATCAGTCCCGTCATAGTCTCGGCGCCGAACCGGTCCTATTTGGTCACAGAACTATCAACTATCTGACAGCTGGGAAACTGTTTGTCAACTGATGAGTGTGAATGCCGGCAACATATTTGTATTAAAGAATATTTTGTATGACGGATTGTTCGGTTCGGCGCAATCACTGTGACGGGACGAGACTGATGTGTCTGAATCGACCTTAAGGCAACAAAGTTTGTCTGCTCGACAGGAACTGTTGACGATCATTTTTTTTTCTGTTTCTGATCACAATTTTCAAAAGTGCCTTCCTATTATTGAAGAAGAACATGCAGTCGATGAAGATGTATCAAGTGATTGTGATGGTTCCTCATGTTTTGTATTATTTATTTTTATATAATTTACAACAATTTTTACGTATTTTTATATCATAATTAATAAAAAAAATTCAAATAATATTGAGTGCTTTGTACTGTTATTAGCATAGGATATAATTTCTGAAGGCTTAAAAAGCTGCAACCAAAGAAATAATGTTTATAAGCATAGAACAAAAAAAATAAAGTTAAGAATTGTAATGTATACAAAACTATTTTTAACGTTATAAGGTACGAATAGGCTTTTAAAATATATTTTTGCATAAAAGGATGCTTTCGAGGAATAAAAAAACTTGAAACCAATGAAATATCATTTTACAAGCCATGAATAAATTGTTATTGATTCAAATTCATAAGCTAAACATTTTCTATCATAAAAAAATAGATTTTTTAAGTTATTTGCGTCATAAGCGGTGGTTTTTAAGGGTTTAAAATTTGTATTAGTACAAATTATCATTGGATATGTTTATTTTACTTAATTAAATCAAATTTTAATGCATCAAACGCTTAAATACGTTTTTTTTCCTATTTTTTCCACTTTTTTTGGAAGGGAAGAGAAGTTTTAATCCTTTAAAAACAAAAAAAACACACTTCACCCATACATAATTTTTGCAAGGGAGGGTAAGACAAGCTTAAATCCAAATTTTCAGCTAAATCCATGCAGTCCGACAGAATTGCAAGTTAAGTTCCCATTTTCCTCCCGAGTTACTGGACTTACCTAGGCTTTCCTTCCAACAAGCGTACGACTTTGTTGTGGTGAAAGGGCACTTCATGATAGGTCGTACTCGCTTATTCTGTGTGATGGACATGACTGAGTGGAAGATAATGCGGAAGATAAGTTGAGGCGGCTCAACTATGGGTAAAAAGTTACATCTAGGTTTGATTAGAATTCTCCAGGAGTCTTTGTCTTTGATGGATGGCAGGAAGGAATAGCAAAGACTTTAGCACTAGCAACATTAATACATGAATTTCAATACATTATGAACAGACTATAGTGTATTTTTATGTATGAGAGAGTAATAAAACAATAAATTATGTATGCAAATCCCTAAACTGTTGATACGGGTGACTCAATGAAAAACAGATATTTGTCAACAAGTTTACAGAAGTATATAGGAAAACAATTTTAAATTGAGTATGACCACCAGGTATAAAGGTTGGAGCAGAATAGAATACAATACTTGTGAGGGTTACCAATCCCTAAATAAGGTTGCCAGTGTCGGAGTGATGGAGGTTAACAGGTACTAATGAATTTGCAAGAAATGTAAGATGTTTATTTTATTGGTTATATATAACCAATAAAAGTTTAATAAGTACCTACCTATTTGCAAAATAAAGTTTAATTCTTTAGATAAAATAAAACATTTTATTTTATCTGAAATGAGTGCATTCCACGAAGTAAGGGTTTCACCAATCAAACATTTAATTCTTTAATTCCAGGAATCTACGACAGTAATTGACTAGATAATTACCTTCTAAACTTATTCCACAGAAAATGTGATTGTGGGTTTTTCCATTTTGTAGGAAGGTCCAAGTGGCGTATTCAAAATTCTTAACAGTTCACTAAAAGTAGGTACTTCAGTTGCAAGGTGCAGTTTATTGTGTATACTAGTGTTATGGAAAATTTGGAAGTGCCGTGTAAACGCCGAAAAATTGGTTCTTTAACAGTTAATGAAAAAACATTAATATTTAATTGTTTTAAATCATTTGCAGACAAAAGTTTATGTGAAAGTGTTGGTGAGACCGTTGAGTTAGTTAGCAGTACACTTGGTGTTGGGAAATCTACGATTTACAGAGTTATTAAAGAAGAGAAATGTGGTAGTTTTCAAATGCCACGTAATCCTCCAGGGAAACCAAAATTTCAAAATAGTATATCATTTTAAAGAAGGACTTCGACGGAAAGTGCATAAATTCTTCTTTAGATAAGAATTTCCAACATTGGATAAAGTTCTTGTCTCAGTTCGAGATGATAAGGATTACCCAGAAATGAGTCGAAGTACGTTATGGAAACTTTTAAAAGAAATAGGCTTCCGCTGGTAAAAGAATCCCAGAAAGTCTATTTTATTAGAAAGAAGCGATATTGTCATATGGAGAAGACATTTTCTAAGAACCATAAAGGAAATGAGAAACCAAAAAAGAAAAATATTTTATCTTGATGAAACATGGATCAACGAGGGTCATACACCAAATACATTTTGGCAGGATGAAACTGTTACAAGTCAAAGGCACGCTTTTGTAAATAACTTATCTACTGGTTTAAACCCACCATCAGGAAAGGGACGCAGGCTGATAATAGTACACATTGGTAGTTCAGACGGTTTTGTTGAAGGTGGTTTATTAACTTTTGAATCAACTCGTACCGGTGACTACCATGAAGACATGAACGCTGATGTCTTTCAAGAATGGTTCGAACAAATGATAGATCTTCTTCCTAAGAACTGTGTAATAGTAATGGATAATGCAAGTTATCACTCCAGACTTATAGAAGGACTGCCCACAACCAAGTGGTTAAAAAAAGACTTGCAGAATTGGCTGAGTTCAAAAAATATTACGTACCATCCCGGATCTATAAGAAAGGAACTTTATTCGTTGTGTGCCCTTCATAAAGAAAAATTTAAAAAATACGAAATTGATGAAATTGCCAAAAATCGTGGAATGACAGTACTTAGATCCCCACCATATCATTGTGAATTAAACCCGATTGAACTGGTATGGGCACAGATAAAGAGTGAAGTTTCAAGAAAAAATACCACTTTTAAAATTCATGATGTTAAACAGTTGTTTTTGGAGGCCGTAAATAATGTAAAACCTGAAAACTGGGAAAAGGCAGTAAATGACACTATTAAAGAAGAGGAAAAAATGTGGAAGTTGGACAATATTACTGATAAAATGATCGAGCCAGTTATCATAAATCTTGGTTCTGAAAGTTCATCTTCTGAATCTGATTTGGATTTGTAACAAGTAGCTGTAAGTTTTATATTAATATTTTTATTCATCTATTTAACATACCTTAGACGGTTTTAAAAACTCTTTTTCTCCTTTGTAATTTTTAAAAATTAAAAAAAATGTGATTTTTTTAAAACCCTTTTTAATGTAGGCCAGTCAGTTCTAATATAGTGTGTGATAAAAGAGGTCACTTTTGTTTACATACACATAACACTTTATAACACTGAAATAATTCATTTATTTTTTACAATTATTCAAAGTAATTTTCCAATTAATCTTGAGCACGCCCATGGAGTGGTCAGAGGTACCAGTTAAAATTATGCTAATTACTCTCTCGTTCATAAAAATAAACTATAGATACTGTTAGTCGTGAATATGGATTTGAAATTAATTCACAGAAGACCAAGGTGGGGATCATTAATATCGAATTAGAAATAACCAGCTGGAAATATGAACCGTAGCAGGGTATGAAGTGGTAAGCCGTTTCAATTACTCGGGCTCTGTTATTACAAATAATGGTGGATGCGAGAAGGACACGTTCGCACACCGCACAAATATCCCAATATTAATAGAACTCGACATCAATACTAGGCTTACCATAGTCATTAACCAAAATATATTCAGTTATTTTGAACATATAGCCAGAAGGCAAAGCTTGAAGGCCAGGTTGAAGCAAAGTAGGTGGTAAAAGAACGCGAGGACTATCGCCACTCTGATGCTCATAAACTAAACATAAAATGTAAATAAGCTATTTCATAAAAATTGTGCCAGTGCCAGTCTGATAAGTAAGATCCTTTAAAATGAAAAAATATTTTTTCCAGAAAATTATTTCATTTTATTCGATATATTCGCATTTTAGCACAATACAACGATTATAGCCATTGTTTCAACTTCTTTATGCCGTCCGAATAATATGAAGCTAAATAGCTGGTTGTTTTGTCAAGTATCTATTAGTTAGAGATGATTTTTTTTTATTTACGAGTCACCTCTTTAAATTTGGGAATACACAATAATCGAAGGGGGCCAATTCAGGAGAATAACCCAAATGCGAAAGCAATTCTAAGTTCAACACATGACTTTAGAACTCAACTGGAACTCAACTAGAAACACAGTTGCCAGTTGAGTTCCTGCTTCAACTCATCCAATAATGCGCAATAATATTGCCTAATCTAAGAGACGAGATAACGATGATCATGGGTGACTTGCCAAAATTGGTCGTTGTGCTGAAAGAGACAACAGAGCAGCTACCTACAACCTGATACTAGCATACTCCTTTTTCAGACAACATCCTAAAAGGTTATAGACTTAGAAAGTACCTGCAGACCGAGAAGATAAAATTGTTAGGAATCAACTTCACATACATTCTACCAAAACGTACCCTGGAGCTGACATTCATAGCGATCACAAGACAGTTATAATGGATTTTACGCTAAAAAGATTTCTGAAAGTGAAAAGGGATCAGTGACAAGAAAAATAGACATCTCACAACTGAAAAACCCTAAAAGAAATAAACAAATCAGTATCAAGGTTAAGAGAGAAATAGAAACGATGGAGAACAGATGTTGAAGTAACATGGACTGCTCTAAAACCGAAACTATTAAAAATACAAGACGAACACATCGGTTTCACAAAAAACAGCAGAAAACAAGAATAAATAACCTAAAATATCATGAACCTCACAGGTAAGATGAAAACATAAAACAAACCAAATAGAAAACAAAGGAATCAATAAAATTATTAGAAAAAGTGGAGGTGCAAAAGAAAACTCGATGTCAACAAAATGCTCAAAAACTGATCAACATCGGGAAAGATACAACACCTTTAGTCCTTAAACAAGTGAAAGAAATGACAGATACATACAGAAAGAAGCAGGAAATAATTACATAAGACAAACTGGAGATGTGAAAAGAGTTCATTCACACACATTTTGATGACGATAGACCTTGATTTCCACCATCCACAGATGATCGACTAAATAAAAAAGTCCAGAAATAACCAAAGAAGAAATTATTCATGCAGGAAAAGCTCAAAAAACGGAAAAGCCACCGGTAGAGACAATTTTAATGTGGTAGTACTTAAACTAATTGCATACAACGAAAGTAAAAGCCTAGACTTGATAACAACTATTTAATAAGACATATGACCAAGGTTAAATACCATCAGGCTGATTAAAATCAAACATGGTATTGATATAAACGTATATGCATGTTTTATTATCGAAAAGCATTTGACTGCCGTTAAACATCAAAAGATGATAGACATTCTGAGAACAACTGGAATTAATGAACAAGATTTGCGAAATATCTTACAATTGAAATAGATGACATAACATCCGAAAATACACCAATCCGACGAGGATTGCGATAAAGTTGCGTCTTATCACCACTATTATTTCATCAACATTTGGATTTTTTATTTATAGAAACATTATAGGAGGTCTACGATCCACAAGATTAACATAGCCAGCAAAGACAATATCAGGTGTGTCGTCCTAACAGCAAGCAACGCACAAAAACTACAAAATAGAAGAAATGCGGTAGTTCGTTACAACGAAATGTTCGGTTTACATCTAAACCTTTTTAAAACTAAAATTTTAGTATTTTCGAAGACACCAATAAACGTATATTTTTATGCCAAGGGATAAATAATAGAATGGGTAACTTCAATAAAATATTTGGGAGCAAATATCAACAGCCAGTGTAACCCAAAAAAGCAATCCTATCAAAACGTGAACAAGCGAGGAAACCACTCATGCACATGAAAACATTTTTGTATTTATACAGACATATGCTGAGAATTCCATGAGTACACAAAGTTACTAACATTGAGGTAATTCGGCGCAAGACTAAACAAAAAGCATTAGTAAGCATAATAAAAGAGACGGAAATACAATACGTGGATCAACTGTGGAGAGGTGAAAGATCTGAATTACTAACAATTACAAACTACAAATCATAGTAAAAGGTGAACTATAGGGCAAAAGATGAGTTGGAAGACGCCAGAAGTCGTAACTGAAAGACCTGAGGATGTGGTTTTGACCTTTCATCTGTAGAAATTTTCCGTGCAGCTGTTTCTAAAGCTGCAATTGCCATTTTAATCGCTAACCCTCAAAAGGAGATGGCGCAATAAGAAGAATTGATAGTTTTATCTTTAATTAAAATTAGGCATTTAAAATCATCAAATACAATGGCCATAATCTTTTCATTACGGAATGAGCATCGACCATAACGAAATGACCCATTGAGGCATTCTGTATTCTTTTATTCTCTGACATGTAATAGAGGATTCAGGTTTTATCAACTATTACAAAAAATCCAACGGGTTGAGCTTCATAATGTCCAAGTAAGGCTGATAAGTGGTCACACAATCATCCCATTGACAGGATCAATTTTGCATATTCAAAGCTTTGTTCAAAATATGACTAGTGCCTTCCTTACTAATTCTTGTAGCGTCTTTGGCAATTTACGCATATTTACTTTACGGTCAGCTAAAACCATTTCATGGACTTTCTTCATATTTTCCGGTTTAACTGCATCGGAGGGCTGACCAGTAGATGGTTCGTCCAATAGGCTAAGAAGGCTACTTATCAGACCACCAGATATCAATAATAATGATAGGGCCACCTAAGCGGCGGATATTGACAATATAAGATTTGAAGAAGTGATCTGGACAACGAAAGTATTTTCAACAATATTTACATCATTAGTTACAAAAAGTCAGTTATATTTTAAAAGCTGCCCCATGTTTTAAACTGATGATGGTTTTATTCACAACCCCCATATTGTTCTAAATATTATATAAATAAAAGACATGTACCTAACGGATCTTAATAAAAATCTTCCCAGTCACTGGACTTAATTCCGTTAGAGGAAACAGACTATCATACTTAAAATTGAATAATTACGGTTTAACAAATAGATCTAATGCAGATACATATCTAAACAAAGTTATCTACAAGAAATCATTAAACTTAAAAGTTTTTACGCTTAAAATGCAGAAGTTATGTTAGACAATGCCATTTTTCAATTCTTAGTTGTTTCAGTAAATAATTAGTATTGAGGTCAACTGCAGGCAACTACTAGAAAATTAAAACAATCTGAAGAACAATAATATCTTGAAATTATGTTGCCTTGGGTTTTGTTGTAATCGCTTAGCTAAATAAATACGAGTGGGTAAGTTCTTTTCTTTCTTTCTCCTCGGTAGTTGTGTAAAAAGATTCGCCAACTAGAGAAGACAATGGGTAATAACACTTGGTTTAAATTGCTATATAATCATTACCAAACTGCTCGTAGGCACAACACTTAAGTTGAATGAACATAATTAAAAGTTTGTTATAAACAGTTGCAAAAGAATTGTTTTAGATACAAGGATCTAAAGAAGAGTATATTTCACCAATTTGTAACTATTTTGGATTAGAGATGAAAGCTTTGACTTATACGGTATGCTGTGCTTATAGTGTATTTTTATGTATGAGAGAGTAATAAAACAATAAATTATGTATGCAAATCCCTAAACTGTTGATACGGGTGACTCAATGAAAAACAGATATTTGTCAACAAGTTTACAGAAGTATATAGGAAAACAATTTTAAATTGAGTATGACCACCAGGTATAAAGGTTGGAGCAGAATAGAATACAATAGTTGTGAGGGTTACTAATCCCTAAATAAGGTTGCCAGTGTCGGAGTGATGGAGGTTAACAGATACTAATGAATTTGCAAGAAATGTAAGATGTTTATTTTATTGGTTATATATAACCAATAAAATTTAATAAGTACCTACCTATTTGCAAAATAAAGTTTAATTCTTTAGATAAAATAAAACGTTTTATTTTATCTGAAATGAGTGCATTCCACGAAGTAAGGGTTTCAACAATCAAACATTTAATTCTTTAATTCCAGGAATCTACGACAGTAATTGACTAGATAATTACCTTCTAAACTTATTCCACAGAAAATGTGATAGTGGGTTTTTCCATTTTGTAGGTAGGTCCAAGTGCGTATTCAAAATTCTTAACAGTTCAATAAAAGTAGGTACTTCAGTTGCAAGGTGCAGTTTATTGTGTATACTAGTGTTATGGAAAATTTGGAAGTGCCGTGTAAACGCCGAAAAATTGGTCCTTTAACAGTTAATGCAAAAACATTAATATTTAATTGTTTTAAATCATTTACAGACAAAAGTTTATGAGAAAGTGTTGACGAGACCGTTGAGTTAGTTAGCAGTACACTTGGTGTTGGGAAATCTACGATTTACAGAGTTATTAAAGAAGAGAAATGTGGTAGTTTTCAAATGCCACGTAATGCTCCAGGGAAACCAAAATTTCAAATAGAATATCATTTTAAAGAAGGACTTCGACGGAAAGTGCATGAATTCTTCTTTAGACAAGAATTTCCAACATTGGATAAAGTTCTTGTCTCAGTTCGAGATGTTAAGGATTACCAGAAATAAGTCGAAGTACGTTATGGAAACTTTTAAAAGAAATAGGCTTCCGCTGGAAAAAGAATCCCAGAAAGTCTATTTTATTAGAAAGAAGCGATATTGTCATATGGAGAAGACATTTTCTAAGAACCGTAAAGGAAATGAGAAACCAAAAAAAAAAAATAGTTTATCTTGAAAACATGGATCAACGAGGGTCATACACCAAATAAATTTTGGCAGGATGAAACTGTTACAAGTCAAAGGCACGCTTTTGTAAATAACTTATCTACTGGTTTAAACCCACCATCAGGAAAGGAACGCAGGCTGACAATAGTACACATTGGCAGTTCAGACGGTTTTGTTGAAGGTGGTTTATTAACTTTTGAATCAACTCGTACCGGTGACTACCATGAAGACATGAACGCTGATGTCTTTCAAGAATGGTTCGAACAAATGATAGATCTTCTTCCTAAGAACTGTGTAATAGTAATGGATAATGCAAGTTATCACTCCAGACTTATAGAAGGACTGCCCACAACCAAGTGGTTAAAAAAAGACTTGCAGAATTGGCTGAGTTCAAAAAATATTACGTACCATCCCGAATCTATAAGAAAGGAACGTTGTGTGCCCTTCATAAAGAAAAATTTAAAAAATACGAAATTGATGAAATTGCCAAAAATCGTGGAATGACAGTACTTAGATCCCCACCATATCATTGTGAATTAAACCCGATTGAACTGGTATGGGCACAGATAAAGAGTGAAGTTTCAAGAAAAAATACCACTTTTAAAATTCATGATGTTAAACAGTTGTTTTTGGAGGCCGTAAATAATGTAAAACCTGAAAACTGGGAAAAGGCAGTAAATCACACTAATAAAGAAGAGGAAAAAATGTGGAAGCTGGACAATATTACTGATAAAATGATCGAGCCAGTTATTATAAATCTTGGTTCTGAAAGTTCATCTTCTAAATCTGATTTGGATTTGTAACAAGTAGCTGTAAGTTTTATATTAATATTTTTATTCATCTATTTAACATACCTTAGACGGTTTTAAAAACTCTTTTTCTCTTTTGTAATTTTTAAAAATTAAAAAAAATGTGAATTTTTTAAAACCCTTTTTAATGTAGGCCAGTCATTTCTAATATAGTGTGTGATAAAAGAGGTCACTTTTGTTTACATACGCTATACCAAATTACCAGACGTCTAACAAAAAGTGGGCCCAACTGTTCAAACGTCGTAAGATCCAAGACAGGAGAACTACTTACCACAACAAATGACCAAATAGAGAGATGGAAAGAGCATTTTCAGGAGATGCTAGGCACGCCCAGGGATAACGCAGATGAAATTGTCGAAAATCCACAGAATATAGACTTGCGTATATCTTGCGACGCCCCTTCCAAAACAGAGATAATAACAGCTATCAAATCTCTGAAAAATAACAAGTCTCCGGGAATCGATAACATTGCTGCCGAAATGCTTAAAACTGATCCGCATCTAACTGCTGAACTTCTGCTCCCCATAATCCGAGAGGTGTGGGAAACAAACCGCATTCCAGCGGGCTGGAAAAAAGGCATCATTACTAAGCTTCCAAAAAAGGGCAACCTCACACTATGCAAAAATTGGAGAGGAATAACCTTGCTTACCGTCATAAATAAAATCTTCACGACCATCATACTTAAAAGATTAACAAACAAGGTTGAATTTCGAGCTAATCAAGTAGGCTTTAGACCAGAATCCTCCTGCATAGACCACATTAATACTGTGAGGCTAATAATGGAACAATCGGTTGAATGGAACACACCCCTATACATGGTTTTTGTTGATTTCGAGCGTGCTTTTGACAGCTTATCTCATGATGCAATATGGAAAATTTTAGAGCTAAGAAACATCCCGCATAAAATAATCTCCATTATAAAGTTACTGTACACTGAAGCGAAATGCAGCGTGACACACAATGGGATCAACAGTGACGAATTTGACGTACTTACTGGAGTCAGACAGGGATGCGTGCTTTCTCCGTTTCTTTTTAACATAGCTCTAGACTATGTTCTCTCCAAACTAGACTCTGACACAAGAGGGATACAATGGACGTTAACCACACGCCTAAGCGATCTAGAATACGCCGACGATATCTGCCTGTTAGGACAAAGGTTCCAAGATGTGGTTGACCAATTGGAAACACTTTCCACTGAAGCCAATAAAATAGGTTTGAAAATAAATATTGGTAAAACCAAATCCATGAGAATAAATGCAAGAAACAACACGCTATTCACCATTAATAACATGCAGATTGAAAATGTGGAAAACTTTACGTATCTTGGAAGTGTCATAACAGAAAGCGGAGGTACAGAAGACCATATTCGTATGAGGATACGAAAAGCGCAACAAGCTTTCAGCATGCTCAACCCTGTTTGGAGGTCTGGAGAATACACTACGAGGACAAAGATCCGCATATTCCAGTCAAATGTCATGTCTGTACTACTTTACGGATGTGAAACCTGGAAAGCGACAAAAACCCTTACAGACAAACTGCAGGTCTTTGTTAATAAATGTCTACGAAGAATTGCTCGTATTTTCTGGCCTAACATCATCAGAAACGAAGACTTACTACACCTGACCAAACAAAAGAGGGTAGTAAATGAAATAAAGTCCAGAAAGTGGGGTTGGATCGGTCACACACTCCGAAAAAATAACTCCAGTATTGCAAAGACTGCCCTAGAGTGGAATCCCCAAGGAAAACGAAAAAAAGGTCGCCCAGTACAAACTTGGAGAAGATCCATCATGGACGAGATAAGAAAACAAGGAAAGTCTTGGAATGAGGTGAAGGCCTTAGCGCAAAATAGAACCCGATGGCGCGTTTTCACTGAAGCTCTATGCTCCACTTAGGAGTTCAAGAACCTTATATATATATATATATATATATATATATATATATATATATATATATATATATATATTGTTTACATACACATAACACTTTATAACACTGAAATAATTCATTTATTTCTTACAATTATTCAAAGTAATTTTTCAATTAATCTTGAGCACGCCCATGGAGTGGTCGGAGGTACCAGTTAAAATTATGCTAATTACTCTCTCGTTCATAAAAATAAACTATAGAAAGTTATAGCAAAGGGGCGGTCTAAGGCCTAGACAACCTAGACACGTGCCTAGTGTCCGTATTTTTTGGGGTTCGAAAATTAGGTTTTTATTTTTTAAATTTTATAATAAATTTTTTAAGTAATTTCCGATGCTGTGAATTCCTTAAGGGAAATTTATGAAGAAATTAAACATGGTTTACGTTATTTTTCCTCAGACAAAGATAAAAAACCATTAACAAGGTCTGAAGCTGCCAGTATATAAAAAAAAACTTAATACATTTGGGTATGTAGGGGAACATGTATTTATGTATTATTTTTATAAATTAGACAAATAAAGATATTAAAAAATAATAAAATCTGAACAGTTGATCATACCTTTGTAAAGCTCATTCGAAAATGCCAATTTTCCAACTTATATATTTTTACCCATTTTATCACTTTTTTTTGTATGTATGTACGTGTCCCTAGGAACAACCGGTCTGTTGTACCTACGTACACGAATAGTTGTACCTAGGGACACGAGTTGAAGTACCTGTACAACCAGAATTTAATGTGTAAAACAAAAATACTTCCTAATATTCGTGAAAATTTTATTGAAAATCATCATCATCATGGCTTATTCACTCCCGGTGGAGTGTTTTCCGCCCTTTTGGGCTCTCTGATTCATTTATTGCGGAGAATCAGTCCGCTGTTGTTTTTTTATTATTATAGCAGCGTGTGTGACTTGGCCCTGTCTACAATTTTCCTCCATTCTTTCCAGTCCTTACAGTGCTCCTTCCAATTGTAGATTCTTAGCTTCTTTATGTCTCCTAAGACTTAATCTCTCCATCTTGTTTTGGGTCTCCCCTTTGGTCTCTTTGTTGTTGGTCTCCATCCAGTTATTCGCTTTAACGTAGAGTCTGGGTTAGCTCTTTCTGTTTGCCCCAACCACCTGAGCCTTTGTGTCTTCACGAACTGGATTATGTCTTTACCCTCGATGACTTCTTTAATTTCTTCATTGGTTAATCTTCTAAATTCGCCTACACTTATCCTCACCAGTCCCATTATTCGTCGAATTATCTTTCTCTCTAAGATTTCCAACCTCATTTCATCTTTTTGTGTTAGGCACATCGTCTCTGCACCATAGCTGATTACTGGCCTGATAGCAGTCTTGTAAATTTTTAATTTGGTTTTCTTACTAATGTGCTTTTCTTTCAGTAATTTTTGGTAGTTCCAGTAGGTTTTATTACCCAGTAGGATGCGTTCATTTATTTTATCCGTTCTATCATTTCTGTCATTCACCATCACTCCCAGGTATTTTAAACAGTGTACTCTTTCAAATGTATATGCACCAAGCTTAATTTCTTTCTCTATGTTCGTATTCTCTCTTCAACACTTGAGGTATTTCGTTTTGATTTGGTTTATTAGTGGTCCTCTCTTCTTTGCTTCTTTATCTAGTATTAATATTATGTTCTGCATGGTTTTTAAATCTCTAGTAACCAGTGCAATATCATCTGCATACGCTATCAGTTGGGCTGAAGATTCGATAATCGTCCCATAATTTTGGCTGCTCTTACTGCCCCCTCTATGGCAATGTTAAATAATGTTGTTGACAGGGAGTCTCCCTGTCTGACATCTACCTCCATTTGTACTTCATCTGACGGGCCTTCCCTTGTTAAGATTCGTGCCTTGGATTCCTTCATCGGCATTTTCGTGAGACTTATTAGTTTTTCTTGGATGCCTAATTTATTCATATCCTTAATTAGCTCCTCCCTTATTACATTACATGTCAAAAGCTTGCTTGTATATATAGTCAATAGTCAATAGTCAATATAAACTGTATATGTAGATCTATTCCGTGCTCGTAACTTTTTTCGACGATTTGCGTTACAATGTGTATTGCATCTATTGTTGACTTACCTTCTCTGAATCCATGTTGGTATTCACCTATTTTTGTTCTAGTTTCTTTTTCTATTCTTTGTCTGATCAAGTTAGTTAATATTTTGTACATTGTATTTAATAACGTGATTTCCCTGTAGTTAGTGCATTTCGTCTTGTCGCCTTTTTTAGGGATTGGTGTTATCAGACCACAATTCCAGTCGTTCGGCATGCGAACGATATTGAAAATATAAACTGCTAATAATACACAGACTACCCTAAATTAAGTTTATCAAAAGATATTGGAAAGATAAATGTGTTTGATTGTCGAGAGGATGAACCTGCTGTACGTGGTTGAGGAAGTTTTTGTATAATATCGCTGATGTTAGTAGTATACTACTTTTCACATTCAACCATAAATGTATAGCCATGTGCAAAGGGATGAGCTTTCTTTCTTTCCTGATATTGCGGCTACACAATATCCTGAATGCTTTTTCCCTTTTAAGTGTACCAAAATGTTACTCCTGATGATCATTCTGAAGATCATCAGGAGTAAATTGACTGGAATGAATTTCTAAATCTGACAAAGAATTATCATTACAATTACTGCTGTCACTTCTAATCTCAAAATCAATTTGATCTTTCTCTGACGACGTTTATTTAATATTTAACTTACGTTTTACTTTTTTTGTTTTTTGCAGTTCCTTTTTGCGCTTCTTTTCCATACTGTCTTTCTTATTTTCTTTTATTTCATTAAATTCTGGGATGTCGGTAAGAATGCGAGAGCTTCCTTTTTTGCGCCGTTTAGAAAAGTTCCCTTTGCGCGGCAAAGCTTTTGGAATAGGACGATCCTCATATGATGAAATAAAACTTGACATAACAGGAATTCATAGGAAATCATAATGCGGTGGATCGGGTCAGAATAAACAGGAAGGGTTGTGTAAATATGGATCCTCTCAATCTATTGGATTACGGCTATATCTAACTACCTGGATTACGGGTAGTGAGTAACTGTCGCATCTTTAAGAAGGTGTTTCTAGCCTGTTCTATTCTACATTTAACCTTTTCTTCTTGGTCTAAGGTTTCATGTATCCAATAGCCTAGACACTTTTTTTTTGTTCACTTGTTTAACTAGATTGTTGTTGACTAGTATGTTTATAACTGGTGTGTGTTTTTTTGAAATTACCATTGTTTTGGATTTTTTTACATTTACCTTAAGGCCGTATAGTTCTCCTTCTCGCACTACTTTGGTTAACAGAATTTGTAGTTCTTCACTGCCAGCAATCAGTACTGTATCCCCCAAGGTTCTTCTCCAGGTTCTCACGTCTAGCAAATTTTGCGCATCCGCAGTCACTTCATCCTCTCACCTCATCCGTGGCATACGAAATAGACCGAATGAAGTAGGGTTAAATGCTCTAAGACCTGTGAGAGTACCTGTGTTATCCAGAGGAAATCGAGCTAATTGATAGTGGGCACAAGAACAAGCCAATTGGGTTAAATGTAAGTGGGCCTCTACTTTCGTCACGTATGAGTCCCTATTTAGATTTGCACCAGATACAAGACTTTAGAGACGATCTGGCAATGCTGAACGATTGGCCACCGTACAGAAGGTCTACAGACAGCAAGACGGTAGTATATTGGTATGGGGTGGCATCACTGTAAGAGTAGACAACGAAATCTCACAAGAATTCACGATAAAACGGGGGGTCATCTGTCCATATCGTTGGGGGTCGACCTCTATTTCTGTAAGCTTGTATTCGGGGTCTCCATTCCAAAATTCTTTTTGTCCATCGGTCATCAACTGATCTTGCTACATGACCTGCCCAGTTCCACTTTAGTGTAGTTATCCTTTCAATAACGTCTGCTACTCCTGATCTTTTGCGTATAGTAGCATTGGGTATTCTATCACGTAGAGAAATCCCTAACATAATTCTCTCCATTGCTCTTTCCGCAACTTGTAGTTTACTCACTGTTGTTCTTGTGAGCGTTAGGGTTTCTGCGCCGTAGGTCATCACTGGCAAAATACATTGATTAAATACTTTTCTTTTCAGACACATTGGAATCTTAGACCTAAAAATATCCTTCATCCTTCCAAATGCAGCCCAAGCGAGGTTTATTCTTCTTTTCAGCTCGATTGTTTGGTTGTCTCGACTTATTCTGATCTCATGGCCTAAGTATTTATAGAAGTCAACTGGCTCAATATCTTTGTCTTCTACTGAGAGGTTTTTGTTGTGGACTAAATTTGTCATAAATTGTGTTTTTGAAAAATTTATTGTAAGACCAACTCTTTTTGTGGCAGTATGGAGTTCTTGGAGTCTTGGACGTTATTCAATACTTACTCGGAAATGCTGTTCAGGCGGGCTATTGATGGTTTAAGAGAAGGTATAAAAATCAATGGCGAAATCATAATAAACATAAAATATGTGGACGATACGGTTTTTATTGCTGATAATGCGGATAGACCGTGTAGTGGAAGCCTGTGACAGATACGGCATGAAATTAAACTGTAAGAAAACCAAAATTCTTGTAGTAAGTAAAAAACACGTAATACAGCACCAATTCACAGCTAATAATAAACCTTGAAAATAGTCGACAAAATTACATATCTTGGATGCAACCTAAATAAGAATGGGACCACTCACAGGAAATAAGATGTCGTATAGAAAAGGCGAGTTGTGTCTTCAATCGCCTCAGGAAGATTTTATGTAATATGCACCTGAACATTGATATAAAAACACGAGTCTTGAGATGCTATGTATTTTCTACCCTTTTATATGGAGTCGAAGCTCGGACCTTGACGGAGGCAACATCCAAACGATTAGAAGCCTTCAAAATGTGGTGCTACTACCGCAAGCTCAGAATTTCCTATATCCATCATGTTACAAACAACACCGTGATCCAACGTATGAATAAAGATCTGGAAATTATGCGTATCGTGAAAATCAGAAGGGTGACATACTTAGGGCATGTGATGCGCAGTGAGAAGTATCAACTAATTCAACTAATTTTACAAGGTAAGATAGAAGGCAAAAGATCTCAAGGGTGCAGAAGGACATCGTGGTTGAAGAACATCAGACAGTGGACAGGAATGACTACCATACATCTATTTAGAGCAGCTGTCAACAAAGTTGTATGGACCAACGTGATTGCCAACATCCACAGAGGATAGGCACCAAAGGAAGAAGAAGGTGGCATCACTGTTGACTACCAGGACTCCCTGGACTGCCAGTATCGTGCGAACATTCCTCGAAGATAATGAAATTGAGGTTTTACTATGGGCTGCACAACCTCCAGATTTAAACTCAATTGAGCATGTATGGGGCATATTGGGACTCATTTTACAACAAAATATTGCGTGCAATGCAGGACAGTAACTGTTTAAGGATCTTTTAATGGAGTGAATCCGCATTACCATCTGATCATGAGTTTACCATTTGTTGACTTGTGCAGTTCCCTTTTAATTTTCTACAGCTATTGCGATAATTCTACGAAAAAAATGTTTATTTTATATTCGGGATACTTGTTTATAACTTTTTATTAAAAATATTGTAAATAAATTATTTGAAATCAGTCTGTAATCTCGCATTTTGTTTTTGTCCCGTAGATTATTTTGGTGTACGTTCTGTTTCAAAAATATAAATTTTTTCATAACCTTTTTAACAAGGAACTATCAGTTACGCGCGCGAAATAAATTCTAATTAAAATTTGTATCAGCTCGACGGTAAAAGGTGAAAAGTGCAGCTTGTGTATGCAGTTTCTGTATTTTGCCGCAAGTTTTTATAAATATGTTAAATAAATAAACGTTCCGCGATTTTTGCCATTTTTTACGATTCTTATGATATCTATAAAATTTATCACTTTCATTGACCGGTCGCTCTGGAATTTCCATTCTTAGAGCCTAATCTTTAAAACGTATTACATGAAATTCCACAGACCACTAATAACCACTAATAAACACTAAAACCACTAATAACTAGACGTTTCACGTAGGTAGCTCAAGGTCAAACCAAACTTAATGTCATTTGTAGTTCCGATACAAATCTTCAGATGTCACTTTACTCTGTCTTTACCTTTACTCCACAGTTTAGGTAGAACACAACTATGCCTTAGGCCTGATTGTACATTGCAGGCTTAAGCGATCGCTTAATTGAACCGGCCTCAAATTTGAGCGTGGGTTCAACTTCATGAGGGATGTTCAATGGCAAGTTTAGTTAAACCAAGGCTCATACAAATTTTGATAAGGTTGGCAACATAACGCATACGTATTCATTTAGAGGTTAAATCTCAATTTTCCCGCTAATTTTATATTATTTAGTTCTTGAACGGTTTTTGTGAATATAAGGCCACTAATAATTCTGTTATTTAATATTAGTTTAATTTAATTAATTAGTTTAATTTTTAATCGTTTCCCTAAGTTAAATGTATGAATAAACCATTTGAATAGGTACGTAAAGTATATTCTTGCAATATGTTTATTTTCATGTGAAAAATTGTTTTTAGAAGTATATTTTTTATATTTATTTGGATTTTTTATTTTATCAGCAATATTTTGATGTAAATAATGAACTGTAGGTATCTTTAGATAACCTAAATCTTTGCAAAAATTCATTATCATTCCATTTTTCAAAATGATTGTCTCTGGTCCTAAATTGTTTTTGTGTTCTTCTTCCGTCTACAATATTTTCAAAGTTATTCATTTTTTATAATATAACACTACAGTAACAGATAATTATTAAGCTTTCTATTGACAATTACACACAAATAGAAATATGTGAGGTTAAAAATGCCTGAGCTGACGTTGAACCGTCAAACTTCTATCGCTCAGTAGAACCCATGTTTAAACCGAGCTCAAGAATTAAACTTAGATGTACAACCCACTTCATGCGTTAAACTCGGTAATGGCGCTGCACTTAAGTTGAGCTACGAATGTACAACCGGGCCTAAGAATTATAATTGTCAATCGCCAATTGTCATATTAGCGTCTATATTTTGATTTTGTTATATTTGTAAATTACAAATCCCCTACTTCAGTAATCTGTGTTTTAAATCTTCCTGGCGGTGTTCAAACAGTATTTTGCAGATTAATAATAATTAGTTAAATATGGTTATTCACAATAAATATTGTATCCTACAATGTACCAATTCGTCATTAATTAGACATGCCTTTCCAAATCCTGATAAAGACATTACACGATTTAGGAAGTGGCTTAGTGTTATAAATAATCCTAATTTAGATATGATGAATGCTAGTACAGATTTTAAAACAAAACGAGTCTGCCACAGTCACTTTGAAGATAAGTTTGTAGGTTTGGAGTCATAAATTGTATAAAAATGCAATTCCTAGCTTACATTTGTATGGTGAGTCCAATAAATATTTGATATTAGAGAACAAATAACTGATTGATGATCGATTTTAGATTCTTCTTCTAATGTACATCCCCGAAGTATTTCAATGTTGTGAGTGGGGAAGCAAATGTAACAGAAAGTGAGTAACCCTAATATGTAATTAACAAACATTATTTTACCTGAAGTGAATCATGGTATAAATTATTAAATTAACTTCTTCTTTCCTTGAGTTCCGTAAAAGAACAAAGTCCTATCTATCTGAAAGATCATATTATTCAGTAGAAGAGTTTCTTAACGAATAGTGTTATGTACAAGTAACTAAACTATTTGTATAAATATATAATTCAGTATCACATGCAGAAACTTAAATGTATTAGTTCGTAAGGATTTATTATTCACTTTATTTAAATTTTGGAATACATTGTGTATTTTATTATCTTTTATTTTGTGATATTGACGATTTATGTAATTTCAGTATATTTTAAATTTCTATTTTTCTACTTTTTGTAAGCTTTGTCCATAAAATTGTACAATTTTCAGTGGTAATAGCATATTTTTATTCTATTCTAAATTACAAAGTTGTTTTACAAGTGGTAAATAAATAAATAAATTACATTTTGTTTTATTTTTTCCTAAATGGTATTGTGTATATTTGAATTTAAAAATGTCAAATGCATTTTTTTTTCAAATATACCAAATTATATTTAAATATTTTAAGCGTTATTTAAATTTTCCCACCAAAATTAAAATTTGCAATTCCCGCGTAATTTCCCGTTTGAATTAGTTCCGATACAAATCTTATGGAGCGCTGAATTTCATATCCAACTAAAGCATTGTTGTGGAACATCTAGGAGGTAGGTGATCTGTGTGAAGTTCCAATTTTGAGTTTGGCAACAAATATGAGGCTTTTGAAATAGTCCTAAAAAATGTCGAATTGAAACTTTCACATCACCAATGATCTTACGTCACAGGAAATGCTTTCACGAATACGGTATTGGATGGAATTTGTAGCTGAACGTATTTTTATAATCGGAATAAATAAAAAATTCCGGAATTCGTTAATCGGTTTACGAGAAAATCAACTATCAAAAGAGCTTAATTTTTGGTGGTGCAACACTTGCTCGGGGTGCAGTTAAGTTTATATAAATATATACTCGTATATAATGCATTTATAATGGTTTATAATTTACTAACTATACAGAATTTACATTTAATAGACTAAAATATTTTTAAATACACTTTTTTGCCCGTATTAATTAAAGCAGAGAAAAATCGATTTCTATTTTCTCTTCCACGCATGTTATTATAAACAAGATTCATTATGATCTAGTCTACAAGCATTTGATACGTTTCTCCTAGTGTTTTATTTATTGTAGAAATCAGAAAAGTTACCTCGAATACATAGGCATATATGTGATACACATCATTATAAATAATAATTTATTATTAAATTAATATTCAATTAATTTATTAATAATCTATATATAGAGGAGATCTTTTATATCGCTATAAAAAATCTCTCCAATATAAAATATATATTATCAATATAACTTCAGTTGTCCGTAAATACACCATTGGCAGATATTTTGAATAAGACCCTGAACAATCGTAGTTCAAGAGTCTGCCATGTGCTTTTAGGGTAAAAACATCACTTTTTGATTTCATCGCAAACATACAGTTCCGGCATAAATATAAATAATTGTATTTAGGCAAAAGCAAATGATTACGGAGGAAAATTCTTAATTTGGAAATTAAGGTAACAATTGGTCCGTTGAACAGGAACATGAAATTCTGGCAATAAAAGACCAGGTAATCTCCTCCCTAAACAAAGAAAACCATGTATGACAAACGAAATATTACAAATTATGGACAGGAGACGGATGGTAAAAAACAAAAACCTAACAAGATACAAAGAGCTTAACAGGGAAATTGAGAGAAAGATAAATGTAGCTAAGGAAGAGTGGATGAAAGAAAAATGTAAAGAGGTAGAAGATCTGCAAAGGAAGCATAAAGATAATTACACAGAAAGGTGAAAGAAGTCGCTGGGATATGGAAACCCAAACATTTATCTATTGTAACAATCACGAAAAACCAAATGGAATTAGACCCTGAAAAACAGAAGGAAATAGGGGAACAATATCTTAAAGATTTGTTTGGTGATCGGAGAGCAGAAGGGCCCCCACAAATAGATACCGATGGAAAACTAAGTATTCTAACCCAAGAAGTTATGCGGGCAATAAAAGACGCAAAGAACAACAAGGCACCCGGCGAAGATCTAACAACAGCCGAACATTTTAAACACCTGAGTGATGATGCTGTCGGAAAATTAACCTACCTCTTTAACATTATATATGAACATGGCACTCTATCGCATGACTGGCTAACATCCACATATGTAGCTCTTCCTAAAAAACAAAAAGCAAGGAAATGTGAAGACCATCGAACTGTATCCCTAATGAGTCATGCTGCTAAGATTTTTATGTGAGTAATTTATAACCGCATTCACAATAAGTGTGAAGAATACCTGAGTCGTTCTCAATATGGTTGTAGGAAAGGTACAGGCACCAGAGAAGCAATAATGGGATTGACACTAATGGCAGAAAGGTATCTCGAGGTTTAAAAATAGCTGTATGTGTGCTTTGTCGATTATAGAAAGGCCTTCGACCGCATTAGACACGAAAAATTGATTGAGGTGCTAAAAGAAGTAGGGCTGGACGGACACGACATAGCTATAATAAGCAATACATACTGGACCCACACAGGATGTGTTCGAACAGACAACGGAAATACCAATTATGTAAACATAGAACGAGGAGTGCGTCAAGGGTGCATTCTGTCCCCTCTTATATTTAATGTCTATGCCGAAAATATCATCAGAGCTTCTCTTGAAGATCGCCCTGAAGGTGCCAGAGTCAATGGAATCATCATTAACAATGTAAGATATGCCGATGACACCGTAGTATTAGCAGAAAAAGAAGACCAACTAAAAATATTGATGAACATACTATCAGAAGAAAGTCACAGACTAGGTTTGGATATTAATCTTTCCAAAACCAAAATCATGGTATTCCACAAGAACCGCCATGAACAAATTACACCTAACATACAAATCAATGGTATCACACTTCAGAGCTCCCAAAGCTTCATATACCTGGGCAGAGAGCTAAACAGTCAGCTAGACCACTCAAAAGAAATTAGAAGACGTATTGAAATAGCAAGATCTGGCTTATGAACATGCGTAAAATGCTCTGTAACTCCAAGCTATCAATCACAATAAGGTTAAGAACACTAAAATGTTATGTGTGGTCTCTACTACTATATGGCTGTGAGACCTGGACATTAAAACAGTATGACGTCAACAAACTGAATTCATTCGAAATGTGGATGTACCGCCGAATGCTAAGAATAAGCTGGACCAGCAAAACTACAAATGAAGAGGTACTGGAAATAATGAACACACGACCTCATCTGGTTAATACAATCAAAATTAGAAAGACGTCATATCTAGGACGCATAATGCGCCATAAGGAATTTGAGCAGCTCCAGGTAATATTAGAAGGCAAAATCGAGGGTAAAAGGGGTATAGGAAAAAAGAAGAAATCCTGGCTCCGAAACATCAGAGATTGGACATCCATCAAGCCCAGAACAGAGAGAAATTTGCCATATTGATCGCCAACCTCAATAGAGAAGGCACTTAGGAGAAGGAGGAATCTCCTCCCACTCTCTATACATTTTTAAAGAATTTCATAGAGGTGAAGGGGGCTCCTTCAGACAGGGGGCAGCTTCAGACATTGATATTGTGGGTAAATTTAAGGACTCGCGTTGGCAACACTGACATCAAAACATTCCATTACTACTCACACTATTGTAGTTCAGTCTGTAGAACAGTGCAGTAAAGGGTTCATGTCATTAAGTAAAAAGTTAGTTTTTGGTGGTTAAAATCAAATTTTTCGATTGTTAGGTAAGGTAAATAATTGTTCCAAAGCAGCAATAAGTGTGTGTAAAGTTACCACGCGTATAGCAGTGTGAATAAACCGATAGTAAGTGGCTAATTACTAACAATAATAAGCAAAATCAGTTGTTCCGATACGAACAGTAATTACGCACCTGAACATTGAAATTAAATAAGAAAGAGCAATTAAAATAGGAGAAAAGACCTGTTTATTAGAACTAAAAGATAGTAACCAAAAATACACACTTACGAACAATAAATCCAAACTAAGAAATATTAGAGAACACAAAGTATATATAAATGATGATATGAGCGAACAGCAGAGAATTATTTAAAAAGAAATTAGAGCTAAAGATAAGGAAGAAAAGAGTAAAGTGAATACAGTCCAAATGGGGTTTCAAAAACTTATTATAAATGGAGAAGTATGGACGTGGAACAGGGAGATGAAGGCTCTCAACAAATCCAGGAAGAAATAGCAGACCATCGGCCAAATAGAACTGATCAACATGGAATACCAAACAAGACGAGAATAAGGTTTAACGATATAATTGAATTGGACAAAAAAGGAAACTGTAACAAAGAAAATTTAATACAATATCAAGGCGCAAATAGACTGCAAACGTACATAAAAATGGCTACGTGGAAAGTCAGAAACCTCAATGAAAAAGAGAGAGAATTAATAGATGAATTTGACAAATCACAATTAGATTTTTTGGCGATCACGGAAACTAAAAAGAAAGGTCAAGGAATGGATGAATTGGATAAAGAACATGTATTTTTGTACAGCGGAGTCAGTACCGATAGTAGAGCGGCAGAAGGTGTAGGAAGCCTAATGAGAGCAAGCTATATGTCATATGTTAAAAATTGGAAATGGATAACACTAGATAAATCAGAAATAACAACTTTATTAGTCACATATGGCCCGAATGATGACGAACCATTGAAAGTTAAAGAAGGATATTGGGAAGAGCTCAATGATGCTATAGAAAATGTGAAAGGTAGAATAGTCATTCTAGTCGATATGAATAGCAGAGTTGGTAAAAGAGATGATGATATCATAGATATTTTGGGTATGCAGGGGGAAGATACAAGAAACGATAATGGAAGAAGGATGATAGACTTTTGTATGGAGAATAATTTGATTATCACCAACACATTTTTTGAACACAAAGATATACACAAGTTCACGAGAGAAGTCAGGAGCAGAAATGAAAAATCAATTCTAGATTATGTTCTCATTAATAGAGAATTTAAGAAAGAGGTCACTGATGTCAGAGTTAAAAGAGGCCCGGAAATCTATAGTGACCACTAGCTGGTTATGGCAAAGATAAGATTAACTAAAAAACCCTAAAACCGCTAAACAAAGAACGAAAAATAATAAAGTAAACGAGAATATCCAAAACTATAAACTAAATGACCAAAAAGTCGCGGCCATGTTCAAAAGTAAAATAGAAGAAAAATTAGCCAAATTAACTAATGTACATAGTACTGACAACTTACAGGAAACTTAGAAACAATTTAAAGAAACCATCTGACGACAGCAAAAGAAACGTGTGGAATAAACCATGTAAATAGAAATAAGAAGCAAACACGATGGTGGGACGATGAATTAAAAGCCCAAATAAAATATAAAAACAGAAATGGAAAATATACTTAAACAAGAAAACAGAAAATAGTTACGAAGAATATAAACGACAAAGAAAGGTGGTGAAAGAAATGGTGCTGAAGAAGAAGAAGGAAGCCTGGGATGAGTTCGGATTGAAGATGGAGGCAGATAGCCGGGGTAACCAAAAATTGTTTTACAAGGCACTAAAGACGCTAAGAAAAGGTAAAAAACAACGATGAAACAGGTGACACGTAAAGACAGCATACTGATTACCAGACCAAATGAGATTATGGAAAGATGGAGACAATGCTTCAGCGAACTCCTAACACCAAGACAGCCGAAAGAGGAAACTGTAATAATAGAAGTAGTAGGAGAACATGGACAAGAAAATTATATTCAAATAGAAGTTAAAGAAGTAATTTACAATACAAAGAGAGGTAAATCGGCTGGTCATGACAAAATCACTGCAGAAATGTTAAAGACAATGCGACCGAAAGGAGTTGAATTTTTAACCAAAATTATGGAAATGGCTTGGAACCGATGTACAGTAACCGAAGATTGGAGAATTGGCATAATACTACCAATCTTTAAGAAAGGAGACTCAAGTTCTTGTGAAAATTATCTTCTTCTTTAAGTTCCATCTTCTATCGAAGGTTGGAAATCATCATGGCTATGTGAAAATTATAGAGGAATTAATCTACTTAGTATCGTCTCCAAAATATATGAAAGCATCTAGAAAAGAAATTAAGACACATCGTTGAACCACATTTGGATGAAGTTCAAAGTGGGTTTAGGAAGGGACACAATACGCAAGACCATATATTTACGTTGAAACAAATAATTGAGAAAGCTAGAATAAAGAACAGAGAAATATATATGGCTTTTCTAGACATTGAGAAAGCATTTCACAGAGTGTCCCAGGAAGCAGTTTGGAAATGTCTGCAAAATAGAAATATTAACCATCAATTAACAGATGCTATCAAAAGTTTGTACCAAAATAACAAGAGTTATGTACGTAAGGATAACTTGGAATCAGAGTTTTTTGCAATAAATGAGGGTCTAAGACAAGGAGGTGGTATGAGCCCCACACTATTCATATTGATTATTGACGACATAATTAAGGAAACAAAAGCAAGTATACACAAAGTACATATCGGATATAGTAAACTATGACCGGCTTGCGCTTCCAACGAAAGGGACCTCCAGAAAAATATAGATAGCTGGAATAATGAGCTGGCAATTAGAAACATGAAGATTATGGGTTAAGAAAACCAAGGTGATGCTAATAGCGAAAACTAACCGAAATGTTAACATAGAAATTAACCAACAACTCATAGAACAAGTAAATGCATTCAAATACCTAGGGGTTACAATAGACAGAGAAGGTACCATGCAGAATGAAATAACACAAAGAATAAGTAGTGCTTCAAAAGTGTACCATAATTTTAGTAGAGCATTCATAGGTAAACCGGAAATCAGCAGAAGAACCAAAATGACAGTTTATAAGACAGTATTTCGACAAATCTTGATAAAAAAAAGGAGGTTAGTCTTCGTAAGTGGGTATATTTATTTAAAAACCCTTAAAAGGGCTACATAAAAAAAACAAACGTTTTCGGACTAAAGAGTCCATCATCAGGTTTAAATTTTAAAATTATTGCTAGGTTAAAATGCCTGAGCCACCAAAATACATGGGTTAAAACCCTTTAAATTACGTATAGTTGTAAAAGATTACATCTTGTTGTTAAAAAACTGTGATGTTCAGAATTAAATTGCAACCACTGGATGTGGTTGTGGATCCAGTGGTTGCAACTATGCAACCACTGGATGTGGAATTG
Organism: Diabrotica balteata; assembly: GCA_918026665.1. NCBI lineage: Eukaryota > Metazoa > Arthropoda > Insecta > Coleoptera > Chrysomelidae > Diabrotica > Diabrotica balteata. Next base: position 144,627,857 of record OU898277.1, on the reverse strand, counting down.
ATGAAACCTTGTAAACACCGACGATATATTTGCTCCCAATTTGGTCAGTGAGAGACCTAATCCTCTAGAGGAAACTCTTTCTGATGAACCTCTAACATGCCAACTAGCTGCAAGTCTACTAACTTTAGAATCTGAAAAACCACCCTCATCTCCCCAAATTTCGAAAACTTTCAGCAACCAATAGACACTCCATCAACATCAAGCTGCCAAAACTCTACGCCTGTTCCCTTTCAACAGCCTGGCTATTATTTAAGTCTTGAGGAGATATGAGGATATCCAAAATCGATACTCAATACTAGCTTCGAGAAACCAAGAGAAAAGGGGAAAAGCAGAATAATAACTGACACCCCAGAAAAGCTTCTTCTGGCAGAAAAACAGATCACTACAGAAACAAAGAAAACTACTTTTGAAAATGAGAAGAATAAGAAGACAACTAGTGATAAAAATGGCAAAAACTCTGATGATAAAGTATTAGAAGAAACACAGTAAAATTTTGACAGGAGTGAACTGAAAATTGAAGATTTTGTGCTGGTTGAATTTGGGACTGTAAAATAAAAAGATGTGTACTATGTTGGGAGAATCATTGGTAAATGATGGAATGTTGAAATTTCATTTTTGAGAATGTCATCTAAATTAAATTATAAATTTTTCTACCCCATCGTACTAGATATCTCTATGAGAGATTTATATGAGGTTGCCATTTTTCCAATTGTGTCTAAAGCTGTCCCATTCCCCGTCTGAAGATGCACCACTTGGGAGAGTTGTTTTTAAAAAAGTGGTTTTGATTTTTTTTTACAACAAGTATAGGGTTTAATATTAAAAGTATGTATACAGTGAAAGTTGGGTGAACAATATAATTTATGTATATTTTCTTTTTTTATTTGGAGAGGTATTTAAAGTAATATGACAGTTCAAATTTTTATGTCTGAAGGTGCCCCACTCTCCCCTAGACGTAATATGATTAAATACAACAAACAATTTCACAGTTAAGTCTAGAAATTTAGAAAAAATAAACAAATGTACAATTAGTCATTTTGAACGAATAAAAACTAAAGACGAATGTTCCAAAAATTTAACGGATATTACTTTCTCTGAAAAGTTATTAAGTTTGGGTCCAACATTTTATATACCTCCCTTCAAAAACGATTTTAAGCTGGTTCACTTATTAGCTGATTTGGAATATACTATTAATAAATTTTAAAATCATAAAAATATTTTTAGAGCTCAATTTATCACTATTATTAGCAATTTTTTTACATAAAAATAATAACAATCATCATTGGTTACAGAATACGTACAGTGAGATCCTAAAGTAACGGATAAATTCATTTTATACAATATTATGAATTAAATACAAATGGAAAATCCTATAACAGGTCAATTTTTATATATGAAAATGCACTTTCCCAATGACATTATTCAAACGTATCTTGTACTTCCTAGGGGTAGTAGTTACTCTTGAAAAAATTTTAAATGAAAAGGGGTAGTGTGTATACAGCGTTTAAAAGGGTTTTCAATTCTATATTTAGCAATATAAATATTTTTCTTTTTTGTGCAGGGGTAATTAAGGGAAAAATTATTTTATTTCATTCCATCAAAAAACCATCGAGTCGAATATCTTTTACGATTGACTCGTCTATTAGTTGTTTTGTTGTCAAAAAGTAACACGTAGGGGAGAGGGGAGCAAGTTGTTACACAATTATTTTAAAACGCAGCAAGTATCATGAGTTGCCGATATTTTATGGAAAGTTGGGTCAACCGACTCGTCATCTGTGAACGGATATTGATACTCAAGTCAGACATCCATCATAGTGTTATTGCTTAGAATGTGGTTTCGGGTCTAAAACTGTACCGTTGTCAGGTGGCTTTTGTTTTTATTTGTGAGAAATTGGTAAGTAGTATAAATATGTGTATTATATAGTTTTGAAGCGTATATATTTCTCGTTATTGGCATGTTATTGTTAGTAATTGATTCTCAATATTTACCAAAAAACGTTGACTTAACCTCATTTCGTACACGTGGGGCCAGTTGTTACAATTATCTGGGGCCAGTTGTTACTGTAACAACTTGCCCCGAACACGTTAATGTAAGAATATATCGAAATACCTACAATGGTTACAACATGGTTACCATAATTTATGATTTCACTAAAAATCCAATATTATGATCAGACATATTTTGTAGATATTAATTTGTTTGTAATGAATAGCATACCTACCTACATTTATTTTCGCAAAGCATGTTAGAAACACAGATTAGGTGTTATTAAATTTTTCTATCATGAAATTGTTTTGGTTGTTTTCAGATAGCTTAACATGGTGCGAACGTATACCAAGAAAACCATAAGGGGTATTATTCCAACCGAACAATTTGAAAGGGCGGCGCAATCGGTTTTACAAGAACACTTGTCAATTAGGGATGCTGCTACTCGCTATGGAGTTAATTTTATGACATTGCACCGCTATATGAAAAGAAAATCAAACTTAGGTGCTGAAAACAGTAACAAGAACTTAGTCGGCTACGCTACGGCCAGAAAAATATTTAACAATGCTGAAGAAGAGGAACTTGCCGAATATACTGAGCATTCTGCTAAAATTTATTACGGTCTTACAACTTCTGATTTGAGAAAATTTGCATTTCAATATGCAACAGCCAACCAAATATCTGTTCCGGAAAATTGGAAGTTTAATGAAATAGCTTCCAGAGACTGGCTATATCGATTTTTGAAGAGGCATCGAACTTTATCAGTCCGGACACCTGAAGCTACTAGTATGGGTCGAGCTACCGCGTTTAATCGTCACAATGTGTCACAGTTTTTTAACAATCTCGGCGAAGTTTATGGTAAATATAAATTTGAGCTCCAAAAAGTGTACAATATGGACGAAACTGGACTTTCAATTGTCCAAAGGCCTACAAAAATCATTGCAAAAAGGGGAACTAAGCAGGTAGGTGCTATCACATCTGGAGAAAGAGGTCAACTTGTTACCTTGGCATTAGCTGTCAACGGAACTGGAAATTTTGTACCTCCATTTTTAATATTTCCGAGAAAGAAATTCAAAGATGTTATGGTAGCCAATGGACCTCCTGGTTCTGTAGGTGCGTCTTATTCCTCTGGATGGATGACATGTGATAACTTTTTGTTGTTTATGAAACATTTCGTCCAGTTTGTACGATGTAGCAAAGAGAAACCCGTTTTGATGGTATTAGATAATCACGAGTCTCATTTGTCTATTCCGGTGTTGAATTTTTGAAAAGAAAATGGAGTGGTTCTTTTAAGTTTCCCGCCACATACATCACACAAGTTGCAGCCGCTTGATAGGACGGTATTTCACCCACTTAAAAGATATTTTAATAGTGCTGCAGATGCATGGTTAAGATCTAATCCCGGTAAAGTAATGAACATTTACGATATACCTATCGTTCTTAAAGATTCATTTCCTCTTGCTGTTACACCTCTCAATATACAAAAAGGATTTATTGTGACAGGAATTTGGCCATACAACAGAGAAATTTTTCAAGGTGATGAATTCTTGCCTGCAGAGGTAACAAATAGACCAATAACAGAAAATATAAACGCAACAGTAGTCATAGATCCGTCACCTATTGGCACCGAAACACATAGAACTCCTTCCCAACAGCAACCTTCGACAAGCACAGATTTTAACATGGCGATAAATGAACCTGTCGATTCACCTACTCATATAACGCCCCAGGAGTTGAAGCCTTATCTAAAAGTAATGCCAAGAAAATCCAAAGGTGGTCGGAAGAAAAGAACTTCCGCTGTTTTGACTGATACTCCCATTTAATCAGCTTTGGAGGAGGAAGAAAAGGCAAGACAAAGAAAAAAAATGTGGGGGCAACCAAAAGAAACATATCAGGTGAATCAAGAAACAAGGTAAAAACTACTGTTAAAAAATGTAAGAAACGGACCGTCATTACCAAAAACACCTTCAAAAAATCAGATTCTGAAAGCTCGGAAGAGGATGAGGAATAGACGGGTCTGGTATGTGTCCATGGAAGTATGGAATGTATGGAAGTCCAAAAACGAAGAATGGATTCGGTGCATTGTGTGTCAAAAGTGGGCACATATTGCTTGTGGAAAAGACGATGATTTTTATATTTGTATTCACTGCTCGTACGATAGTGACTAGTTTATAATATTTTTTGTAGCTAAGCAAGGGTTCTTTCTGTGACCGCTAAATAATGTTGTGGGAAGTTTTTAGAATTTTTTTTCTATTGTAACATCTTACCCCATGGACTGTAACAATTTGCCTCATAGTGGGGGTATTTACAAGTTGAGTTAAATTGATAATAACAAAATGTTAAATATGATTTTTTAAATAAATTAAAATTAACATTATTTGTGTAAATGTATCAACTACCTTAATCCGATTTTAGTTTTCATATAAAAGATCTACTGTTGCCCAAATAAATAATAGAATCAATTATGTAAAAACTTGCCCCCCTCTCCCCTACAACAACAAAAGTAACAACAACAAAAAGTTGTTTCAATACCGATGACACATTAGACAAATATATTTTATTATTTCAGTAATTCTTGAATTCACTCAATTGTTTACTCATGAAATAATAATGTTTAGATTTTCCTCAAATCATTTCTTATTTATGTTTATGGCTTCCTGGGGGATTATACTCAACATTTTATTCTTGTTGTACCATCAATTGTTTCAACACAACCACTCAAATATAGCACTCTTTCTTTATTTGTACCTAAAAAGGTCTTTAAACTTACCGGTACGTGTTAAAATTCTTAAATAGGAACATCAATTGTTGTCTGTTGGCAATTGGTTAAGTGATTTAAAATAATAGCGTTGTAGGTGAGAATTCATTGAATTTGGTATACACCATAATATTTTGCTATTTCAAACATCTAAAGGACACGTCATATATAAATATGTAGGTTATCTCTTAAGCCTTTAAAGTCGACCAATATTTAAAAAATAGTTTTGCTCTACTTGTTCCAAGCATCTGAGTCTGCGCCTCCACTTTAATTTTCTCTCTTTTGGTGTATATTTGGTTAGTTTTTTGGGTGTTTCGTTCTCGTGCATCCGTTCCGTATGGTTTATCCAGAGTTCAGTTTTTATAAATGTAACGATTTATAAAATTATAAGTTTGGTTCTTTAGATACTGTAGAGTTAGAAAATATAATGTCTGCGGCTGGTTGTCTTAACATCTTTAAATAGGTGTCTTAGAATGTGTCTTTTGAAGGTGGTCAAGATTTTCTTTTGTCGTTTTTTTACAATGTCCATAATTCTGATCCATATGTTAGAACTGACCTTCTAGAGATACTGTTCAACTGCTGAATGAATCGAATGAACTATCTTACAAGTAAAGTCGTCCCAGGAACGCAACTCAACAATATTGGCAATATCATTTTAAAGTCATCTACTTTAAAATGTAAAATGTATGTCTGAATTGTCAATATATATGAGAAAAATATAAAATTAAATTATTAGGAGACTTTTTTCACTAAGTTACAAAAAAACAAAATTTGTTTAATTTACTAATGTTTGTATTTTGAGAACGATTTCCGAAGTGGAAATTGAAATGTCAATACATGTATTTTAACCTTTAAATGTGACCTATTTCCATTTAAATAGTAATTACTTTAAAATGCCACAAGAAAATTGTGTTTTTCTTCAAACTCCTGTTTTTCTAAAATTTTGACGCAGCTTCGCTGCTTCTGATTTAATTTTTGGTGACCACACTGTATATGATTTATTGTATTATATGTATATGTACCTATTTTATATATGTTATCATGTCTTATTTTATGATTTTTTAGATCCTAGCCATGTTAACCACAATTCCCTATTTCTTATTGTTTTTTATTCTTATTCGAAAATTACATAATTTGATCAAATCAAATCTTTTGTTAAAGTAGTGCAATAAATTTATACTCGCGGTATGTATTTGATTATACGGTATTAAAACAAAGTAGAACATAAATAATTCATCGAGTTATTAGCATAAAATGAATAAATTGTCGCTATTACCTAATATCACCAGGTTCCTACACTTTCATTTCCCACAGATTCCTAATCTACAACTTGTCGCAAACTGTGTTTGTTCCATTAAATATTCAGAGTAGGTTTCTAGTTTCTACTATATCAACAATATTGTTCTTTAATTTTTTAATTAAGTATTTCATGTTTATGTTTTTTTATACTCCTTTAATAAATATAAATAAATAAAATAAAAATATTTAGTGCAGTATTAGTGGATTATAGAAACTAGTTTTAGTAATAATAATAATATCAGACGACATTTTGACGGGGAGATCCTTTAGGATTGTTCCGGCCCAAATTGCATCCTTAACTACTCTGTTTTCTCGTAATTAGTGTCGATGCACACTAGCCAACGGTGACGGCTCTATATCATTTTTAGAAATGCCTTCTAATGCCATTATCTCATCTCAAAGAGTGAAGCCAACATAAAGCGATTCACACAGCTGTGGGTGACGTCAGTTTACGGCAGAGAGAAACGATAGAGATTAGAAGTGTTTATAGGAGTTGTAAACTTTTTAAAGCAGGTTTTTTAAAAAGGGGCAGATATATCATTAAACTTGAAAAATGTACCAGAAATTTAGCACCTATTATTTTACTTTCCCCCCCCCCCCAAAGTGTTTAAAAAAGATACATATGAGAGAGTCTTATATATAATTTTCATTTTATAATTTGATTGAAAACTGAAGGATAAATAAAATGAATTGTTTTTTCAAAAAATTGAAGAACCTATAAAATATCCTAGTTCACTTAACTGTTACAAAAATGGTGAACCCCTATATCTAAGCCAAAGAAAGACGGGTTTTATTGGTATGATCATTAGTTTAAAGTCACTAATGAGAATTTGGAAAAATTACGTGGATAATATGGATGGAGGTGTGAAGTATCTTTCGGCCTATAAACTTTCTCAAGATCACTTAGAAGTTTTCTTTAGTTCTAGTAGGAGTCATGAAGGTTACAACAACAACCCAACGGCAAAACAATTTAAAGCTGCATATAAAAGACTCTTAATGCACACAAGTGTTACAGGATCTACCCAGGCTAATTGTATAGAACTGGCACCTTCCATAATATTAGCAATTAGCACAACAAATATTGTGAAAATGAAAACTGTTGATCATCAACTCATTGACAACTTTATAATAGGTACAACTGATGAAAATAATAGTAAAACAATAACTAGTAACCAGGATTAGGATTATACTGTAAATAATTTAAGTTTTTTAAAAACATTGTCATCTTATGTTTGTGATGTTGTTGACTATATCGCTGGGTTTGTCGTTAAGAAAGTTAAGAAAACATTAGATTGTGACATATGATTGTGTGAAATTGAATGTGATAATTTGCAATCTCCATTCATAAGACACAAAAGTTAAAGCATATAGATTTTTTTTTTAATTCAACCCTCTAAAGACGTCATGCAAAATTGCTGAAAGCAAAATTAGATTTATGTACAATTCAGAAAAATTAAACGATTCCAAATTAATGACAAAATTGATTTTAAATGTCATGAGTAACGTGCATGGTTCTGTGTTTAACACATACAAAGAACATGTTTAATCATAATTTTGAAACAAACCATTTGTTTAATCTAATAAAGATAATTTGTTTTCATTATTGCAACATTAGATTGTACCACGAAGGTGAAAAACTAAATAATGTAATAAGAGTTAGAAGTAAGTTAACAAAAGCTATTTTGTTTTGTGATCAATAAATTAATAGACTTCCTACATATTTTTTTACCTAACCTGAAACTTCCATCCCAAAGAAAATTACTCTTTTTTAAATTTATTTTTGATTATCAAACAAGAAGAGATATACTAACGATATATATAATAATATATGTAGGTATGTACTTTCAAATAAAACATTTATTTTTACAAGTTAAGTCAAAAATATTTATTAATTACTTTGCTAAATAATTTATCTTCCATATTTTTTTCAAAATATTAAAGTTATATTAAAATTAATCTAAAATTGGGTAATTTTATTAGTGCTTTGCTACGAATCCAATCCGGCTCTTGCCGTATTGTGACGTCACTTTCGCGGAAGGTGTTTGCTTCAATGGTTCGGTACAAGGCGTGTCTATCCGTTTTTATAGTCTAAGATCTTGACCGCGGAGAGACGGCCACTACATCAATTTTAGTAAATAATGAAGGAAGTAATATGATAGGTACATATATCTCTGTATAACCAAATAGACCAGGTAAGGTTTAAGATGCCTTAAATCTAACAACTACTTGCTGTTCAACAGAAGGACTTTCAGTTAATCCTAATAAAACATCCCTTGTGTGATTCACTAATATAGACAAAGAAAATTAGTAAAAAAAAATGTTGCTACAGTGAACGGTAGAGTAGACTAGCACGAAAATTTATACTATGTTTTCTGCATTTTTAAAACTTAAATAGTATTAAGTTGAATTATAGTAATTTTATTATTTATTTATTATTTATATTTTAAACAAATTAAGAGCTATATTAAAATAATGTGATAAATTTTTCTGTTTGCTCCTAACGCAACTGAGGGGATGAACATCGCTGGGCGGCACTGCTGTTGTTTGATGTTAATAATGCATTCAATACGCTGCATTAGAACGAGATAATAGAGGCAATGGAGGAGAAAGAATGTCCTGGTTACCTGATGAATGTGGTGTCGGAGTATTTGTCCGAGCGAAGGATTATGGTGGAAAAGGGCACGATCCTGGACGTGACGGCCGGCGTGCCCCAGGGATCTGTCTTGGGCCAGAGGCTATGGAATCTCGCATATGACGGGGTTATGCACTGTGAATACGGAGAGGGTACAACCCCCTTCACATGCGCGGATGACCTCGCTGTACTAGTAGTGGCCTAGGATGAGCCAGATCTCAAATACCGGGTTCGGAACGCAGGCCGTGTCGTAAAGAAATGGATGACGCAGCACGGACTGAAACTTGCGGCAGAGAAAACCGAAGCCATCATTCTGAAGGGGAAAAGGTTGAATTACAATGTGCGGGAGCATGTCTAACACCCAAGAAACAAATAAAGTGCATTGCACCAGAATGGAAAAAGGGGGGAGCACGTGAGGGAGGTGGTCCGAAAGGCTGCGAATAGTACGGCTACTTTGGGGAGGGTGATGCCCAACATTGGTGGACCCAAATCCGAAAGGATGAGGGCCTTACACAGTGTTGTATACCAACATTAGGGGACCCAAATTCGAAAGGAGGAGGGTCTTACACGGTGTTGTACAGTCGATCATCGTCTACGCGGCACCAGTCTGAAGCGAGGCGGTCAAGATAAGGGCCTATAGCAGGCTCATGACACAAGTGGACAGAACACATCTGTTGCGAGTGGCATGCGCCTACAGGACTGTGTCTGCGGCAGCCTTGTGGACCATCACTAGATGTGTTCCGTTGCATGTTTTGGCGGTGGAAAGAAAAGAGCTCTATGAGAGAATAATCCCCAATCTTACTGTGGCCGAGGTCATTTGAAAGATGTCAAGATTCCGACTATAAGAGATTGGGTGAACTGTGGCCACAGGCGACTGGTTTATTTCCTGACGCAGGTGCTCACAGGACACGGGTGTTTAAGGGCCTACCTCTCTAGGTTCGGAAAAACTGACACAGATAAATGCCTATACTGTGGACACTCGGACACCGTGACATACACACCGTGACATGAGAAATGGTTGAGAGGATGATTGAAAATAAATCAGGTTGGACTAACATACACAACTATATCCGTGCAACGATCAAGAAAAAAGAAGAGGAAGAAAGACAGCTGGATCAACGGCAAAGGTAAGAATAAAAGATGCTGAAAGTTGAAGTCAGAAAAGTGAGTCAGACTATGAGGAACGAGTAAATGCCCATTTGGGAATGATGCCGTACTAGGATCGATGAGGTTCTTCTACGCGCTACCTGGAACGAGACAGGGAGCCTTGCTGATGAATGGAGTGTGGATGTGGATGAATGGAGAATGAATGACTAAAGGTAGTGCTTCGGAAGTGATGCCAGCCTTACAGCGGCCATTCCGCTTCCGGATCGCTGGATGACAGAGAAGGGTCTGGTTTAGCACATACGCGTTCGGCGTGGACTCGGCGATGAGAGGGCATTTTAAAGTACCTCGGAAACTATCGCCGAGAAGTACGAAGAACGAATCCTGCACTAAAGTCAGACTGAGATGTCGTTTGAAGATTCCAGACCCCCCCCTCTATAAACACGAAAAAAAAGTCTATCTCTTTACACCTTCTGAATATTCTGGTAGGAATTATGCGAATAAATGCCTTTGAAACGTGGCTTATTAAGTTATAGGTCTGTAATCTTTCTACTTCAAATCTGATATCCTGGGTATTGTAAAACACGCTGTCCTTTGATATTCATGTTTTATTAAACAGAGTTATGTTTTATAAGGTTAGTAAACAATAAATAGAACAAGTAATATATCAAAGCAAAATAACTAAAAATCTACTTATTACATATTTAGTATATATATATATATATATACAGATTGAACCAAATTAAAACGGAACATACAATTTAATACATGTCTGTTTGAACTGCATTTAAAATAGTGGACCAATATAAAACTTGGACAAAAATAAATCCATACCTGGGTATAGACATTGTATAAAATATCGTTCAACTATCTGTCTCGCAACAAAGTTGTTTGCGTAAGACGGGTTTGTCTAAGGAGGTGATAATAGTTCAGGAATTGATGCTCGAAAAAAGTTAAAACCTCGCAATTTTTTCGTCCTGCATGTATCCAGCTGAAATTTTAGCAGAAGGTAGGTAATAGCCCAAGGATCAAAATCTATATCGAACCGAAGTGCGCTGAAGGGTTTTAGGGGTGAAAACTACCCCTAATTGTCAAAAATTATAAAATAACATATTAAACCTGAATATGGGTAAGATTTGGTGTGAATTAATTAAATAATGATTATTTTATACTTTTGAATAGAGTTCCATCATATTTCAACCCTTAAAAAGCAACCCTTGTTAAAGATTAATGTAAAAAATTACTAATTCTAAAAAAATGATTTCGCCTTGTATCGATTTGGATAAAAATTTGGATTTAAGCTCAATTCACCCGCTGCTTTATAGTTTATGTCATGTCGACGAACCCTGATTGTTCTTAGGGGTGAAAACTACCCTAATTGTCAAAAATTATAAAATAACATATTAAACCTGAATGTGGGTAAAATTTGGTTTGAATTAATTAAATAATGATAGTTTCGTGCTTTTCAATAAAGTTCCATCATATTTCAACCCTTAAAAAGCGACCCTCATTAGAGATTAATATAAAAAAATTAGTAATGCGAAGAAAATGATTTCACCTTGAAACGACTTGCATAAAAATTTGGAATTAAGCTCAACTCACCCTCTGCTTTATAGTTTATGTCATGCTAATGAACCCTGATTGTTCTTAGGGGTGAAAACTACCCCTAATTTTCAAAAATTGTAAAATAATATTACAAATCCTAAAATGAGTGAAATTTGGTTTGGATTAGTTAAATAGTGAGTTTTTTATACTTTAAAATACAAATTCATATAACCTTTTTACTTTTGAAAATTACCCTTTACAACATTGAAGTTTTTATAAACTAATTTATAAGATATAAATTGAAAAAAGTAGAATTAAATACAAAAAAAATTATCAACATAAAAAGGCACCATATATTCTTATACATTTACATAAATAGTTGAAAATATTTACATTTATAGGTAAAACAATTATAATATTAATTTTATTCGTCATCAATTACATCTTCATCGTGATGTATGTCATCATCATCTTCCTCAATTATTGGTGGACCCTTCACCTGAGCACCCAGAACAAGTAGAGTTACAGTATAAACCAACTTTTCTGCACCCATATGAAACGCCGCATCCTTTTTTGCATTGGCAAAAAATAATTTTCAAAAATTTATCGGGTACAGGTTGTTTGTTCATGCGTACGGGTAATAACAAACAATCTTTGGAAAACCATCCCCAATCTGTTGCTCTGATATTTTCATTGCCAAGCCATAGACATATGAGCAGATGTTTTATTCTGTTGTATGTGATTTCAAAATAAGAACGCTTAAAATTTCGAATGTATAACGCCCCACTAGCTAATATACCGGTTTTGTAGATTATTATGCTCCGAAATGTACTGTACTATACTAATGGAATTTTCCGGAAAAAAATTAACTGGTTTTTTTAACGTATTTCCTTTAATTTTTAACGATAGATGTTTCTTCAAAAACGATTTGTAGAGGTTTTTAATAGCTACAAGGATCTGTGAATTAAATCTTTTTGGAACCCTTGGTTTTTAAATGGGGTGAGTTTAAAGGGCTCGAAAAAGATGGTGCTTGATCGTAAATCGATGCTTTAAACGGCTATATCTCGCCAAATATTCATTGTACAACAAATCTAAATAAATGAAATGAGGTTGAATGCTCGAATAAATGAACTTTGAAAATAAGGCTATTATCGAGCACAAAATAATTAAATCAAGCCCAAGTACTTTCGCTTATAATAGCATCTTCAGGGGCATCTGAAATAAGCCAAGAAAACGTTTTTTAGATGAAGTAAATTAGTTAACTTCGATAAAAAACTCGAAGTTAATGGATGAAAAAAAGTTTTTGAGATTAACGTTTTAGACTTACTTCGTCAAAATAAGATCTATCCAGCAAGCGTAGGAAGTTGAAACATTAAAACTAACATAAATTATACAAAAACACTACACTAAAACGAGGACAAACAGTTTAAAATTGCTTCTACGCTACATTCTCTGTCAGTTTCTGGAGGGATAATGATCTAAGCGGAAATGATACGGTGACATATGACATATGACAACTTTGATAGACAATCAAAGTTATGGATCTGTGATCAGCAAATATTGAAATTCTGTATAAGTTGTCATTGGCCAAAGGTACAACTAGAACTACTATTTAAAAATCAGCTGATGACGTATGACATGTAGAATATTTTGATTTAAACTAGATTGCATAATCCAGATCTCACACTCACACCCGTCTGTAATGATAAGGTTGTAGGTTTGAGGCTAAATGAAGTGTACATAAAGTGTGAATGAAAGAAATAGACCAAACGATCTATTGGACAGTGGGTAGTTGACTACAATAAAATGGTCTACCTTACACTGTCAATATTGCAAAATGAGAAGAAAATTGACTATAAAATTGAAATATTAAAATTAGATCAGAATTGAAAGCAGTGTGTAAATTTACACACTGCTTTCAATTCTGATCTAATTTTAATATTTCAATTTTATAGTCAATTTTCTTCTCATTTTGCAATATTGACAGTGTAAGGTAGACCATTTTATTGTAGTCAACTACCCACTGTCCAATAGATCGTTTGGTCTATTTCTTTCATTCACACTTTATGTACACTTCATTTAGCCTCAAACCTACAACCTTATCATTACAGACGGGTGTGAGTGTGAGATCTGGATTATGCAATCTAGTTTAAATCAAAATATTCTACATGTCATACGTCATCAGCTGATTTTTAAATAGTAGTTCTAGTTGTACCTTTGGCCAATGACAACTTATACAGAATTTCAATATTTGCTGATCACAGATCCATAACTTTGATTGTCTATCAAAGTTGTCATATGTCATATGTCACCGTATCATTTCCGCTTAGATCATTATCCCTCCAGAAACTGACAGAGAATGTAGCGTAGAAGCAATTTTAAACTGTTTGTCCTCGTTTTAGTGTAGTGTTTTGTATAATTTATGTTAGTTTTAATGTTTCAACTTCCTACGCTTGCTGGATAGATCTTATTTTGACGAAGTAAGTCTAAAACGTTAATCTCAAAAACTTTTTTTCATCCATTAACTTCGAGTTTTTTATCGAAGTTAACTAATTTACTTCATCTAAAAAACGTTTTCTTGGCTTATTTCAGATGCCCCTGAAGATGCTATTATAAGCGAAAGTACTTGGGCTTGATTTAATTATTTTGTGCTCGATAATAGCCTTATTTTCAAAGTAAATCTAAATAAAGCATAATTTTAGTCATTAAAAAAGCTACAATTTGGTAATTTTTATTTTTTTTATATATTCAGTATTTTCGGGCATATTTAAAAAAAGAAGGGTAAAAAAATATGAAATTGTAAATCGTTTCTCGCTTTAAGCTGTACTTTTTCTAAAACTAAGCATTTTAAAAGGGTCAAACTTCTTGGACGTATTAACAATACATCTACAAAGGGAATTGCAGAAGGGTGAAGATCGATTTTAATTATGGGGGTGGTTAGGGTGTTGTTTTCCTCGATTTTTTCGTAAAAAATGAGGTATTGACCTTATTTTTTTATGATAAGTCTATTTATGCTCTTTAAAAAAGGTTTTGTGAGTTTTCTTCCAAAAATGCATCATTTTCCCGATATTTGACTTTGAATCTTTCAAATTTGGCATTTGAAGAAAACCGCTGAACATTGATATTGTATTTGTAATTGTATTTGTCTTTTAAAAGCTACAAATTTGTTCTCTACAATTTTTTTGATAAAATGCACCATTTTCGAGTTATTCGCGAAAAATCGATTAAAAACGTGGATTTTTTCGTCTAAAAGTTGTTTATTTCAATCGCGAATAACTTGAAAAATATCATTTTATAAAAAAAATGTATAGCACATTTTTTGTTTAGAATCACTTTTCTAATCGAAACCTGTAGTTAAAACGTAAAAAAAATTTTCACCCCGGAGATGGGGTGGCAACCACCCCCTAGGCTTTGGCGCACTTTGGTTCGATATAGATTTTGATCCTTAGGCTATTACCTACCTTCTCTTAAATTTCAAGTCAATCAACGCCGCACGAAAAAATTGCGAGGTGAAATGCTACATTTCCTGGACTATAACTGGTTTGACAGCATAATCGTAGATTTATGTGTAGCTTTCAATTTTTATGAGTTCAGAATCCAGCAGCCCGCAAAATTATGGGATTTTTTATAATATAATTATTTGACAATCTTTTGTTGGCCAACCAGCTACAGCAGAATTGAGCCGAAATACATTATATTCCTATGTTCCGAATTTATTTCGTTCAATCTGTATATATATATATATATATATATATATATATATATATATATATATATATAAATATATATATATATATATATATATATATATATATTATATATATATATATATATATTAGTATTTATAGGCCGATCCTGTTTTATAACAAACTTACCGTTGCTAAACCGTGAATTAACATTGCTGCAAACAGGGCCATTGCGAAATATCCTACACACAACAGTACCGATGCAGAAGGCAAGGCCACCTCGGATTCTAAAATCCATAGTAATTCGAATGCGAATGCTATCAAGTAGGCGATCTGAAAAAGACAAAAACATTTAGTACCAATTAGTATGAGGAATTTCATTTCATATAAATATGGTAAAGGAGTAAATAAAACGAGCTAAATACATTATCACGGCGTCTTTTTAAACATTGGAGTATTAATAATGTTGGTACTAGATAGATAATAGATACTGTATTTGGTGTTAACTAAGAAAACGCAAGGTACTAGTAAAGAAAATAAATAAAACATTCTGGCGAATAAATATTCGTGTCAAAAATAGAAACTGTAGAAGTCGGTCGGACACAAAGGCAGTCCGTAGATGGCAATTGGAATTATCTTAAAACGTAAAAAAAAAGAAATAAGTCAGCTTAATTTATTTCGCGTCAAAAGCGTCTTAACATCAATTATTAATTAATTTACATACATACAGTGTGTCAATTAGTTTTTATCATTTGTACGATCGGTACTGTCATTCAGCTGTAGTTGTCACAATGCTTCACAGTATACCTGAACGCGTGGGGATCATTTTCATATTTGCCTCCCAGAACCAGTGTTATTTACGAACACACGTATACGCATAACACTGTTTCTGGAAGGAACACGTCATCAACACGTCAAGCAATGACAGCACTTTCACATGAATTGGATAGAAAGGTGTTAAAATTACATAAGTTTTACCCGTACAAAACACAAATTCTTCAAGAACTAGGCGATGATGATCCAGACCGACGAATTGAGTTTTGTGAACTCATGACTGAAATAATTCGCGTTGAACAGAGAATGTTAAAAAAATATTTATTTCACTGATGAATGTACTTTGATGCTGAATGGTTATGTAAATAAACAAAACTGTTGGTACGGGAGTGATGCAAATATGTATCGATTCAGAGAAGATCACACTCAAAATCCTGAAAAACTGAATGTTTGGGCAGGAATCTAAGGCGATGCTATAATTGGCCCCTTGTTCATACCAGGCAATTTAAGTAGCGACATTTATCTCGATTTGCTGGAAAACATTATCGAACCTTTAATTGTGTATAAATTAGAGAACCAAAGGAACGATCAGGGCAACCTAGCTCTAAACCTAAAAAAAGTACACGTTCGAATTGGTTTACGCAGGAACTGTACAATTTAAGGGATCAGCTAAAACTTTTAGAAACGATCTGTCAGCAAAATAGTAGTCTTAGGCCAATCCTTCATTTGCCAAAGGCAGAATATTCAATTAAATTAAAAGCTGCTAAAAGTAGTCACTTCATGAGACAGTTAAACAAATCATCAAATAAAATTAAAATTTAATTTAATACATTTAATGTATTTGGCGTTTAGTAAACTTAACAGTCGGGAAACAAAATAACTCAAAAGTACCTAATGATAACAGTAATTTAGCAGACAAATTTAACCACCATTTTGTTGAAATGGCTCCAAAGTTACTTGCCGCTTTGGATCCTACTAAAATAGATGGGTTTACATCAGCATCAAAAAACCGTAATAGTTCTTCTATGTTTTTATATCCAACTAACCCACAGGAAATAACTAGTATAGTCGGAAGTTTTTAAATCCAAACATAGTTGTGGTTTTGATCAGATTTCCCTAAGTTATTAAAACAATGCATTCATGCTCTCGCAGATCCACTGACGGATATTTGTAATGCCTCTTTTCAACAAGGAATATTTCCTAGTATGTTTAAACTATCTATTGTAATCCCTTTATTCAAAAGTGGTGATAAAGATGACCTTAACAACTATCGTCCCATAAGTCTCTTATCTGTGTTTTCAAAGATAATTGAAACTCTAGTTTATACTAGAATGAACGGATTTCTGAAAAAGCATAGTGTCTTGCATAATTTTCAACATGGTTTTACATCTTCTAAGTCTACAACTACAGCTCTTGCAAATTTCGTCAGCTTAGTGTTGGATGCTTTGGACAGACGAGAGAAGGCATGTGGTTTATTTCTCGATTTGTCCAAGGCTTTTGACACTTTGGATCATAATTTGTTGCTAATAAAACTTGAGGGGATTGGTATTCGTGGTATAGTTCTAAAATGGTTTACTTCCTACCTAGAGAATAGAAGACAAAAAGTAAAGATAACATCTAATGGACTTGTAAACGAATCAAACACATTGGATATCCATTATGGTATCCCTCAGGGTAGTGTATTGGGTCCTCTACTTTTTATAGTATTTATTAATGATATAACTTTGGTAACTAATTCACTGACTGGGGTTAACATTATCAGTTATGCGGATGATACCAACATTCTAGTCACAGGAACGTCTGATCAAAATTTGCAAAATAAAACTTCACAGATACTATCCACCATCAAAAGTTATTTCTTATCCAACAAATTAGTTTTGAATGAAGAGAAATCAAAGTATATGATTTTCACGTCAAATAATTTATTAAACCATCAAGCCACTATAGAAGCAGCAATAGATAAAACAGACTGCACGAAGTTGCTGGGGGTACTTCTAGACAGTAATTGTAAATGGTCAAACCACATTTCTAATTTGAAATCCAGATTAAGTAGCGCATGTTATGCATTAAGAATTCTTTCACGTTTCTTTCATACATCAATATTAAAAACAGTATACTTTGCCCATTTTTACTCAATAGCCAAATATGGCATTGAAGTCTGGGGTTGTACCTCTGAATTAGAGCAGATATTCGTACTTCAGAAAAGAGCTATTAGGATAATGTATAAAATGAAATTTAGAGATTCTTGTAGAGGCATCTTTAGACAAAACAATATTCTGACAATTCCTGGTCTGTATATATTTTCGTGTATAATGTATTTGCATAGCAAAATTTATGAATTTAATAAATTTCAATTTAACCATGTTTATTCAACAAGATTCAGAGACAATCACTTTATGCTTCCACAACATCGTTCTGTTTTGTTGGAAGGTAGCACACATTATGCAGCCATAAGTTTCTTTAACAAATTACCAATAGATATACGAATGAATTTACATCAGCCAAACTTTCGGAGGTGTGTACATCAATACATTTGTGAGCTAGAGCCATATTCTAAAAATAATTTTTAAGTATGTTTTATCGTGTTTAATTAATTTATATAATTTTAAGATTTATGTCTGTATTTTTGACTTGTCTCATACATGTACTTTGTATAATGTCGCATGTGATCAATAAATTTGACTTGACTTGACTTGACTTGGCTCCAGACGAATGTTTGCTGCACTTCCAACAAGATGGAGCACCTCCTCACTATGCAACTCCAGTAAGTCACTGGTTGGATACTAATTATCCGAACAAATGGATTGGAAGGAGAGGTCTTATTGAGTGACCACCGAGGTCACCAGAATTACCGCCACCTGACTTTTTTCTATGGGATAATTTCTAAGTCAGTTGTGTATAAAACTCAACCTGCGTCACTTGGGGAATTGCGAAAAATAATTACGAATATATCAATTATAATATATATATAGTATATAAATATATATTATATATATATATATTACGAATAATATCGAATCAGAAACATTTTTCCTGCTGGAGCTGCCTCACAACCTGGACTATAATACTTTCAAGCCATTTAGAACCATTTTTTTGTACGGCATTTTGTTTTTGTTGACAATTGATGTCAGTATTAACCAAATATATCAATGGGATGATGTATAAAATTTCGTGTCAGAATTTTCCGAAAATCTAATATTATCCCTGGTACTGGTTCCAATGTTATAAATAGAAATATTGTTTGACCAAAATCCCCCCCTTCTCCCTCCGTTGAGTGGAAAATAGTTTACCTTACCTGTATAGTGCACCGATAAAAATTGACGGCATAGTTTCTAAAGTTGTTATTACATATTGAAGTATTATTTATGATTTATATGTGATTCATGCTGGGTCAAATGACCATTTAAAAATGTACCATGGACTTGCAGTCTATTAGTCTACTTTTCTTAAATTTAAATAAAATCTCGAACACGAATGAGTTGAAAGGTTTTATTATATCATAATAATATAATAAAATAAATCAGATTATAACCTCTTTAAATAAAGTTTCACTATTTACCAATGTATTATATAATCTAATATATGTATTATTTTATTCTCACTTTCAAGGTAATATATCTGTATGAGACCCTACTGTTTATATTATTGTGGTTGGTGTGCTTGAAAATATCTACAAAAACTGAATATTTGCTGTAAAATGATTCTTTTTTACACTTTACTTTGTTTATATAAATTTTTTTTTAAACTTCTTTGTTAATGTATGATATTCTATGAATAAATTGAGAAAATTATACTAAAACCACAATCAAGATGCACTAGAAATAAACAAACCAAGACTCGTTAAATGTTACAAGGAACACTCTCAAATAATGGTTTACAATGTTTACCTTCTTCTCATGGAGCCGTCTCCTTGCGAAGGTTGGCAATCAAATGCATTGGTTTTGGAAAATGCTGCGTGAAGATTTCTGCGGATGAGCGTCGACCATCTCCTCAGGTCGTTCAGCCACGAGTTCTAGCGTCTTCCTAGTGATTTTTTGCCCTGTACTTTTCCTTCCAGTATAACTTGGAGTAATTCATATCTTTCGCCTCTCAACACATGACCCAAGTATGGCCCAATGTATATACATTGTATAAATCCCAAATCATGATTTACAGACTTTATACATTGCAAATCATGATTCGGGAGTGTTCCTCGTAATATTTAAGTATCTTGGTTTGTTTATTACTAGTGCATCTTGATTATGACTTTGGTATAGTAACTAATCATACAAATTTTGACATTGTTTTATTATTTCAGTTACAAAAATTAAAGTGTAATAAGTAGAAAGTGTTGAACATTTTTATTTCAGTTTGTTTTGCTGTAATTTAACAAAGAGAAATAGTAATTGGCAATTATTACCTTTCTTCTGTCTTTAGGATTAAGGCTCAAGTACCTTTATATTCAGTTTAAGCAGCACGATAAAAGCAATCAATAATCATTAAAATACAACCATGATGGAATTAGCTTTCAGAACATGGTACATTATGTACAGCATAAAGAGATTAAACACTCCGATTTTGGAATTTGTGGCAGTATTAAACAGATATGATGTAAAGTGTTTTTAATTATGCTGTATTTTCAGTTATCTGGATGATTGAAATAGTTTGTTTATTAACTGGAACAAAATAATTCTTGGATTTTCGAATTTTTCCCTCAAAATTTCACATATACAAAAGACGTTATCCACTTAATGTATGCAAGAGAGATATCTCTAGGAATAATCAAAACTATCAAAAATATCTACCAAAACAACATACTAAAAGTAAAAGTAAAAGAAGAACTAACTAACCCTATTGAAGCTGGCAATGGAGTAAGACAGGGAGATTCCCTGAGTCCTCTATTGTTTAAACTGAATATGGATGAAATAATAAAAAAGTAAGAACTAAAAAAGGATACCAAATGGGAGAGAAACGACTTAACATAATCTGCTATGCAGACGAAGCAATACTACTCTTTAAAAATGAAGATGATTTATAATGTATGCTGCACCAATTTAATATAATCTCCGAAACTGTAAACACAATATTATTATTATGCTTTAAAAGAGGACCGAACGCGTGTATCTCGTGGTTAAAAGCTTCCGACAGTAGTAGGATGACCTCGCGGTGTTTCGCAGAGCAGTCAACAAAACCATGAAAGCCTTGATGATCGAAAATATCCGGACCGGATAAGGCACTGAAGAAGAAGAAGAAGAAAATTTAACATGTTATTATCCCAAAAAAGACAAAATGCATGCAACAGCAAATTTACTAAGATGTAAATTGAAGTTGGAAGATCAGTTAATAGAACATGTGACGAAGTTTAAATATCTAGGCATCACATTATCTAGTTATGTAAGCTCGAAACGGAAGTGGAAGATCAAGTGAATAGAGCAAACAGAGCGCAGGTTGCCTGAATGAAACAATATGGAGAAATAAAAATATCGGGAAAGAAATGAATGGCAGAATTTACAAAACATTTATCAGACCAATAATGACGTACGCGGCAGAAACACGAGCTGACACAGAGAGGACAAAATGGATTTTAGAAATAGCAGAGATGAAAACACTTGTAAAAATTGATGGTAAAAGACTATGGAAAAGAGCTAGAAGTACATATATGCGACGTAGATGCAGGGTAGAGAACATTCAAGGACTGGAAAAGAAATGAAAGAGTAGAATGAAACGATCATATAAGTCAAATGACAACAAATTAAGCAGTAAAGACGGCAAGAGAAGGTTCCCCAATAGGAAGAAGATTAGTAGGAAGACCACGTAAACGATGGAACGAAAACTTACTGGACGCACATTAAAAATAGGCAGAGTCATGTCTACATAAAAAGAAAAAGAAGAAGAGTTATTAGTGCTTTTTGTCTGAGAGACCGATGTTAGCTTATGTGTACTTGTGTTAAAGTATAAAAAATGTTGTTGGTTTTACATTATTTACATAAAATGATGCCAAGAAGGTGGTTTATCTAAAATCTTGGGTATCAACTTCTTGAAAGCCACGTGAAAAACCGTTGACTATCTCTAAGACTTTCAAGAACAACATAATTAAAAATAAATTCTACATTTTCTAGATGTTAGATCTACCAAAGATCTAAAGGATTGAGACCCAAATATACTGGCATTAATAAAAGCTCAGAGACTTTGGTAGAGGGCACATATAAATAAGGCAGAAGGTAGATTACCAAAAATAATACTGAATAATCAAATCGCGACCTCGATACTCAGATTTTCAATAATTAAGGACATTGAAAACGGTAATAATAAACGATACACAATGAAAAAAGGAACAATTACATAGGAACGCTTGGAGAAAAAGTGGCAAGGAAACCATTGGCCTACTAGGCTTCCAGAGCTGTATATATTTTCTTGTTACTATATTATTTAACTTACTTATTTAACTTACAGGAAACATAAATATATTTGTGATAAATTGTGTTTTTTTTTATTGCAAACTGCTTCAACCACTAGGGCTATTAGTAATTGTCGATTTTAGAGATAACATAAATATAAAAAAAAACAAGGAATACAATTAGATTTTATTGATTAGTCTTGAGGAAACCAAAAAAAGTATGGTACGATTGTGATCATTATGTTCACTTAGAATGTCTTTTATTGTTGTAGGTAACTGTTCATGGTGTCTTTCAAATTCATAAACCTGACACTCCACTAATAAGTGATGTACTGTTAGATTACTATCACACGCGTACCACAAAGGTTTCGGTTGCTTCTGTAGTAGGAAATCATGTGTGATCTTGGTGTTTCCTAATCGTAGTCTGGAGGTGATAACTTGATCTCTTCTTTTCATAGGTAGCCTCCATGGTAGAACAGTTTGTTTTATGGATCTAAGGTTAGAATTTGAGACATCCCATGTTTTCTACCATTTGTTTATTATTTTCTTTTTAAAATATTGTTTGACATTAAGGTAGATATTTACAATGTGACAAGTAGATATTGACAATAAAATTGGTTTCTCAATTGCTTGTTTTGCAACTTTGTCGGCTCTTTCATTTTCTTTTATTTCACAATGTGAAAGGGTCCAAAAAAACTGAACAGTTCGATGATTGATTTGGCATATCATGAGTTCCGACCTATGTAAACTTAAAATAGGGTGTTTGGTTAAAAGTTTGTTTATTGAGGATAATGAACTCAATGAATCACTAATTATTAGGCTATTAACAATGTATTTTCATTGACGAATTTTATTGCCTGAAGAATGGCAAATAGTTCAGCAGAGAATATAGTGAATAGCTTAGGGAGTTGAAATGACCGTTCTTCGCTGGTTGTTACAAATGCAGCACTCACAACCAAGGCGTTGGTTTTAAAGAGGTATGATGAAGTATCAGATTTTTAAATGATGTAAGACTGATATCGCACTTTCGGAGAGATATTGTCCATGGTGGAGGATTATCAGAATTTGTAAGTGTGTATATAGGTGGTGCAGTGATGTCTAGGTTATTTAGAATTGTATTGATACGATGAAAGAATGGTGATCTAATCTTCTTCTTGACTGAAACGTCGAGAAAAATCTGTCGGCAAAAGTGTTCCTGAAAACAGAAATGGTTGGATTTGCCCCCATCCTTGTAGCATATGAAAGACTTAAATATTCCCTTCTAAGCTGAAGTGAAGGCTCCCCAGATTCACAGTACTCTTAATAGGGCTTATGAAATGTGTCTTCTTCTTCTTCTTGTAGTGCCTATCCGTTTCGGATGTTGGCGACCATCATAGCAATCTGCACTTTACACACTGCTGCTCTAAAAAGATTTGTGGTTGTTGTATTGAACCACGTTCGTAGATTTTTCAGCCAGGAAATCCTTCGCCTTCCTGGTCCCCGTTTTCCTTCTACTTTTCCCTGCAAGATTAGTTGCAGCAGTCCATATCTTTCGCTGTTCCTCATGATGTGACCGAGGTATTCGATTTTAGCTGTTTTTATTGTGGTTAACAGCTCTTTTTCTTTTTTCATTCTCAACAGAACACCCTCATTAGTAACGTGGTCGGTGTACGATATCTTCAGGATGCGACGATAAAGCCACATTTCAAAAGCCTCAATTTTCTTGCAGGTGGCGTCTGTGAGAGTCCATGACTCAACTCCGTACAACAGTATAGGAAAGATATAACATCGTAGTAACCTGATTTTTATGGGCATTGATAAATCATGACATTTGAATAACTTGGCCATTTTTTGAAATGCAGATCTTGCTTTCTCTATTCTACATTTGATTTCTATGGAATGGTCCCAATTTTCATTGACGTTCGTACCAAGGTAGGTGTATGTTTTTACTCTTTCTATTTGTTGACCGTTTACACTGATTTGTTCAAATTGCTGTTCCTTCTTAGAGATCATCATGCATTTTGTTTTCTTGGTGTTTAGTGAAAGTCCGTATCTCTGACTGACCTCTGTGATTCTGTTCATTAACTCCTGGAGGGCTTCAGAGCTGTCAGCAAATACTACCGTGTCGTCCGCGTATCTAATGTTATTGATTAATTCTCCGTTGATTCGAATTCCGGCTTCAACATCACCCACTGCTTCTTGAAAGATTTCCTCAGAGTATATATTAAACAGCAGTGGTGATAGTATACATCCCTGACGGACGCCACGTTTGATTTTGATGTCGTCGGATTCTCCTGCCTCTGTCCGGATAGATGATGTTTGATTCCAGTACAGATTGTGACAATTCTTAAATCACAAGTGTTTATTCCAATATTGGTTAGTATCTCCATCAGCTTGTCGTGCTTTACTGTAATGTGTCCCCAATGCTATTCTAATTGCGAAATTATGAACTGGATCGATTTTTGGTATTGAAGTTTTTGCCGAGTTGTATGCAACTGCTCCATAATCAAGTTTTGATCGAATTAAGGATCTGTATTAAGTCATTATGTAGAATAGTACGAATAGCACGAGATAAGTCACCAAATGGACGAAGAGGTATTAGCAGACCAAGAAAAATATGGTGCGACAATTTAAACAATTTAGGAGGATAATATTGAAGAGAACTAAAGCCTGCATACAAGAAGAGAGAAGAAGAAGAAAAAAGAAGAAGAGAACCGCATACCAGTAGTATTAGACCAATTTTGAGTAGATGATCAGTCTTCCACAAATAGATAGGCTTTTACTATAGGTAAAAGTGAGTTTGCAATATTATTGATTGCAATAAGAAATAAAGTAACTCTAACAGTGGACCCTTGAGGAATCTCGTTTGATTGGGTTTTAATATCAGATTAAAAGCTGTCTATTCGAACTTGCAAATGTCGCTTCAGAAAAAAGTTTCCTTTTTGGAAAGATGTTTCCTTGAATTGACCAGCTTGACAAGGTATTTAAAATAGCTTGTCTCCAAATTATGTCATAGGCGTGAGTTATGTCGGACACAACAGCTAAACACTACTATGTTTTCAATAGCAGACCTAGATTTTCTAAAGCCGCTTTGAATTGAGCTAAGAAGTTTATTTTCCTCTAGGTGCCACAGTAATCTATTACTGACTATTCTCTCGAGTAGTTGACACATGGAACATGTTAAAGAGATGGGTCTGTAAGATTCTGGACTCGATTTACTTTTACCATTTTTAAGTATATATATATATATATATATTATATATATATATATATATATATCGGTTTTTAGAACGTCTTTCGACGTTGTCCGATGCCTAACTTCCACGTCCTTCTATCATCCCATTGGCCGTCTCTAAGATCTCTTGTACTCATTGCTTTAGTTACCCCTTCTTTCCATGTCTTTTTGGGTCTTCCTCGTTTTTTGCGGTTTGGTGGTACCACTGCATAATCTTCTTGGGTAGTCTTGTGTCTTCCATTCTTTGAACATGACCATACCAAATCAACTGTTTCCTCTCAATGTCTGTTGTTAAGTAACCATCTATTCCAATTCTTCGTCTTACTTCCTCATTTCGAACTCTTTCCCTGCGGGATATACCTAACGATCTTCTAAACACATCCATTTCTACAGCTTCTAATTTTTTTCTGTTGTTCTCGGTTATTCTCCAAGTTTTGCTCCATAAAGTAGACTGCTTTTAATTAGTGACTCATAGATGTTATATTTTCGCTTTATTCCATTTTTCCATTTTTAAGTACGGGTGTATATTTTTTGAATACACTTTTAACAAAAAATTGTAAAGAAATACTCATAATTAATTTGAGCAGTATAGTACGGCTTCCTGATGCTAATAATTTCGTACATTTCATTAATAAAGTAATTGGTAATAGTAATTGAGTTGATTTAATTAAAAAACTTCCATATGTTTAACAAATTAAGATTCAAGATAACGTTGTATTAGAGAAAGTGCATAAAAACAGCAATAACTATGAATGTTATCACGTAGAACATAACGTCCGTAATACAGAAATCATTATTATTTATTCTAAATACGATCAGATATGGCATAATAAATTGATTTTTTAAAAGGTGGTCGATGAACTTTTCATGTCTGATAGGTGTGTAATTATATTGTTGATATTAACCACCGTTAAACCGCAGTCACTATGGAAGTATGAACGTGAATTTATGTATAATAAGAGCTACCTATATTAATTTCTCCGGATATCCAAATAGTTAATATGCGATTTGCAAGAGTCCTAAATAAAATAGTTTCAATTTGATTTTATGAACCGGAAATAATCTATTAGTCAATCTATTTACAGGGCAAGAAAGTAAGAAAGTAATTAAATTGTACATTAAGTATTATGTTATTTTTATTTAGTTCTAAATAACAGCAAATTCTGGATTATTGTAGTGTGAATTATGCATACATCGTATTGTAGCTATTTGAATCAACAAATGATGTAAGTACGTTCTCCCTACAGATACAAAATATTTACAAGTTCCAAAAAGGAGGGGGTCAATTTATAAGCCCTCAACCTTCTTAGAAAGGATTAAAATTTCTAAGCGGCAGAACGTGTTTTGCAGATTGTGAATCGTTTTAGTTAAGATTAACATATTGTATTTGTAACATCCTGTGATTATAACACGCAAAATTGTTAGTTTTATATTAAAAAGCGATATTAATAAATGAACTTGTGTAGTAAAAAATGTTCTAAAACGTATAATTTAACTCCTGCGAAATTAAAGGATCATCTAACCGCCCCAATAAAAACGTTAGTGTTAAATGTACATGAGGCTCTTGTATATGAACATTTTACAAGTACTGTTCGGAGTATAGTTTCCAAGTGTTCAGATATGACTGGAGTTGGAGAAGCAACTATTTCAGAAGCAACGAAAGAGTTGAAGTATTACAGAAGCACCTAAAACGTCAACAGGGAGAAAATCTATTCATATAGACGATATTGTAAAATAATCGATTCGAAGAAAAGTTTATTTATTTTGTTTACAAAAAAAGATTCCTACTTTGGATACACTTATAGTAGACATTAATGAAGACGAATCTTTTCCAAACATTAAAAGAGATAAATTATGGAAAACTTTACGTGAATTAGGATTCGTTACAAGAATAACAATAGAGAATCTGAGCTCATAGAGAAATAAGAAATTATTTGTTAGAGAAGTTGGTTAAGGGAAATTCAGAAGTTAAAGAGAGAAAGCAAAAATATTTTTTATTTAGATAAAACATGGATAAATTAAGGACATTTTGTAAAAAAAATTTGGCAAGATATACTGGTTACAAATGCTCGCCAGGCATGTATAAGGTTTGTCTACGGGCTTAAAATTTCCAAATCGTTAAGGTCGGCGTTTAATTATCACTCATATTGGAGGAGATAAAGGATTTGTTAATGAAGGCTTGCTTTTATTTTAAATTCTACGAACGACTAGCATGAAGAAATGACTCCTAAATTTTTTTGAGGAATATTCCAGTCAAATGATAGATCTATTACCGACCACCTTCGTAATAGTCATGGACAATGCCAGTTACCATTCAAGATTAAAGGAACCGTTACCTAACACTAAATGGCGAAACTAAATTGGATTGGCTAATAACCAAAGAAATAGAAGTGCCGGTAAAAGATTTACTAAAGAAAGAGTTACTGCAGCTATGTAAACAATATTCACCAACATTTCAGAATAACAGTGTATATTAAACAGTAAAAGAACATGGAGTTAAAGTGTTGCGATTACCACCTTATCACTGTG
This sequence comes from Diabrotica balteata, assembly GCA_918026665.1. NCBI lineage: Eukaryota > Metazoa > Arthropoda > Insecta > Coleoptera > Chrysomelidae > Diabrotica > Diabrotica balteata. Next base: position 144,599,956 of record OU898277.1, on the reverse strand, counting down.
AACTTAACCCCATAGAACTAATCGGGGCTCAAATGAAGGGATATGTCGCGAGCAATAATGTTCTTCTTCTAAATGTGCCTATCTTCTAGAGATATTGGCGACAACATTGACCCATTTTATTCTATTCACAGCAGCTCGAAATAGATCAGTTGACGTTAGACCAGTGCACTTCCTAAGATTGGCCAGCCAGGATATACGTCTACGTCCAGGGCCTCTCTTACCCTCAATTTTATCTGTAGAATCAACTGTAGAAGTCGGTATTTATCATTACGCATGATGTGGCCGAAGTAAGCCAATTTTTGTTTTTTATGGTGTTAATAATTTCTTTGTCTTTTCTTAGCCTCTGGAGAATAGTTATGTTACTTGTGTGGTGTATATATGAGACCCTCAACATACGTCGGTAGCACCACATTTCAAATGCCTCGAATCGTTTTATGGCATCTTCTGTAAGGCTCCAGCTTTCTACTTCATAAGGAGGACACTAAAGACGTAATATCTAAGAATTCTTATGCGTATATTGATACTTAAAGATAAGTTGCAGAGAATCTTCCTAAGGCTGTTGAAAGAGCTTCTGACTTTTTCAATACGAGTTTTTATTTCGTAGCTGTGATCCAAGTATCCTTAATATTGCAGCCAAATAGCATATTTTTTCCACTCTTTCTAACGGTGTATCGCCTATTGTAATTTGGGCGTTTATGTCGGTGTTCTTACTAATGATCATTATTTTTGTCTTCTTGCAATTTAGTTTTAGGCCGTATTTGTTACATGCTTCTACAACGTTATCCATCATCCTTTGAAGCCCCTGCGCACTATCTGCCAGCAACACTGTATCATCTGCATGTGTTTATAAGTTGGCCATTTACAGCAATTCCATCTTCTGATTCGTCCAAGGTGGACAATATGCAACCCTGTCTAACTCCTTTTTCGACTGTGAAAATCTCGGACAGTTCATTTTCTAATCGTACTGTGGTTTTTGGTGAAGATATAAGTTTAAGATCAATCTTATATCCTTACCATCGAGTCCTGATGTTTTTAGGATATCAATTAGTTTTCCATGTGGGACTTTTTCAAATGCCTTCTCGAAATCAATGAAACATGCATATACATCGCAGTTGACATTCCTGGCTCACTGTACTAGAAATTGCAAACTAAAAAGTGCTTCCCTCGTTCCGAGTCCTACTCTGAATTCAAATTGAACTCACTCAGGTGTTCTTCTAATTTAGTGTATATGCGCAAGTGAATGATAGTAAAGAGTACTTTAAGTACATGGCTTATCCAACTAATTAATCTATGTTCTTCACATTCTCTAGCCTTTGGTTTTTTAAAAAGTGGAATAAATATTGATAGACAGCCAGTCTTTTGGTAAGTAACCAATCTCGTAGATGTTTTTGAACTGTTTCATAAGAGCTGTGATTTGGTGTGCCTCTAATAACTTAAAATTTCACCATACACCTCATCAGGTCCTGGGGATTTCCCATCTTTAATCCACTTAATGGCCATAGTTACTTCTTCGTTTGTTATTTCTGGGCCGTAGAGATTGTTTATTTCAGTCGGACTTCGTGCTGCATCTTCGAATAATTATTGCATAATATATTCTTTCCATCTTCGTAATTTATCTTTAATGGTAGTCAAAATCTGCCTTTCAATGTCTAGAACTATGAAAAACTATACTTCTGCAGTGCTGCGTTGTTTTCTCGTATTCTATACCTTTTTAATACTACAACATATAAACTTCAAGATGTTTGTCAACTGTTATTTGACTTCATATAAAAAAAATTGCCACTGGGGAAGTGCTGACAGAAGTGAAAACTTCCCTCATCACAAAAAAAATTGCTATATATTATATACGTGTTGCGTGCATCATATACTATTTGTATATACATACACATATATGTATACATAATATATCTCGCGATAGTAGTGACAGTCGCGAATTCAATGCTTTTTCCCCATCCAAAAAGAAGTGCTATGTAGTATATATGCGTTGCATGCATCACATACTATTTATATATAATACATAATATATCTCGCGGTGACGGTCGCGAGTTCAATGCTTTTTCCCCATCCAAAAAGTGCATAACGTCGCCAAATAAGTTTTCACTTCAAAAATTTCATCTGACAGCAGGCAAAAAACTGTAATACAGTCTGTCCCAAACCCTTCTTTCAGTGCGTCACTAATTTTGACGTCATATAGGATTTTGAGAATGTCTAGAATTATTGCATGACATTTTAGTTAAATCTGACAGTTGCAGGATCGTAATGGGCTAAATGTGAAAAGGTTATTTTTTTAAATGTGGATTAAAAACTTTAACAATTCAATTTTTTATTTAATTTACATATTAGAGGTCCCGTGCTATATAAAAATTTTTATTGCGCATTAGATTTGAACGGCAGTTTGTCATAATTCCTATTCTATACATTCCAAAGAAAGTGCTTAATTAGCTAAGATTTATTTATGAATTTATTATTACTTATTACAAACACTATGGAATTGTAATGTTTGTTTATTTAAAATAACGCTTCCTTCTAGAATCTTTTATGAGTTGATTGCGAGATAAAAAAAATTACTGGTAATTGCAAGGCATCAAAGCAAACATTCCTGTGATAAAATCTTCTTCTTCTAAGAGTGCCATATCCCTACGGAACGTCGGCGACTACCATGCTTATAATATTATTATACTGATCTCGGTCTTGGGCTACGTATAGCAATTGGTCCGCTGTCAAACCTGTCCACTGCCGCAAATTCCTCAACCAAGAGAGTTTCTTCCGTCCTATCCATTTCTTTCCTTCGATTTTACCGTTGAGAATTAGCCCAAGGAACTCATATTTTGGCCCTCTGATTATATGTCCAAGATATTCTAGTTCACACCTCTTAATAATATTTAATAGAGTTCGTTGATGTCCCATTCTTCGAAGAACTTCTTCGTTTCTAGTTGTGCTAGTCCATGGAATTTTTAGTATCCTTCGATACAACCACATCTCAAATGTCTCGATTTTATTCATGATATCGGCGTTTAAAGTCCAAGTTTCACATCCATACAAAGTATGTATATTTCACATCCACACGTAACATCTTGTAAACTTTTCACAGATTTCCAAATTTAATGAGTTCTTGGATAATAAAGGCTTGAATTTTTGAAATGAGTTTCTTGCCTGTTCAATTCTACATCGAATTTCGAAGGATGGATCTAGATTTTGGGTAATCCAACATCCAAGGTATTTGAATCTCTGAACTCTCTGCAGCGGTTGTTGGTTTAATATCAGTTGGGTTGCGCCGATATCCACTTTACTGGTCAGCATGTATTTAGTTTTATCGTATTTATCGACAGTCCCAATTTGTGCATTCCATGTCAACTCTATTGATTAGCTCTTGAAGATCGTCGATGTTTTCAGCTAGAATCACAGTATCGTCGGCGTACCGTATATTGTTAATTATTTCTCCTCCTATGATAATTCCTTTTTGATCTTTTAAAGCTTCCCTAAATAGATTCTCAGAATACACGTTAAAGAGGATGGGAGATCGTATACAGCCTTGTCTTACGCCTCGTTCAATACTGATTGGCTTTGATTCTCTGTTGTTGGTATTAATAATAGCTGTTTGGTTCCAGTAAAGTTTGGCAATACGTTTGATGTCTTTCTCATCTAGTTTGGATACTCTGTGATAAAATAACATCGATTAAAATCAGTCATATTTGGATAAGTAATTTTCCTATAAGTTTCTGTGGCAGCCAATAGTTTAATTTTGTAAAGATTTATAATTAAATGGTGGAAATAGTTTAAATAGTGAAGCAGGTGATTTTCAAGTTATTCTACCAGATTTGGTGTGCAAATAAAAGAGTGTTATGAAGTTTAGTTAAAACAACAATGTAAATAGTTTACATAGTGAAGCAGTTGATTTTTGAGTTAATCTACCAGTTCCGGTATCCAGATGAAAAAGTATTAATGAAGTTTAGTTAAAAAACAAGATACAGAATATAAGTTTACCTTCTTTTTTATGAATAACAAAAACGAATATTATATTTCAAACAATCCATAATCCGATTCAGAATCTGATTCATTAAAATTAATAATTACAGTAGATATGTGGCTGGTATCAGTTATATCTTACATTTCAAGAAAATGTCATGGTTCTCAAAAGAACTGTTTTAATACATATAAATATCCATAACGGTATTAGTTTAAGATATTTCCTCAATATCATTCCTGAATTCACAATCTGATTCGTGAACGACAGAAACTGGTAATAATGTTGTCCCAGCCTCTTTTTCTAATTGAAAATAATTTAATAATTTTAATATTAGTCTTTGTTCATTCTAGGTATATCTCGGAATATTTAAAATATTTTTATAACAATAAATACAAAATTTAATTTTCACTGTGAGTAAAATGTCTGAAAGATACTAACCTGGAATGACAAGTATCATTTTATCAGTTGACATTGTGAAAGTACTGTCACTGTCACGATCAAGACCATTCTGCGTCAAATTATATTTATGTGCATCATTGATTGGATATCTATTTAGCGTATTCTAAACTCCAACCAATTATACATCCGTAAGTAGAATTTGCTTTAATATGAGAATACCCGTGAACGATACCTAATTTTCTAAGATCAATGTATAATAATCACAGACTCACGTATTTTTCTGTAACTTCTAGCTTAATGTGTTAGAGAGAATTCGAACAATTATGACGCACTGAAAGAAGGGTTTGGGACGGATTATACGTGTCATAGCAGCGGAAGAAACATTCTGGATACTCGAGATGTTAATAGAGGAAACTTTTATTTAGCGTATGGACTTTAACAGTACGATAAATATACAAATACAATTACAATAATATACACATATATATTATTTATATTATTCAAACACTAAAAATAGTACAAATAGAATGAATGACACTAAATATTAATGTCCAATTTACATAGCCATTCAATTGCTTCTGGGGAACATTCCGCAAAGTCCTGGAGGTTTCCACGGTAGGCACGATTCAAGCAGTCTGAAACACAATGGCTTATGGTCTGTCTAGATTCTCCGCAATCGCACTGTGGACTTTCTGCACGACCCCACCTGAACAGCGAATCAGCACATTTACCATGTCCGGTACGTATACGATTAAGCCTTGCCCAAATGGACCGGGGCAGATTTGATCCGATGAAACCCTGAGTTGGGGTGGATATCTTAATATAGTCCGATTCTACTGTTGGCATCCATCTTGTTGTCCATTGCCTATGTATATCATAGGAATTACCAATTTTTCGGGCAGATCGTATTGGAGGATTTCTAGATCTCAATCGTTGTTGCTCTTTTGAGATGTCTGGGATATCTTGATGTATTGGTAATTGTACGTTGGCTACAATTTTCTGGTACTCTCTCACTAATGCTGCTGTACGGCGTAGATCTGGTGGAGCAATATTGCTCAGAGTAGGCAGCCATCTCACTGGCGTTGATTTTATTGTTCCAGTGATTATTCTCATGGTTTGGTTAAGTTGGACATCGATTTTGCTTGTATGTGCACTATTTAGCCATACTGGTGCACAATATTCTGCCACTGAAAAAACCAAAGCTAGAGCAGAGGTCCGAAGAGTATCTGCAGAAGCACCCCAAGTTGTTCCAGCAAGTTTTGATATTAAGTTATTTCGTGTTCTTAGTTTACCGGCTGCGTTTGTAAGATGACTTTTGAAGGTGAGTGTTCTATCAAGTGTGACGCCTAGATATTTGGGGTTGTTGTTATGTTTGATAGCTGTGTCATTTAGAGTTACATTGAGAGTATCGCCCGCAAGTTGATTCGACAGGTGAAAGAGACAGGTTTCAGTTTTGTTTGTGTTAGGACGTAAGCGCCAGTTCTTAAAATAGTTACTTAGTGTAGATAAGTCCTCGTTTAGAGCTCGTTCTCCTGCTTCTTTACTATTATCTTGGAAGCCAATGGCCAGGTCGTCAGCATAAGCAAATTTTCTCGATTTTGTTTCAGGTATATCTGCTGTATAAAGGTTAAATAATAAAGGAGCTAGCACTGAGCCTTGAGGTAAGCCGTTGTTAAGTTTTCTAACGTTACTCTGTGCATCATTCATATATACCTGAAACAGTCTGTTAGTCAGTAGATTGTTTATCAGCTGACAAGTTTTGAGGCAAGGTATGATTTTCATCAGCTTATAAATAAGGCCCTCTCTCCACACCGTGTCATAGGCAGCCGTGAGATCTATAAATGTTATGGCAGATTTTTCGCGTCTTTCAAAGCCAGCTTCAATAAATGTAGTTAAGGACAACACTTGGTCACAGCAACTTCGTCCTCTTCTAAATCCAGCTTGTTCAATTGGTACAGCATCCTCAATGGTGTTACATATTCGGTTATATAAAAGTCGTTCTAGTAATTTATAACAGCAACTAAGTAAGGCAATAGGCCGGTAACTTTCAGGCAGCTTGTTGTCTTTGCCAGGCTTCTGGATTGCGATAATTTTTGTTCTTTTGAATTCTGGGGGTAGCACAGTTGTATTCAGAATGTCGCTAAAGAATTTTTTGAGCCACTGTCGTGTTTTTGTACCAGTGTGGACTATAAACTCAGGATACATTCCATCGAAGCCTGCTGCTTTTCCTGTTTTAGTTTGGTTAAGCGCTTCGTTTATTTCATCCAATGAGAAGGCACGTGAGTATTCTGATGTTGCGGGAGTATTTGCTTTAAGTTGTTTAAGAGCTCTTTTTACGGTAGATGTATGAGTTTTCTCAGATGGAGCTCGGGAGTTCTCAATTATTCTATTGGCTATTTTATTTGGCTCAATTGTTGATCTGTTTAAGTGTTGCGCTCTGCTTGCTTCGCCCAGTTTGCGGATCAGTCCCCATGCTTTTCGACTGGAACGTGAGAAATCAATATGTTCTACGGTAGACTTCCATTTATTAAGTCTTGTTGAGTCCAGTGACTTCAGTAAGTTGTCACCAATTTCGGGATCTTCTGATTTCAAAAATTCGTCATATAGTTTTTGGCTTTCTTCCGTCCAGCCTGGGATGTACTCCTTTCGGAAACCTCGGGGGATATGTTTTTTGGCGATAGAGATAACTATTCCTACAAAACGGTGATAGTTGTTGGCCTTTGGGTCAATGAAGCGAATGCAGGTGTCCAGCTCTTTGGTGAATTCGGGCCAATTTCCTTTGTTAAAATTCCAACGGGGTCGGGGCGTGGATTCAACGATAGGAATTTGTATGCCTAGTTCGATTATGACAGGTCGATGTTGGCTGTGAGGGAAACTGGGAAGTACAGTTCGAGAGCTTGGGAGTGGTTGCATCTGTGAGTTAGTGGAAACCCAGCATAGATCAGGGTTGTAGCCTTTGCGCCATCTTCTAGAAAAGAAGGTAGTTTTATCTTTTAGACTATGGATAAGGTGAATATTATTTTCTTCAGCCCACTCCAGTAGTTTCTCCCCATTTTCATCATTGTTTTCATATCCCCATTTGTTGTGGTGACTGTTAAAGTCCCCAATGTAAACTGCAGGTTGGTTGTCAACGGCTTTTATTACATCTACTGGCCATTTAGTTAATGGTGGTTTGTAGATGTTTTTTATGATTACGCCATTCACTTCTGTAGAGACTATGGACACATTATTTTCGCAGCTGCAGTCCGTCATCTTAGCATTTTGTATACTGTTATGCACGTAAGTTGCAGTGCCATAAACATTGCTGTAAGTGGCTCCAATCATGCTATATCCCGGAATTTTACCCCTCTTAAGAAGCTCGGTTTCCGATGGTGCGTGAGTTTCTTGAATGGTTATGACGTCAACGTTATTTTCGATTAGAAGGTTTCTAGAATAGAGGAAACAATAGAACCAATTAATATGTTTGTGGAAAATTAAGAAAGTGATGATGATGATGATGATGATGATGTCTCCTTATCGGAAGAAGAAAACTTATCTATTTAGGTATGTAATTATATTAATTGTAAGTTTATATGACGCTAGTAACCTAAATATATTTAATATTAAATTGTAAGGAAATGTCCTAATCCAATATTTAGTAGTTTTATTAAAACTAATGTGGTACGTTATATTGACATTTTAATTTTTTTATATTAAAGTAATTTTATGTTCTTATTTTTTATTTAACTGATTTTATTCTAATTTTATGAGGTTTGTGGGGTTATCAATTATTACGTTTTTTCTGCATTTACCAACCCTGTATTTATATTGTATTATTCATTTTCAAATGTACGATATAGTCTTTTTTATTTTAATTTGATCTTTAATATAAAGAGTCTTTTGAACTAAGATA
>OU898277.1:144525347-144591198 GCA_918026665.1 Diabrotica balteata | reverse complement strand
ACCTTTCTAGTACTGACCATTGTTTTCAATGAATATGTGTTGGCTATCTCTATTTATTCATACATTCAAAGTATAATATGTTATAATAACTTCTAATTTATCAGAAGATTTAGAATTCATTAAGCAAATACGTGAGGTACATCACTAAGTTACACAATTATATTGCAACCGGCTTGTGGTCAGAGATATTTGTTATTCTCGTTTGTATGTTCGGATAAACTTATACCTACCTACAATATTATAAAGATGAAATCATCGCTGCTCATAAAAAATACGTAGGCAAAATTCTTTTGTATATGATGATATTGTCCATAAATATTTATAAGTTGCAACAACTAATAGTGACGAAGGATGACCTTGCTTTTAAAGAATAAACTCCAAATTTATACCTAAATTTGAGGTCTCGAGCATATGTTTTTGTAACAAGTATGTCACCGACAAGGTTCTGCATCAATTATTTTAAATCTATTTTATTTCCTTATGGTTTAATTAGGGTAATAATTTTTATTAATAATAATCTTTGAATTCGACCGGTTTGACAAGATACAGCTTACTGTTTATATTACAACGTAAGGTTGTTATTAAAAAAATCTGTATTATATATATATATATATTATATATATAATATATATATATATATATAATATATTATATGATATTATATATATATATATGATGAACCTAGAGCTAAGATTTAATATTATTACACAAATTAATATCAAACTCACCAGTCTTCGGGTTGAACCGCGTCGATATCATTTTGCCAGCTTTCGGCATCCTCTGATGCCTTCATCAGAGCTTCCGAGGTCTCAGTCTCCCGAGCCCCCAGACACTACTACCCTTTTCACTACTACACTACAGTAGTGCAGTGATCAGTGATCAGTGATTTATTGGGACAGCAACCTTAAATGGTCCCTTCATATCGATTTGTTATGTAAGAAACTAGCCTCAGCTTGCTATGCAATAAGATCTGTTTCGAAGGAAATCAATTTAGCATCTTTTTTCTTTGTTCGAGTCTTATCATCGATATCGCCTTCCTTTTTGTGGTTCTAGTACAGCTGTCCAATCTGCTGTTATTTTTAAATTACAAAAAAGAGCAATACGGCATCTTTTTGGACTCAGTAGAATAACACATTGCAGAAGCTACTTCAAAAATCACGGAATTTTAACTCTACCCCCTTTATATTATATTCTAGAAACTGTTTGTTTAATTCGTAAACACCTACATGTTTTTCCAGCAAGACTACTCCACCAGAAATTCAAGCTTTGATGTGTATTTACCGATGTGAAAAATTATACAATCATCTCCCTTTGCTTCTTAAATCTACAACTTCTTTCCTTAAGTTCCGTAAATTGACAAAAGTACTTGATGGATTCGACCGTTACTTGATGGAAATTCATTTTATGTAACAATAAAACACTGAAAACTTTGTTTTCAAACTTCCACAAAATTTATTTTAACTATTATCACTACAGCTGTTTCGGCTGATTGCCTTTCTCAAGTGATCTATTTTTGGCATGCGTTTACAATTTATAGTCTCTAATGAAATAGGTTGAGGAGGGGAGAACTGTTTGTCTCAAGTTGGTCATTCAGAATTATATCTGTGTTTTTTAATTTGTTGATTTCCATAGATTCTAACAAAGATAGCTTAAGGCCTTTATTTTGAATGTGAAGAATTTTAAATTTGTCATTAAAAGAATGATTATGATCTAGAAGGTGAAGTGCGTATGTCGAATCTGTTTTTCTATTATTGAAAGCCCTTTTATGTTCTGCTATTCGTTTATTAAAGTTTCTACCAGTTTGACCGATGTAAGTTTTTGGGCAGTCGCCACATTGAAGTTTGTACACACCACTATTTAAGTGTTTTTTATTTTGGCTCTTGTTATTTTTAATATATTTGCCTAGGTTGTTATTTGTTCGGAAAGCTGGTGTTATTCCTTTCTTTTTTATGTGTTTGGCTATTTTTGTTGTTATTTTGCCTGTATATGTAATCGAGCAGAAGGTACTGGGTTTTTTCTCTGGTGGTGGAAATACTAATTTCAGGGCTTTCTTGTGTAGTTTTTGATTAACACGGATACAACGAACAAACAATTAATAAAATGTTAAATCAAAAACTACACAAGAAAGCCCTGAAATTAGTATTTCCACCACCAGAGAAAAAACCCAGTACCTTCTGCTCGATTACATATACAGGCAAAATAACAACAAAAATAGCCAAACACATAAAAAAGAAAGGAATAACACCAGCTTTCCGAACAAATAACAACCTAGGCAAATATATTAAAAATAACAAGAGCCAAAATAAAAAACACTTAAATAGTGGTGTGTACAAACTTCAATGTGGCGACTGCCCAAAAACTTACATCGGTCAAACTGGTAGAAACTTTAATAAACGAAAGCAGAACATAAAAGGCTTTGTGGAAGTTTGAAAACAAAGTTTTTAGTGTTTTATTGTTACATGACAAGAGTACATTTGGGTATAAGCAGCTAAAGTATTTTTATATTATATATTTGGGTATCACATGCAGCAACTTAAGCTGATTCGTAAAGTAGTTCGTAAGGTTTTATTATGCAATTTGCAGTTTAGTTATAAGAAACAGAGAAAACGTAGAATGATCATTCGAATTCTGAGCTCTATACTAAGGTCTGATCTATAAAAATGTTTTTATGTTTATGAGTGTTTCCTCGCTTCGTTCTTGTATTCTTTTTTTTTATTACACTGGCTGTTGATATTTGTTCCCAAATCTTTTATTGAAGTTACCTGTTCTATTATTATTTGTTCCTTGGATTACAAATGTACGTTTGTTGGTACCTTTGAAAATACTATAATTTTAGTTTTGGTATAAACCGAACATTTCGCTATCTCGAACTACCGCATTTATTATATTTGGAGTTCTTGTGCGTTGCATGCTATTAGGACGGTAACATCAGCGTCTATGCTGGTTCCGTTAATCTTGATTCCACACTTGACCTCGTCTAATGTTTTGGGAAAGACCAGATGGTAGAAGATCGACAGGAAGGCCTAGAAAAAGGTGGAAAGACGCAGTCAGGAAGACCTGGAGAAGATGGAAGTAAGGCCATGGGAAATAATAGCACAGGATCGGAATCAATGGAAGGCAATAGTAAACGCGGCAAAATCTCACGAAGAGTTGTAAAAGCCAATGATGATGATGATGACCTCGTCTAATGATTTTCTGAATATAGATTCCGAATACAGATTAAATAATAGCGGTGATAAGATGAAAATTTGTCGAACTCCTCGTCGGATTCGTATATTTTCGAATGTTGTATGGTTTATTTCAATTGTTGACGTCTGGTGCCAGTATAGTTCTCAGATAATTAGCGAGTCTTGTTTGTCAATTCCAGTTATTAAACAATGAACTATTTTAGATTGTCTGTATTTATCTCATTTTGTATACTGTAACTGTTTAACAATCAGATCATCGTACAGTCTACAGGTATCACAATTGTAGGGGTACGATTTGTTACATTCTCCCCCGCCCCTACTGGCATGCTGCATAGAACTAGTTAGTGGGGCTATCGTTAGTGGAGCCCTAGAGCTATCGAACTGTATACTAAGAGTTGGTTGTTACCTCTCAGGGCGTAAATCCCTTCATTTAAAAAATGTAATCCATTATCATCGACCTAGTCACAGTATATTGCTAAAGAATTCTTTTAGCATTAAACTGCGACCTAGTATCTTAAGAATTATGTTCGTTACTCTAATTATGTAATTTAAGGCTTATCTGACCTCATTATGTGACTAGTTCCGAATACCTTATAAACGTTTTTTACTGATGATGATCTGATAGAATCGAAAACGTTCTGAAAATTTATAAATCCATTTTGGATAATTTAAAACAAAATTTATAAAAATTTTGTACCATTTTACAAAAGGAAGTTTTTACTTCATTATAAGATTTTTTTAACACAATAATATCCTATTAACAATTAAGTAACAATTGCTTAACAATTAAGTACTAATATAGACATTAGTTATTGTTAACAATTTATAAATTATTGTCTTTTAAATAGCTTGACGAATCAGCCAACTATCTTTCCACAATCTTACAGGCCCATCTCTCTCACATGCACTATGTGTAAGCTAATGGAAAAAATTATTAACAAACGTCTTTTATGGTATTTTGAAAAACACAAGATTATTCCAAAGGAACAATCTGGCTACCAAAGACAGCGCTCCACAAGAGATAATCTAGTAATACTCCAAACCCATATCTCCAACGCAATAAATTGCAAGCAAGATTTGATAGCAACTATCTTTGATATAGAAGGCGCATTTGATACCATCTCTAGAAATGCAATCCTTGACAAACTTTTTGAATGTAACCTTACTGGCAACATATACGCATTTATCAAAAACTTCCTAACATCTAGATCGTTCAGGGTTTCTGTCAATAACTTCCTTTCTTCTCCACACATCCAACATGATGGAGTTCCTCAAGGTTCAGTTTTAAGCACATCCTTATTCATTCTTTCGATTAGCAAGTTAAGTGAAAATATAGCTCCACCAATCAAATGCGTATTATATGCCGATGACCTAATAATGTACTGTCATGGTAAATCCAACGCAACTACTAGTAAAATTCTACAATTAGGAGTAAATGACCTACAAAACAAAGTAGCTTCTCTAGGACTTACCCTCTCCCACTCTAAATCCAAAGTTATTAAATTTAGCAGAAGAATGAGTTCTTTTGATCCTGAAATCACTATCAACAACTTCAAATTACCGGTTGTTGATAATTGCAAAATATTAGGGCTGATATTTGATTCAAGATTAACCTGGAAACAACACATACAGGAACTTAAAGGAGTTTGCCTAAAAAGGTTAAATATACTCAAAACACTCTCACATTATCATTGGGGCGCGGAAGAAACTACGTTACTGAAAGTCTACAGATCACTTATCCGCTCTAAGCTAGACTATGGATGTTTCGTCTATATGTCTGGTACTAAATCAATATTAAATTCACTGAATACAGTTCACAATACAGCTATTCGTCTATGTCTTGGAGCATTCCGTTCTAGTCCGGCAGAAAGTCTGTACTGTGAAGCTAATGAACCTCCTCTATGGCTTAGGCGAGAAAACCTTCTTCTCTCCTATGCTGCTGCAATTTCTTCCAATCCGTCCAATCCCGTATATCATCTATTTACATCATCACATCATACCCATAACAACCCTCCATGTAACTTAATTATACATCCTATTCCTAGTCTTCTACAACCGTTACTAAAAGATATAAATTTGTCTGAAACCAGAACTCTACCATTCTCCAATAATCCCTATTGGACCAACATACTCCCATATCATGATATTTCACTCACCAAGTTTAACAAGGAAGATACCAGTATTAGTACATTAAGAATTCTCTTCCTAGAACTTATAAACAAAAATAAATATAACATAGTTCTTTACACTGACGCGTCAAAGACTGAAAGTGGTGTTGGATATTCTGTAACCACTGTACAACAGCCTATCGAACTCTCTAAAATCTCTCCTTGGTGTAGTATCCACACTGGTGAACTACTAGCTATCTTCACGCTTTAAATATGCCCAACAATATCCAAATACACACATAGCCATATGCTCTGATTCGCTTTCCTCTATACACTCCATTAATGCTATATCCACCAAACATCCTATCGTCCAAGATATTCATGACACATATCAGCTTCTTATAAAACAAAATATAACTATCACTCTGATATGGGTACCATCCCATGTTGGTATTAGTGGTAACGAAAAAGCTGATTGCCTTGCCAAAAAAGCCGCATCATCCTCGGACACCATTATGAATATACAAATTTGCAATGATCTGAAAGCTAGACTAAAGAAGCTTAATTTATCCACCTGGCAGATTCACTGGAATAATGTTACTTCAGCGCTGCATGAAATCAAACCTTCAGTGAACCTTCTTACCTATCCCAGTTTATCTCGAAAAAATATGGCAATCATACGGAGATTGCGTATTGGACATACCCGTCTAACTCATGGCTACCTGATGACATCATCTCCACAACCAAAATGTCAACACTGCAATACGACTCTCCGAATCAGGCATATACTTATCGAATGCCCTTTTTATGCCAAAATACGCCAACAGCTCAATATCAGTACCAACTTCAAAGAGGTCCTAAACAGCACAGACGAAATCAACAAGGTCATCAAATTCCTCGAGAACAGTCAACTGCTCAACAAAATATAAATGTTATATTACAAGTTTTTATTATTTTCTCTGTATGTTAGATGTTAACTACATTATTTTGTAATTTATATGATATTACCATGTAAATCGTAACTCGTGCTAATGACCATAGATGTCACATGCACGTTAATTTAAATAAATAAAAAAAAATAGCTTGACGAATTTCCTTACACTTACAAAACCAAACTTACATGGAATCACCATGTATTTCAAACTAATATTTATTTCTTTTGAAAAAACTTGTTATTGTTGCGAAGAATAAAGGTTTTTATTAATAATAACAAACTAATAAAATAATCAGATACACAGCCCGGTACAGTATAATTTATTTGTTTTAGTTGTAAATTGAGCGAAAATAAATAAATTAACTTTCGCTTTCAAAAACGAATATATGCCTTATGAGCGAAAGATTATTGGTCTTATGGAGCAAGGAATGTCTCAGAGGGACATAGCTGCAGTGGTAGGCGTAACACAGGTCGTTGTGTTAAAAACCTATGCTAGGTATCAGGAGTTAGGAACGCTTAGAAAAAGACAAAAATAAAGTCGCCAAAAAGTAACAGCTACTTGCTACGATTGTTTTATTGTCCAAGTAGCTAGAAGAGACCCAACACTTTCTCACCGCAACTCCAAAAGCAGATTTTGGAAGGTACAGGTGTAAGTGTTTCAGTTAAAACGATAAGAAGAAGACTTCGTGTCCAAAGATTATACAGCAGTAAACAGTTACGGGTTTCGAGTTAACCAGGAGTACAAGATCGATCGCCTAAATTGGTGTCTTCAATACCAAAATTGGAATATTGGAAATTGGCAAAATGTGCTATTTTCGGACGAAACCCGGATTTGTGTAAAACCATATAATCGATGAATTCGTATATCTAGTTAGAGGGCGAGGAAGACAAGCAAGAATGGAAACAGCCAGATCTGTTCACAGATATAAAGGAGGAAGTATGATGTTCTGGTGAAGTAATATGGTCGATGAAAAAACTCCTTTAATTTCTATTCAACCAACTTTAATAGCTCACAGGTATGTTGGTTCGGTTCTAGAACCTGTAGTTAGACTGTGAAAAAGTGTAGTGGAAAAAAATTTATTTTTCATGCTTGATAATGCACCTCCATGTACAAGCAGAGTTACTACAGACTCCCTTGAAGCAAAAAATATTACTATTCTGTGGTAGCCTGCTTGCTCACCCGACCGTAACTCTATACAGCATTTGTAGGATATGCTTAAAAAAGAATTAGACCTCGCGGGCATAATTCACAAAATATTGTACAGCCAGTACAAGGTGCTTTTGAAGAAAGGAAACAACCTACCAAAATAAAATCTAGACAATTTGTTTAGGAGCATTCATACGCGAATTGGAACTTGCATAATGCCTAGGATTAGTAACATCGACTACTAAAAAACATAAATAAATAAAAACAATTTAAACATTATTCCTTGTACATTGAAATTTTGTATGCTATTGACTTTAATAAATAATTTCAATGTTTCAATTTATTTAGGAATTTATGGATTTCTTTAATTTTTATGTATTGGCATTATTGGTGATTAAATTGCTTTAAAATAAATAATATTCTTTGACTTTGTAGGTTGATTTTTTAATTCGATTAAAATAATAAGAAATATCAGATGATTCCATATAAGTCTTTTTGGGCGTACAACAAGTATTTGTTAAAGAATAGTTTTCGTATAAATAAGTGTAAGTTTTTCAATATTACCAATTCTAACAACGTGTACTATAAATTGCCCAACGAAGAAAGTTTTTAGTGTTAATGATCAGATACTACCAAGATGAGTCATGTGGAATGTAAAACAATATATCACTTTTTCTTTTGCCTATAGAACGTGAGAAAGTGAAAAAACTATCAGGAGGTATACATTAAATGAAGAACATATCGATCGATCAAACTTGAGTATCATAAATTATAATTAAAATATCGTAATTGTTTTTGTAATTATGTATAATACAATGCTTTTAGTAATACATAATGGGAAGTAATCATAATTAAAGCTTTCGGTCGAACAACGGTCTCTGCAGGAGAAAAAAAGAGTTTTTGGAACCTGTTGCTATTCTTGAATTTGCTGAGCGAAACTCCAACAGAGCTTTAATTTGCAATAATTAAAAATATAAGTTATATATAGAAATTTGTATGTAGGAATATTTTATGCGAAAAAATATTACGTGTTAATCTAAATAAATTGACATAAACAAGAACTATGATAAAAAACAAATATAAAATATGGAAAAACCATGACATAATAGAAAATCATTGCTGTAGCAGTAATTTAAAGCACTCTTTGTATTATAATAAATCTTTTTATTTATTTTACGTAATGGACACGATTGCAGTATAAACTTCTTGTAAGTATTCAGGCTTTAGTTTAACTTCTTAATTGATTTTAAAAATTTAAATATTTTTTTTTAGCTTTTTTAGCTCCAATGTCTTATAATGTTGACTTTTTAGATCGCAAATAGTAGATATGTGATGTTCGTCTGCAATAAAATTCTTCCATTCAGACGGTACATTATACATTTGCTGTTTTCTTTACCTTCTCATTCATAGTCTTGATCACAGAGCAAAAAACTATGACCTGATGAGAGACATTTTTTATTTGCCTCTATGAGTAATCGTTTGTGTGATTAATAAAAAAGTTTATAAAGTTCTTCGTCATATTCTGATTTTCGGCCAGTTTCCATTACAATAAATGATTTCTGTTTCTTCCAAAGTCTTTATGGCTTTCTCCTTCAGTGGCCATATTTCGCTTCCATAATATTGTAACAATGCTGTTGACAATGCTATTATAGATTCGGTGTTTATTTTCTCTCGAAATTGTTTAATTCCACAGTATGCTGTTCAATTGTCGAATGGCTTGTCTTTCCTGGTTATTTCTGTGTTTAATCTCTTATCCAAATTGCCGTCATTGGCTATGTGTATGTCTAGATATTTATATATCTTACAGTGATTTATTTGTTGGTATTGTTCTTCCAAAATTAGATTTTGTTGTTTTCTCTATCTGTTGATATTTACTTCTAAGCCCCATTTCTGATATTCCTGAATAAGTGTACTTGTCATATATTTAGATCTTTGTAGTCCTGAGCCAAGACTATTTGGTCATCTGCAAAGCATAGTATGTACAATGTGATGTCGTTTAGAGGGATTCCATACCACTGCATTTTCTTTTCCGCATCTTCAGCGCTTGCTCCAAGTAGATCTCGTTCTTTAAAGAGATAACATCCTTATTGGGGTATTGTAAATAGTTGGGTAATTGTAAAAAGATCATCAATAGTCGATCTACCTGCTCTAAAGCCAGTCTATTCTTCGGCCTCCATATCAATATATTCTCCCTCTATTCCCTTTTTTTATTAGTTTTCCGTATACTCTCAAGATAGTGCCTGACACTGCTATTTCTCGGTAGTTGTCACATACATGTCTTTAGCGCCCTTTTTATGTATAGTTGTGGTTGATATAACCGAAGTTGTCCACTCTTCCGGTATATTCTTTCCATTTATACATTTTTGATACATGCTGGTTAGCTGCCTGTATAGTTTGTCGGTTCCGTATTTTAGTAGTTCGGGTGGGATATCTATATTCTTCTCCGTACCTACTCAAATATTGTTATATAATATAGATTCGTTATACCTCGAACATCTTTGTAGTTTATGAAATCCAAATTATGTTTATAGGTATTTAGAAACCCAAATTGGGGTTCTTCAATGTCCATATCAAGTGTTTGGTAAATTCGTCTGTGAATAATATTTAAGAACATTTTAAGTATGTGGGACATCAGACTTATGGTGCGGTGGTCAGTGCATTATCTAGCGTTTTTCTTTTTTGGGTAACAAATGAGTGTTGGGGTCAACCATTCATTGGGTATGTCATCAGATTGATTAATTTCATGAAATAGTTTTATCAGGACATCCATGTACTCATGCTGTATTATCTTAGCGATCACGCGGCGGTAATTAAACAGGTAAAACCCTGTCATACATTGTTTTACTCACAGTAACATTAGGATTTTCGACTGAAGAATGTAAGTGATTTAGTTACTTATATAATATTTTAACAAAAATTTCCGAAGCTAGTGTGTACAGAGTAGTTAAAATAGACGATGAAACAAACGATAATACTGTGAAGGTTGAGACACGAGAAAGGAATAAAATTGGATGATACAACCAAACAGGCCATTCCTAGTGCAGTAGATGAGTTTTATTTTAAAACGGAATTCTTAACTATCAAAAAATTGCTTCTTCTTTTTAATGTAATGAAAATATTCCAAAAATATCAAGGCGTGTTTTGTTACAAATTTTACGTGAAATGAACTTCAGAATTTAGCAGAATTGAAATAGCAGAATTTAGACGAGATGAAAAAAAATATTATACGGATGAAACATTGTAAAATAAAGGTCTTTTTTTTTTTTTTTTTTTTTTTTTTTCTGAAAAATGGCTTTGGCAGAGCCAATTAGCCAGACTTGTTTGTGTTGATTGTTAAAATCGACTGAATTTTAATTATTATAGATTGCAGATTCATAGTCAAAATTTTCTTATCAGTTATCAATGTTATTACTACATATACCTAATATTTTTATAGATACATAAATTTTGTTTTGATATATTTTTATTTTGTTTTTTTTTATTCTTTTGTTTTCTAGTTTTTTTTTTGTTTTTGTTTTCTCTTTTTTTTTGTTTTTTTTTTGTTTAATTTTTTTGTTTTGGTTTTTTTTTTGTTTTTTGTATTGTTTTTTTCTTTTTTTTTTGTTATTTTTTTTGTATTTATCTTTTGTTTTTGTTCTATTTCTATTTTCTTAATTCTTTTTTTTTTATTAATTTGTGGTAACGTTTTTTTTTGTTTTTTTTTTTGTTTTTTTTTTGTTTTTATTTTTTCAAACCATATTAACAGATTATGACTATATACTATTTACAACTTGTATTTACATATTTTAACATGTTTGTAAATGCAATGAAGAATTTCCATATTATTTGAAAATAATAAAATATTAAGGTTTATTGGAAAACAACACTTAGAATTTATTAGTTCCTTATAAAGTTCGTTTATATTATTCATTTGTAAATCACATTCTAATATAATATGTGTTAGATCGCCTATTTTGCCGCAAGTACAATTGGGAGTATTTGATAAGCCGATTCCATTCATGTAAGATGGCGTAAGAGCATGATTTGCTCTCAGCCGATTAATGGTCTTTATAAAATGTCGATTAGATTCTGTGTAAAACCATCTTCTTGAGGGTATCCTAGTGTTACAATGATAAAAGTTTAAGCCCGTCTTACATTCTCTGTAATGTAAATGCCAATTATTTTTAAGTTTTTGTCTACTAACGGTGTCAATATCTGTCGCTGGAATTAAATTTTTGTTTACTTTTTCTCCAAGCATATATGCTGATTTAGCTAAATTGTCAACGATCTCATTGCCTTTTATTCCTGAATGGCCCTTGATCCATGTAATTATTACATTTAGTCCTAATTGTATAGTTTCAGAAAGAATTTTTAGAATTTTCAGTTCAATGTGGTTTATATGTTTGGCTGTTTGAATGTTGTTGAATCTGTCGACCACACTTTTACTGTCAGTAAATATAACATAGTTGCTAGACGGCTTCAGTACTACATACTGAAGAGCAAACATTATTGCCATCATTTCTGCTGTGTATATTGAGCATTCACTGGGTAAGCTATACTGGTGATGGTAATTTTTATTTTCGTGGAACATTGCACAGCCCGTTCCATTTGCATCTTTTGACCCATCAGTAAAAATGTACTGATAGTTTGTCCATTTTTCTTTAATAATTATATCAAACATATTTGGGAGTAAATGTGAGTTTAAGTAACATATTTTAACCTTTTTAGAAAATAGTGTTTTTGCCATTTCACCGTAGTAGGGCGGAATTTGGCTTGTATAGAGAATATCGTTATATTTAATCGTACTTAGATAGCTTTCTACCAAAGGTATAGATTTTTTAGTTCTCCAGTATCTATGAGTGAGGTCTAAAACTGATAGCTCATTAAGATCTTGCAGGTATTTACAATTTTTGGACATAATTCGGACTGTAAATTTGTCGCTAAGGAATTGGCGGCGTAAATGCAATGGAGGTTCCACCGCTTCAATTTCCATTATTTGGACTGGAGTGGATTTTAAATAACCTAGGCATAATCTCAGGCATTTATTTTTTTGAACTTCAAGTTTGTTTAGATGTGTATTGGTCGCTGATCCAAATAAATGACAGTTATAGTCGAAAATTGGCCTGATCATGTTACGGTAAAACATCAAAGCAATATTTGGGTCTGCTCCCCAATTTGTTTTACAGAAAGCTCTTAAAATGTTTAATGAGCTTTCTGATTTTTTAACAATTTGATGAATGTGATCTTTCCATAATAATTTTCTGTCTAGATAGGTACCAAGATACTTAATACAGTTTTTTATAGGAAAATTAAATTTTCCCACATTAAGATTGCCTTGTGGAACTCTATGTTTTTGTGAAAAGTAACACACCTCAGTTTTTGTGTCAGAAATTGATAATCCTATTTCTTCATAGTACTGATTTACGATTTCTAATGTGGCTTTCAAATTATCCTCACAGGTACTTAACAATTTTCCTGCTGTATATAAAACAACATCATCAGCATATTGAAGAATTTTTGTATGGTTGGGTATACTAACTTCAAGATCTATGTTGTACAGGATATATAAAATCGGGCTTAAAATACTCCCCTGTGGCAATCCAATATTGGTTAGTCGGGGGTATGAAAATTCCTCATTATTAATTTTTAAAAAAGTTAGTCTGTTAGAATATAAAGATTTTAAAAAGAGGGCAAATGATCTAGGGATTCCAATATACAACATTTTTCGGTAAAGAATGTCTAAATTGACATTATCAAAAGCAGCAGAAATGTCAAGGAACGCAGCTGCTGTAGACTTATTTGACGTAAAATTAAGCTGAATTGAAGTAACTAGAGCTGTAGTTGCATCTTGAGTGGACCTAGACTTGCGAAAACCATATTGGGAACTTGGAAGTATACCATCGTGTTCTAGCCAATGTTCAAATCTATTTTTAATTATTCTCTCAAATGTTTTTAAAAGACATGAAGATAAGGAGATAGGTCGGTAAGAACTTGGATCACGTTCTCGTCTGCCAGGTTTTTTAATCGGAATTATCAGGTACTCTTTCCAACTATTCGGTACTGGTGTCTTATTTGTCCAAATATTGTTGAAAATGTGTACTAGTGAATTTTTATATTCTATAGGTAAGTTGTATAACAGTGAGTATGACACATTGTCAATACCTGGAGAAGTATTATTTCTTTGTTCAAGGGCTCGATGCAATTCCCATAAATGAAAATTTTCGTCAAAATTGTGATTTTGTCTGGGTACCGTTTGGATATATTCTTGTTCAGTGTCGTCATTTGGAACCCATGCAGGGGCAATTTTTCTATGGAATTCCTGCAACCATCTATCTTCTGGATCAATGGGTACTTTGTTGGCTTGTTTGCGGTTTTTAAAACAATTAACTTTTCGCCAGACATCTTTTATTGGTGTTCTTGAGTTTAGACTTTCGCAAAATTCAATCCAATTCTTCTTTTTCTTCTGTTTGAAGATTTTCTTTGCAATAGCATCTAGTCGTTTATACTCCCAATTTAAATTCTTTTAATTCAACTTAAACTAATAAAACACTTCCTGATTACACTAAACCTTTCACCCTTACCACTGATAGAACCCCCAATTAAACTTCCACATCCCTAATAAAAATCAAAAAGTCCTCCATAACATTCACTCTATAATTATTGTAAACACAAATAACCACCAAAACTACTCAACCATTACAAAAACAAATAACCTCCATTACACAAACCACCCAATTCACATCACCTTAACCACAACATCATAAATCACCATTCTTATTAAAATCATCTTCATCCTAAAAATATCATCCCACAACCAATTCCCATCAATTCACCAACTTAAATACTCTACAACCTCCCCATCTCTTCCACACATTTCCCCATTAAACCTACACTCCTCCCTTAAACATTCCACTCATCTATTTTTTCCTATAAACCACAAACCCAACCTACAACATCAACCTCATACATACCCCCCCCCTACACACACCCACTCCCCCCCTCCAATATTACCCCCCCACCCCACAAATCAACCCACTCACCACCCACCTCCCCACCCCTCACTCTCCCACCCACCCCCCAAATCCCCCCCTAAACAACCACCCCATCATCCCTATATGCTATATCTCAACCACAAAATAAACTTAAAAACCTCCAACTCTAATATATATACTCATATTCACCACGTCTATACTAACCCGCCACAGATGATGTGTGTGTAGAGAGTATGTCGTCTGTGTTTCACCCCCCGCCCCCCGCACATCTTCACGCTACTCTTGCACATATTACACATATCTACATACAGATCACATATTAAAATACATCCCCCTTTAAGAGTGTGGCCACTTTCGAGCAAGCCTGGCCACAACGCCATATCCATCAGGGCGGCCGATCAGTCGAACACAATTAAATTCTTTAAAATTATAATATTTTCCTGGTTTGAACCAGGTTTCAGATAATAGAGCTATAGTAATGTGGTTCTGATGAAGTAAGTATTCTAAATTCTCTTTATTAGCAACTGCTGAACGACAGTTCCACTGTAAAATATTTATTTTATTTAAGTCTGCGAATTTGATGTTAGATTTTGGTTAAAATGGTTACTAATTATCTGAATTACATCAGCTTTTGAAATATTAAAATTATTATTTTGTTTAATTGAATTAACAATTGTAAGAACCGAATCTAAAATGACATTTATTACAGAAGAATTTAATTCTTCTGACCGTGAATCTGCAATGTTTAAGTTTTTTTGGTAGAATTGACTTTTAACTATTCCCTCAGGATGTTTTGGAGGGGAAACTGTAGATATTATTTCTTTTCTAGCTATATCAGTTGGGTCTGAATTATTTGGTTTCTGCCTTTTATTTGGCCTACTGGTGTTTGTGTGAGGATTAAATATAAATTTAGCAAAATTATTTCCCTGGGAGGAAGTAGAAGGTTGTGAATTTTGTGGAAAATTTGTATCATTGTTGACTGTATTGGTCCTAAGAATACTAGCATATGAATTTTTTAGGCACTTGTTTATTTGCATCGTAAAAATTAATGTTTGTTAAACCCATCGTCTCTTTTATTAACTTTTGTCGTGAGAATTCTGGGCATGCGCTTAGATTTGTGGTCAAATGTTTCCCCTTACAACTAAAACATACGTGTTCGAAATCAACTTTTGTACAATCTTTTGAATTATGCGTTTCTTGGCATCTGTTACATCTTGGCTGACTCCTACATTGATTTCCAAGTGGCCGTATCTAAGACAGTTAAAGCATAACAAAACTTTCTGTTTATATATTTCAACTTCTTTAATAACCTTATTGATTACTATATATTTTGGTAAATTTTGCGATTTAAAGGTCACAATACAAGACTTAGTAGGGACATATTCGACAATTTTTTCCTCATTAACATTTTTTTCTACTTTACGCGTAATTCTTTTAACATTTGCAATTTCAAATATGCAATGACTATCATACTGTTTAATTCTATTTTTAATATACTCTTCCGATAAATCTGCGTCTATATCCCTAATAACTCCTTGTCTGTGTAAAATAAATTTTGGAATATACAAATCTAAATTATTTAAACGAAATATTTCTAGAGTTTTGTTTTTAATGAGGTTATTAGCAGTTTTATAATCTTTGCATTTGACTCTAATTCTATTTCGGCCAATGGCGTCTATACTTGAAATCATATTGTCTGCTTCAGGAAAGTTAGACAAAATAATTTCACCAATCTTTAGAGGATTTAATTTACCTTTAAACTCCATAGAGCTATTCTCGATATATACATGATATGGGCCTAGATCATTACTATTAAATAAAAATGCTTGTCTTACCTGTTTTGTTACTTTTTGTTGTGTTTCATTCAGAAGGGTTGTATTTGCATTATTCATCAAATTTATTGGTGTTGGAGTACTTACAGAAAGATCCATTTCGGCATCACTTTGATTATCGAATATGTTTCCAGATATACCTGGTTTTGAGGGTTTTTTGGGGTCAGGGGGTCTCCCCCCGCTATTGACACTCATACGGTAGGTGGTTCAATAAGCGATATTGTTGTTAGCCAACGCCACAAATTTCACAATTTAAAGCACAATATTAATTGTAAATTATTGCTCGTCTAATTTCTATGAAAACTACTACGGAACTGTATTTAATACTGATTAAATCTCAAAAAAATTGTAAGGAACTTCAAAAAGCGTCTTATAAGTTTGACAGTTTTTTGACAATTTTGAAAATAAAGGTCATACTGTACAAAAATTTGGCAGGATTTAAATGTGAAAAACAAACGACAATCTTTCCTATATGGTTTGTCAACAGGTTTAGAAGCCATATCTGGAAAGAGAAAACGTCTTATTATTAGCCATATTAGTGACTCAGAATTTGTTGAACGCAGTTTAAACGCATTT
Source organism: Diabrotica balteata (assembly GCA_918026665.1). NCBI lineage: Eukaryota > Metazoa > Arthropoda > Insecta > Coleoptera > Chrysomelidae > Diabrotica > Diabrotica balteata. Next base: position 144,574,442 of record OU898277.1, on the reverse strand, counting down.
CTTTCTAAAAAGATTATTAGGATGATAATTATGAAAAATGGTGTTCAGATATTCAGTTAAAAATCGAACCAGGATATGTTATTGTTATGGATAACGCTTCATATCACTGCCGGCGTGTAGAATAGTTAGCAACCACTAAATGGAGAAAAGCCGATATTGCAGATTGGCTTAGTAAAAAAAATATTAAATTCAATGAACCAATTTTGAAAATCGAATTACTAAACTTAGCACGGTGTCATTAGGATAAATATATTAAACAGGTAGTAGATGAAATAGCTCGAGAACGACTCTTAATAGTAGCCGCCATACCATTGTGAGTTAAACCCGATAAAACTTATATGGACTGTAAAAAAATAAAGTAGCAAGGAACGATGTTAATAGTGCTGTCAGCAATTTGACCTCACAGTTGTGGATAAAACGCTTCGAGCATGTATTGGAAGAAGAGCAGAATATGTGGAACATTGATAACTTCACTGAAATTACAATGGAACCAGTAGTTATGGATCTAGGCGAATATACTACTGATGAATCTGAAGATGACATAAATGATTCAGATTAGATTATATATACTGTTAGTTTTTATTTGAACATATTTTTTATATTTTATGGAAACAAATATTCAGTTAAGGTGAATCATTTATTACTTGTACTGTTTCCTACCAAGAAATGCTTAAGTAATTCAGTTTTGTCTGTTCTAAAAGTTACAAGACGACCCTTTTTCTTATCTCATATCATTAAATCTTAGTTGACAATAGGAAATAAATTTAATCCTTGAATCACTCATAAGTTTGTTAATTTAAACGAATAAAGCGTTTTTTCAAAAAAGTATATTTATTAAGTATTAATTTTATTCATCTAAGGCATATACGAAATAAGAAAATAATTTGTATGACAATCAATTCCTTCTAAAATTATGATTATTTTTTAATAATAACCGCACGACTATAACTTGTCGATTTCTTTTCCCTCAGACCTCAGAGGTCTACATTTAAAATATGAGTCGCTCGCTACAATTGTGGTACTATGGTATAGGCACAGAACAAATAACAATTGTTTTCTGTTCTATATATCGCTTCTCCAGAGCAACATCGACGCAAGTACAGATTACTAAAATGCTGGAAAATTGACTTTTAAAAATATTTTTACAGCAAAGTAAACAAAGTGAAAGTTTAAGTGAATATTTTTGAAACTGAAATTACTTTTTTTAATGGTAAATTTAGTCTAATTTTAAATGACAATCTTAGTGTTTTGATAATAAAACTTTTAGAGTCTACACAGATCTCAGAACTTTGCAGCCTCCCAGTTGCGTCATTGTTCTTCCAATGTTTTTCAAATAGTTTCTGAATCGGTTTGAGTTGGTCTACAATAGTAACATTAAAAAAATTTAAAGAAAGGTTTAGGTATATAATTTTATTGTCAGTAAATAATACAAACTACTCAAAATGATAAAAAATAACAAAAACACTACTCAGAATTACTAAAAAGTAACATTTGTTTTTTGTACACCTTTAAAAAAATTAACAAAAACATTCACAATTCAAAACAAGCTATTAAAAAAAGGTTCGTAATATTTGGGAATTATATTACTTGATAATAAATTTTCTAGGTCCCTTTTCTTATTTTCAGAGATCGGAATTTTTGAAATGTATGCAGGTCTTTTTCTAACATCTACATTATCATCTGTCCTTGTCACTCGTCTACTTTTTACGGTTATAGCATAGGCCTGATTCCAATCCACCTGTTTGTAGCTGGTTTTGTAAAAGAACCTATCACTTTCCTTCTCAAATCGAATTATTTTAATATCTGACAATTTTATTTGTTCGCCGTGTATATTTTTCTGGCAGTTGAAGCCGATGTCGTTAGCAAGCGTTTTCAAATCGATGAAGTCATTGTAACTTAATTCTTTTACTAGAAGAGGGTTTCCTTTTTTCTTTGCGTTTCTAATAATCGACACAATTTGATCGGGAACGTATATCGGTCCTGACTTTTTAGCTCTTTTCATAGCTTTTTCGATGATACTGTGGACTACATCACCTTCGTTCTGTGTATGACCTCGGATGAGATACTTGTGTGTTATGGAATTTAACTGAAACTTCTTAATTGCGTAGTAATACATTGCAAGGACAAATCTGTTTTTTTGCTGACCACCGCAGTTATCGGAATAAAGAATTATGTCAGATTGAGGATGTGTATTAGCGATTTCTTCAAGAAATGAAAGGACACATGAACCAATTTCGACTGCTCCTCTATGTCCTAGACCTTCATGCCAGAAGTAACAGGATGTCTTGTCATTGCCTATTTCTGATATCGTAAAATTAAAACAATTTAATCTTGATTTATAGTAAAAAGCTGATGTTTGTCCCATAGGTACTGGCAGGACAGCTTGTAGGTCATACATTACCAAAACTGTATTTGATCCATCTTCTTTTGCTTTTTCTTTGTCTGAAGCTTTCTCAGTTCTACTTAGTTCTTTTTCCTCTTGATGTGACTTATACTGACATTGTAATTTTTCTTTTTCTTCGTCAGGCGCGTTTTTAAATGATTCACACAAGTCGCATTGGTCTTTCTTTGGGAAAAAGAAACCAATATTGAATTGTGTATTAAATATGTAGGCGTAGGCGTCATAGTTTGCAGCAGGCTGGCCCAAATCGTCTTGTTGCTTTTTATAGTGTCTGTGCATTTCTGCAATCGATAAACCGCCATCTATAAACTCTCTTGATGTGTTAGCCCTTTGGTAATGGCTCTCTGTACGGGGTATAGAATTTATATGTGATTTTACAGACACCATCATTTCAGGGTTCATCTTTACCTGTTGACCATGTTTTCCACGTTTATCTTGCGGTACAATTCCAGACCCAGAAGCTTTTGCTTGGATAATTGTTCTAATTGATCTCTCCTTAATGCCAAAAGTGTTCATCAGGTATGTTTTGCATACACGCATTTTTTTTCCATTGTGAAGCAGATAGAAAGCACAGTTCTGTCTTCTAGGTGTTTGGATAGTTCTTATGCGGCGATAACTCAACTGAAGTGGTTCAATACAAGAAGACAAATAATCACGTTGTCTCTGCAGTGATCCTAGATTCCAATACTGCTGAAAGAAATCAGCTCTATGGTCTTCGCTAAACTTCTCTGAACACTTCTGAATGCAACGATTAGAGCAAGTAGGTCCCATTGTTTTTTTATTCACAACTTTTCCAGTTCTTGAAATATAACTTTTTCCTGAATTCTTAAGGAGTTTAGCTTTATTTTTTCGCCATTCTTCTGGATTTCTTACTCTCTTCTTACCTTTTTTGATGAGCGTACAATTTTCTGTATTATTCAGAGGACTTATTTTATTTTCAGAAAATAGACTTCTGGGTCTCTTTTTCTCTTTTATGGTAGGGGTCGAATTTGTTTCACTTTCCGACGATATATTATTTTCTGATGGTACATAGTTGTCACTATCTTCTCCAAATAAGCTGTTCTCATCATCTGAGGAATGTTGCTCATTATAGACTGTTCGAGACATTTCTCTCAAAGTGATCTTGGTTGATGAGTGGGTTTCAACAGAATATGATGTACTGGGTTGTGTTTCATAATTGTTTGAAATACGTAGATTATCTAAAAGTAATTAATAATCAATAAAAGTAATTTTGATTAAAAAAGGAAAGTACCTACCTGGTCCAAGTTCACAAGGCTTATGTAGGAACATAATATTAGGGTCTAAACTCGAGGAATTCGGACTTAAATTCACTGGCTGCAATTCTGATAAAATGACCGCATCATTGAGTGTTTCTGAAATATTATTGTCTTCCAATACTGATGGTTCCTCTGGAGTACTGTTCTCTTCTTGTAAATTGTGAGTGGCTAAATGAAGTATCAGCTCAATCCTTTTCATTATTCAAGATTATATTCGCGTTTTATTTCTTCACTGAAATACAAAAAATCTATTATATTGACTGTTTTTACACACACTATTTCACACAAATATTCAATGTTATTTGAGTTAACCATGACATAAATACTGGTTAAGTGACTATAAAATTTACTATTCAAAAACCATAACGACGTAAATGTGTACTTACGGCTTTAATCATCTAGCAAGTCGCCAGAGATATCAAATTTTCTAGGCGAACAATAACACAACTGTCCGTTACGCTGATGTTTCTCTGAGATTACACCAAAACTTTATTTTATTTTGTCACAATCTACACTTATGTCGTTGTAGAAATATAAACGAAGTGTTCCGTTCGACAGTCTTTGAACAACTGACATTTGCGGCGATTTCGTTCCAACAATATGGCAGAAAGTACATAATTTTGACAACGACGCAACTGCTTTCTAGCGGCCAATAAATGTACTACCTTTATGGTATTGTTCCATCCGATAGAATGGCACGTTCTGACTCTTTTGACACATGTAACTCAAAACTGCAAAAAATTGCACTTACGTCTTTGTTGCTCCGGAGAAGCGATATAGTATAGGCTAAGCTATCTCTCTGTCGGATTTTTAAGTTAATATCTATTTCCGATAGTAGTTTCTTCTCGACTTAAATTTTAGTTTTTGTGTGTTAATGTCAATAATTTTCTTTAATTATGCTAACTTAATCACATCTACAAAGCATATGTAGGCAAATTTGTTATATTCAATTGCTTCCTTAACAATTTCTCAGGCTATGTTGCTAAAAGCCTTGTTTCTCTTGACTAGTTATGTATTTTTAATATGTTTGTTGATGTTTATGAGTCATGTTAAGAATGGTAAGTATATGTTAGTTGGTACCTTGCCAGTGGTGTCATAGTGCCGGAACACTGTTCCGGCACTGGTTAAAAAAAAATTAATAGAGAATTTAGGTTTTGTAAATAAAACACGGATTATAGAAAACGTTCTCTATATTTCGATACAGTACAACGATTCACTCCGCCTTCGGATAAATCGTTGTAGGCCTACTACTGCCTACTGCACGAAAACCAGAGTGTACAGCCATGGCGCGAAAACTAGAAAGCTAGACTAGAGCTAGCCTTAAGTGATGCAGTTGATGACGTTGTTGCCGTAAATCATTTTTAAATATTTATGGATAAAATATACTCAATTTACAGTAAGTCACCGAAAAACCAGCGTGAACTCCGTCATCTTTACTTGTCATCATTACAGTTTCTGTTAAATTTAGCCATTATGTATGATATTTTGGCGGAACGTTCGATGCTTTCAGAGGCTTTGCAAAACAGAGATACTACTGTTGTTTATGCTGATAAATTGATCAGAAAAAGCACTGGATTTTTTAAACTCTGAAAGAAAAGCCTGGAACCAGAGCCTTGAGGCTTACATTGCTGAGAAGGACGGTAATTTCAACAATGTCCCCATTACAAACAATCCAAAAATTGCGACCATCAACCACAAACAACTGATAACAAGTGTAATAAACAACTTAACTAGAAGAATGTTTACTACTAAATCCAGTCATGAGTCAACATCAAGCGCCTCTTCAAACTGTAAGCAATAATATGATTCTCTTCTATCTGATTTAAAAGTACTGGAAACTGATCAGTACCCAACTGACAAATCAGTACGATATGGGGAAAAGAAATTCAAAATCTCTGCAAAATGATTAAGCTTAACTAAACCAAAATAACAAAGTGCTTTTCGAGATTATATCGAGGCCTGATTCACCTTCAAAAGTACCAAAAGATCTCATCCCGTTGTTAAACTGATTCCATGTAGTTCGTCAGAATGTGAACAAGGTTTTAGTCTCATGCACCAGATAATGACTGATTTGTGAACTAGATCTCTTAACCAGACATGTTTCAAGACTTATGTTTATAAAACAACATGGACCAAGTATAAACGAGTGAAATGTGGAACCCTATGTGAACACCTGGTTGAGGAGACACCGCACAACAGACGCACGGACAAGCACGGCAAAACCTTCTCCGGAAGAAGAAAATCCATTTGTTCAGTACAATTCTAGAATTTAAATATTTTTGAATTAAGCAAATGCATATACATTTTAAAATATGCAGACGTAACTTATATTAAAAAAACATAGAGTAATATTTTACTTAAAAAAAAGTTAAGGAAAGTGCGTTCCGGCACTGCTAATTATTTTGCCATGACACCACTGTATCTAGCATTTCTAATATTTACTTTTTTATATATTGCTATTGTAATACTTAGTCTCCACTGGTCTGGTATCCGATAGTTTTTTGACATTATCTGAAAAAGTTTGTTCTCCGTATTTTAAGGGTTGATTTGAAATGTCATCGGGTGCTGGGCCTTTCCTGTTTATTTTTATTTTACATATACTATCCCTAATTTTTTCTTTGTGACTTCTCTGCTATATTAAAACTATTCTATGATTACTTCTTTATTATTCTTCTCTTCTATAGGCACCTATTATAATAATTATTAATATTTTATATAACTGTCATCATTTTAGTTCTTTTGTCTTTTCTTTCGTTTAATGATTTTCAAAACTTTTTGTAGAGCTCTTTGCTCTTGTTTGTACTTTTTGCCTTAGAAGGGTTTTATTATACTTTGTTTATTATAAGAGGTTCCTTGCAGATAAGGATATCAAATTAATGGTGCGTTATTCGGTTCATTTTCTAGCTTTGTGAGGACGTCTAGCCGTTTAATTTTCTATTATTTCGTGAATATCGATAGATGGTTCGCCTACCCTAGGATTTTTCGATGTTGTGTAATATTTTTAGTTCATTTATAATACACCTACATACATTTTTTTATTCTAAGGACTGTAACAATATATTTTATAATTTTAAGGAGAACTCTTCGAAATATTTATTAGTCAGCATATTTTCAAAGTTTAAAGTTAAAAATACAATTCTGAAAAAATCATCTATACATAGGTATATCTCAAGAATTATTAGGTATGATTATAAATTACTCGATTTTTTTTATATTAATTAATTAAGAATTTTTACTAAAACAATACATCGACAACTTTTCTTCAATACAGCATGGGAAAGTATTAATAAAAATAAAATAGGCAGTCACTTGGAAACTTACCAATAAATATGCTGCAAAGAAACCGGATGCAATTTGCACACTACAACAAAAACAATTTTTAACCAAAGCCATTTTAAACGCACAAAATTCACATTTTTGCCTCCAAACAATGTTTTTTTCACATTTCAAACTCAATAACAATCACTAGTACTCATGTCACAGATCACTTATTTGTTTTCTTTATACTTGTTTTATATTAAAGCACTGGTTTTATGTTTCTTCTAATTCTCCTACTATTAAGTAATAACTCAAAGTTCTCAAATACATTTTCTGATAATTGAAGTGGTTAGAACCATGGGTGAGGCAACGAAGTGAGTAATATCGTGTATATTTGCAACTTTTTGAATATTTAATTCACGTGCGCACTTACTTTCTCTTCAAATATTGCCTCCACTTCCAAGCAAGGTGAACATCGACAAGACTTCAACCAAAGAACTTTTATTTTGTGTTAGGCAATTCTTATTACTTATCATTGAATTTTGCTTTGCATAATTTAGAACATGCTTTTTAATACACTAATTTTATATATGATCAGAGTTATTAGTCTAGTTAGTGTATAATAAATTTGTAAATAATTAATAATGTCCATTTTGAGCCAATAGCGATTTGCGCTTTTTTCAGTTTTATACACATTACTACAGTAAATAAATTGTTGTTTTGTTGGTATGCTGTTTCAGATTTGAGTGTTCTCTATCTAATATTCATGACATTCATGTCAAATTGTCAAGTCAAATGTCAAAAGTTATCTTCGTCAATCGTCAATCTTCGTTCCGTTCTTGTGCTAACTTTGACACAGCTATCTTGATTTTCTAATTTGCAGGAATTTCAGAAAAGGTAAAAAAGTCCATATTTTTAGTTTTACACTGTAACATTTTGTACAAAAAACCGTACTGTATTTTAAGTTCATTAATCAAAACCAATTCCTTGTTTTTATTTAGTAAAAGTTATCCCGGTGGTGTATGAACTATGATTACGTAAATGTCGACTTAGTAGGCTGTTTAATTTTTGACAAATAAGGGAAAAAATGAAAAGCAAAACTAATTTCACCTAACAATTATTTTGAATAACACCCGTTAGTGCTTTAATAATAATTTGTTAAGATTAAAGATATTTTCGTGATACAAAGACTGCAACCATGAATAAAAATTGGTTTACAGCAGTGTCTGTAGAGGTTATAGAAGGCATTAGGTAAAATAAAAATATAAAATAAAGTCTTTCATATACTATATTCACATCTTCAATAAGTTGAATAAGCTTGATAAGTAATATATTCTTCCTGTCATCTCTAGATTGCAACTAAAATTTGCACAAATTTTTAGTTTACTTCTACTCTGAAAATCTTAGGAATGGATTAATTGATTTTTAAGTAATCATTGGCCTTCTTTTCCATTTCATTTAACTTAGCTCTCTATAGCTATTTTAAATAAAATGTCTTAATAATTTTGTGTTTTAGATGATTTTATTCTTTATTATGTTTGATATTTACTTATATATGTAAATACATGGTTTCTCCAATTTTAACACTATTTTTTTTAGAAATTTGTTAGCAGTTGTAATTGTATAAAATCTTCTTTCAAAAGTACTTTAATGTTACATCCAGTGTCATTTTTCACTACTAAAACCAGAAAATTAATTTTCAAACAGGATAGGTGACTAATGTGTAGAGAAAACCTACTCACACCAATATATATCTAAATTACAAATCAATCAATATAAATATTAAAACAAAAATTCTATCTTCTAGGAGGAAAATTTATTAACATCTATTTTATTAAAAAAATTATATAAACAAGGAATTTTACTGAATAGACACCATTAATTAAATGTTAGAATAAATTTCTTGGCAGACTGTAGTATGATTTGGTTACCAATAACAATATCCAACAAAGAAATCAATAAAAAGAAAATACCACTATTAAAATAAGTCACTAACATATCCAGGATACATCATTTTTGTGTTAAAATTATATACATATAAAGTAAGAGCTTGATGTTAAAATTGAGAGGATACTAAATATAAGACCAAGTACTTATAATTGTAAAAATATGTCAAAATTTTCAATATGAATGAGGCAGATAAAATTAAATTATTAGATGAATGTTTTTATATTCCAAGTAACAAGTAAATATGGTAAATAATATAAGTCTAAATTGTGATGCTCAGTAGGAAATGTGAATAAATGCATCAGTACCGAATTTATTATGTATTAGATTTATTTATTTTTGATATCATTAATTAATTAAGTAAAGTTTTTAATAAATATACTTTTCCTATTCTATTTTCTTAAGTTTACCTATGATATAATTTTAGAAATAAGATTAAAATGGCAGACAAAGTAGAAAAGGTTTCCAGACCAATGAAATTCCCTTACACATTCAGTGCAAAAATTGCACAATTCCCTATCAAGCACTACTTGAAGAACCAATGGATCTGGAAATACTATGCTATTTCTCTTGTAGTATGTCTTCCAGTCTTCAACTCGATTAGTAAACTATGTAAGTATTATATTTTATTAGTAATTGTAGTTATTATTAGGTGTTTTGAATTCCGTTTATTACTATTGTGTTTTGTTGTCTTCCAACCAATTACAATGAAGTATTATTGATACGAATTTAACATATCTAGAGAATTTGAAAATTTTACTAGCCAAATATGTTCTAGCAAATGACTGAAACCATCATGACTTAAAGTACAAAACATTACATCCTGTCTCACAGTGCTTTGAAAAAATCTCGAATTAGTAGGTGGGAGAATGAAACTTTTCAAGAAATGTTAACATTTATTGGACTAATGTTACACACGGATACAATACGGTTGAATCGCCTCCAAGATTATTGGAAAAGTCACCCATTATTTAATTTGAAATGTTTTTCACAGCACATTAGTCGTGATCGATTTTTGCTGATAATGAGGTGTTTACATTTTAATAGAAACATACCCGGACAAGCAGCACAGGATCGATTATATAAAATAAGAACAATTATAGATTTTTTTAACACAAGATGTCTGCCCTCTACTACCCTGGGAAAAATCTATCACTCGACGAATCCATGGTGCTATGGTGAGGACGTTTGGTGTTTAGGTAGTATGTAAAGAACAAACGCCATAAGTACGGAATTAAATTATATATGTTAACAGAACCGGGTGGCACAATTCTGAAAACTTTGGTGTATACTGGGGCTTCGGATCATATTGGACGAAAAGGTCATACTACAAAGGTGGTTTTGGAACTTCTGAAAAACTATTTAGATGCTGGCCATTCTATATACTTAGACAATTTCTATAACTCTTTTGACCTAGCCAACCAGCTAACTAAGCGCAAGACTTATTGCACTGGAACGCTGAATTCAAAAATAATTAATAATCCCACAAAACTTATTTCTAAAAAACTTAAAAAGGGTGAAACATGTGCAGTGTATTCTCACAACCTGTTGGTCGGCAAATGGAGAGACAAAAGAGATGTTCTATATTTATCTAATGAACATGAAAACGAAATGGTCGAGTTTTGCAGATAGAAGACATTGTACCAAAACAAAACCTAAACCAATTTTTCATTACAATAAGCAGATGGGCGGAGTAGACCACCAGGACCAAATGAATGCATATTATCCCTGTGACAGAAAAACATTAAGGTGGTACAAAAAATTGGGTATCCATTTCATACAACTTATGCTCCTCAATGCCTTTTTCCTCTTCAAAAAATATTCAGGTAAAACCATGAGTCTTTATGATTTCCGACTAGCTGTCATATCAAAACTATTAAAAATTGAAGTACCCAATACTAAAGCTGCCCAGACCAATAACCCAACATCACATAAACTGACAAAAATTACATCTGTGAACAAAAAAGGTGAAACAAACAGAAAACGTTGTAGATTTTGTTCCCAAAAGAAAATTCGGAAAATGACATTGTACCATTGTGAAGGATGTCCTGAACAACCTGGATATTGTGTGGGAGATTGCTTCGATGTTACCCATAAATAACATTTTTACTATTTTTGTTTTAGATTGTTCTTTTTCGTTTTATGTTTATTGGAAAAATGATTATCTTTTTATTGTATTAGTTTATTTTATTTTGTACTTTGTTGCAACACAAATATTTTCCTGTTTTTGTTATTTTATTGGAAAAGTGCATTATTCTTGTTCTTTTTTTTATTTTAATCTTAGAGTTCAAATATATTATTTACTGATTATTAACAAAATAAAGATTTTCTTAGCATCCTTTAAAGTTTCTTCTACATAAATTTTGGCCTAAACCACTCATAACAATGTATTTGTCACGGATCCGTGCCGACGAGCACTGCATAGAAAATTTTTTGACCAGTGCGCATGGCACGGATCCGTGACAGATGTCAAAATTGACATCTGAGTAATAATTTTACATCCCTTAATCCAAAAAAAGACTTTTTCAATAAAATTTTTTATTTTTTACAAAAACAAATAGCCGCTTCTGGGCATGTCTTAAATCAAAATGTAGCAGTGAAAGGGTTAACAATATTAGAAACCATACAGACATTGACTTAATACACCCTTTTACAATTTCAATAGGTGTTAGTCAGGAACTATTAGGAACAATATTAGAAACTACACTGACATTGACTTAACATACTTACACCAGTAGAAAACAAACGCTTTTGGGGAGAATTTTATGGCATATTTACTATCAAATTTATATAAGGACAGAAATGAATTCATGCAAGTGGGTCATAATATCATAGGATCAATGCTTACATCAAAAAGGCATTACACATAGATGTCCACTACTTTTTAATCTGTAGATATATGATTTGCACAATTTATGGTCTCCCAATATTGCTTGTTTACAATATGCTGATATTGTCATCTATTCAGGAAGAAAACATACATTGAATGTATTACTGAACTAAAACATATAATGTACAACTTTGATAGCTGGAATTTGTTAAATGGCTTCACTGTTTCATACCAAAAGTGAGCTGTAGTATTTTTTTTTAGAAAACACCCTATTAAAGATAACACTGTATCGTTACAAGGCAATGCCATACCCATTATTTTAGAATTCAAGTACCTTCATACTTTTACTTGCATTTTATTTTAAATACTTTGTAAAAGATTGTGGGGTGCAGATCAAAATATTGCATTGAATTTTTAGCGTAACTAACTGCATATACTTGATAGAATCCAATGTAAAGCTTTGAAAATTGTGTTTTCACTTTTCACCTTAAAATGCCCAATGCTGGCATCATAAGAGCAAGATTTTGATTAAGGAAACCAAAATAAATTATATTAAGCGGGCGTTAAAATATATTCCAGAAAACCATCAAATATTTTATTACGATATTGTTAACTGGCCAATTAAATAAACATAATTGTTATACCCTTCCATTTGAGTTTTTGCTAAATAAACATTATTTCTTAAAAGAAAGTTTTATTTTTCTTGTTGAAAGGGGTAAGTGACATGTTCAAAAATATCAATTATTCAAAAAGAAAAAATGACTGTTTTACTCCAATAATCATAACTACTTTAGTATCGCTTAGAATAATCCAAATAGAATAGAAAGTAACTTGTCTCCATTCAACAATAAACGATTCTATTGTTTTTACTGATCAAAAATGTATATATTTTTACAGTACACATTTTAAATAGTTTATACATTTCGACATATTATTGGAAACCTATTATATCATGTCAATTAAAATATTATTAAATGTTCTTTCTTTTACAGCCAACTCTCCTGGAAACATTGCTAAATGGGCCGAAATTCGCAGAAGGGAAGCTGCTGAACATCATCACTAAGAAGTTTTTTTATTGTAATTAGTCTGCCAATTGTTTTGTTCTAACTTAATTTCTATTAAATACATGTAGATACAATAATGTTTTATTTATTTTTACCCTGAGATTTTTGTTTTTGTTTTAATTGTACTGTTTTTGTCCAAAAACACGCAAATGACCATTGTTAATTATCTCCGGAATCTCGTTGTTTTCAACATATATCATATGTTTTGTAGCATTTTTGTTTCACCCTGTATAACGTTTTAATATGCGTCTACAAATATTCGAAATGAGAGTTTTTTTTGAAAACTTCGAACTGCATCTCAAAATCTTCGAACTAGAATAAACAAAATCTAATTGTTAATTACACAGCCCAATATGTCATTAGTAAACCGCGTAGTACTTTTTAAATCGATTTCTCTGTAAATATCTTAAGTTCCTAACACTTTTAGAATTGCGTATCAAGAATAAGCACAATAATTGTCTACATTGCCAGATGCCTCTAATCAAATCACCGGCGGGTGTCGATAGAACGGGGATGCGGAGAATAAGATCATTTCCAGTTGAGATCTTACGGAATCAGGCCGAATTCCTAGATTCAAGCCGTACGGGCATTTGTTTGGGTGTTAAATATATATTTGGCAGTTTCCAAGGATTCCTATTTTGGTCCAGAACCAATCCTGGGGTGCAGTTCACCCAGTTATTCTTTGTTGGAAGAATCTGCATAAGTTTTTAACTTAATGTTCTGCTACAGCAGATTCGATTACTACGCTGAATATTTCCTGATAGTGATCAATGCAATAAAAAGAAAATACTTGTCATTATTTTTTATTTATCTTTAACATACGTACCTAGTCTCAATGCAGTGTTTAAGTGTACTATATATACTATAATTCTAAATTTGTATGTAGATAGTAATAAGGGATAAATACTTTTACCTACATATCATGATATGATAACGACAAATAGGCGAGGCAATGAAGTAATATGCCCAAAACCTACCAAATTTTTGCAGTTGGATGGATCTAAATGAAACTTGTTGCATTCGATTCGTAAGAGTGTCAGAAAATTTTGTTAACAAAAATGGCAATGTGGAAATAAAAGTTGCATATTGAACAAGGAAAGTGCACTTTGAAGTGATGAAAAATTTGTAATTCGGAAATGACTACAATATTACTACTCGGGGGCTTTGGAGTCACTGAACACGAATATTCGCTTGAGTCTATACTAAGAAACATCAAACATTACAGCTAAGAGTGTCATAACACAGTGTATTTATTTAAATGACTAATACAGATTTATACAGTTTTTTCTAGTTTTCCGCAAATATTATTTTCATGACAAATTTTCTGTTTACACCGATTTAAATATCGTTAAAGGTTGGAATTGTAAATTTTCTCCTCAGTGGGTTTCCAATAAGCTCTTTTTCTTTTTAGGACAGGACATACAGCAAATAAAACTAGTTTGTAAAGTACTTCAAATGGATGGATTTTTCTATTTTAAATGCAACCTTATGTTCCCCTTGATCACATTTGTAAGAATTTGTTTTTTGGAGGTGCCACTGCCAGGTTAAAGCACCGTCTGGAAACGGTTTATTCAGTCGTATACCGTTACATCTTGACCCAAAGTCACCTGACATCGACCAAAATAACCCAGAAACGGACTCACAAATCTTTGCTCCTCCCTATCACAAATAAACTAAAAACCTAAAAAACAAACTAAAACCTCTGATGACCGCCTTATTTGTTCTCTAGAATTGATAAATGACAAAATTGAAAATCGATCACCCCCATTCACTTTTAATTTTAACGAAATATGCGACTTTCTAGTTAATACTCTTCATGCTAAACATCCTGAAACTATCTCGAAGAACTACTCAAATGAACCTTCCGAATTAACCGATATCCTTAAATTTATTCATTGTTACTCTCACAACTCTAAATTAAAAAACATCACCAGGAAAAAGAAAAAACTTAACCCCACTCACACATCTTCAACGGAAGAGACCGAAAAATCCGATGGATAAATCACTAATCCTTCAATGGAACCCAAATTGGTATTTCGCTCACCTCGAATCACTCAAACTATTAATTCAAAAATATTCTCCACTAATACTGTGTATATAAGAAACTCACTTCAAGGAGAATTCTATAATAAACTTAAAAAATTATACTCCCTTTCTAAAAAATAGAAGTCCAGAAAACCCCAGTGGGGGCGTGGCTATCTTTGTCAGAAATTATATTGCAGCTAAGCCTATTAATATATTAATAGCTATATTAATAATATTAATAAATACCAATTTCGAAGCCGTTGCAGTTCAGATCATATACAAAATGAAAATAAACATTTGTTATAAATAACACAGTTTATCACTCTTTTGACTTTTTGTCTAGCTTTTGAAATGGTTTTATTCCTTTTTCAAGACATAGTCGTTGAGATTATTTATAAAAGCATTGACACTCAACATTGATAACACATATTAAAATATAAAATCATGAACAAAATACATTCTAAAATTTAGGGTAAAGATAGTAAAACTTAGTTTATGTCATATTTTACTGGTGTGTTTTAACTCATATACATAGAGAATAGAAAATAAAAAAAAAACGTTTTTTTACTTACATACTCTAAAAGAAACAAACGAAATACATTGCCTGGGGTTAACTCTAAATTGCACCCTAAACTGGAAAAGCCATATACATACTTGCAAAAACAATGCCAACCTATAATTAATCTCCTGAATATTCTCTCAAACCGTACGTGGGAAGCAGATACAAGAACCCTATTAAACTTATACCAATCACTTATAAGTAGCAAATTAGATTACGGCACAATATGTTATGGTAATGCTAAAAAAATTACATTAAAAAAACTAAACTCAATTCAAACAAATAACCTTCAAGTAT
This sequence comes from Diabrotica balteata, assembly GCA_918026665.1. Taxonomy (NCBI): domain Eukaryota; kingdom Metazoa; phylum Arthropoda; class Insecta; order Coleoptera; family Chrysomelidae; genus Diabrotica; species Diabrotica balteata. The sequence continues at coordinate 144,558,784 of OU898277.1, read as the reverse complement.
TAGCTAACGAATTACCTTTACACTTACGAAGCCAACAATTGGCACTAAATTATGCAACTCGTATATCATCAAATCATCAAAATCCCATGCATTCCAATATCTTAAAACCTAAATATAGTCCACCAATTGTAAATACATCCCTTACTCGCTATCCCAAAACATCCACTAACCCAACAGTAATATATCAATCATACCATGAAATAATATCACCATATCCAAATTCTGAACATATCTACACTGATGCATCAAAAACTCAATCAGGACTAGCAGCGGCTTACATACATGGAGCAGACCATTTTAAAATACGACTCCCTCTGAGTGGTAGCATATTTACTGGAGAAGCACTGGCTATTTTAGAGACACTGAAAGTTTGCAGAAGAAAATCCTCACCTCATTATATTATAATATCTGACTCATTAACCCCTAACTGGTATAGCGGGGTCATTTTAGACCCAAAAAAATGGTTATTAAAATTCCAGAAAAAGGAGAACACCTGGCAACGCCGCCGTCCAGCTATTCGTCTGTGGCGTTGAGTACATTAAACGTAGTCGCTGCAGTTGACTTTGTACTTTGTTGAGTGTTAGGCGTCGATAGGGTCAAAATTGACCCCGCCATACCTTAAAAAGGCCAATTGTCAGTGATTTAGTTTTAAATAATTATGGCTAATTCAAGTGTCAGAACGAGACCCTTGACACAACAAGAGTTAGAAGACATAGCTGAACAGATTGGTGACAGCCATTTCGACATATCTGATGCAGAGACAATTGTTAGTGAGCATGATACTGACTCTGAAGCTGGTGATCAAAGTGACACTGGGAATAATAACGATCAAATCTTAAGTACCGAATCGAGTAGTGAGGATGACAGTAGTGATAACGAACAGCAAAGTTACTATTACGGGAGAAATAGAAAAGAATGGTCAAAGCAAGCTCCTGCGTCGAGCCGAACTCGTGCAACAAATATCGTGTCACATATACCAGGACTTGCTGGACCAGCACGAATAAACAAACCTAGGACTCCTGTTGAAGCATTCCAACTGTTAGGTGATGATAAAATAATTGATCAGATTATTGAGAGAATCAACGAAAAAATAACCAGTTTGCAAACAAATTATGGAGATAACGCTTTAGGATGCATTACAATAAACCATGTTGACAAAATTGAAATGTAAGTATTTTTTGGTCTTCTGTATTTGGCAGTGTTTGGGCGTGTTCAAATAAACAATAAAGTTTCATTTCATTTCATCATTCCAAATTTACATTTTCTGTGGAAAATGTAAATTTGGAATGTATATAGAGAGTATGCCTGAAAAATACGGACTCAAAATAATGTTCAAATATGACCCCGCCATACCATATATGTATTTTTTCTTACCATAACAGTTAAGAGTTAAGTACACTAAAAGCTTTGCAGCAATTGTATCCATCAAATGAAATTATAATGCTAATAAAAAATGAACTTATACTACTATCAACAAAAAACATAGAAATAACTTTTTTATGCGTACCATCACACGTGGGAATCAAGGGAAACGAAGCAGTGGACCAATTTGCGAATGAAGCTGCACTAGATGAAAGCATCCATGTGTCACACATGCTAACAAGAAACGACCATAAAACCTCCATTAAAAAACATATTACCAACTTATGGCAGAGTAACTGGAATTCCACATCCAACAAATTAAAAGATGTTATAGAAACTGTCGGCACCACCTTACCACTCCCACTCAAACGTTGTGAACAAGTGATAATAACTCGACTACGATTAGGACATACTATACCAACCCATATTCACTTAATAAATAAAGAAGCCATCCCTTTCTGCCACAACTGCAAGATCCAAATCACTGTGAAACATATTCTGTTAGAATGCAAAACATACACCCAAGAAAGAAGAAAAAATAACCTCTCTACCAACATGAAGGATCTACTAAGCTGCCAGTTCAACCAAGTGCTGAAATATTTGAAAGACATTAAATTTTACAGTATTTAATAGAATATATTTAAGTTATATATACACTGTAAGAAATTGAATACTTGTAATTTGTGTTTGTACCCCCTGCTAATAACTCTTAGTAGTTGATGCAGGATCATGTTTGTTTAAATAAAAAAAAGAACTTACAACAGGGACAGGGGACATTATTAGATGTACAGAAGAAGAAGAAGTGATGATGTTGAGGAAAATTAATGATCAAAAGTATATTACTTGCATGTGTGGTCGTAATATTGAGTTTATATAGAAAGTAAAACAAAGAATCAAAATTAATCACTATTAGGTATAGTCCTTAATATCCTAGAATAACTTTTTTAACCTTCGATGCTTACTTTTTTCCATGCTTTTTACCTTTAATTATATTCTACTTAAAATCGGTTTGCATTTCTTTTATTTTAAGATATGCCAAATTACCAAAGCCCATAAACGGTTGCATCATTGTGTTGCGAGCAGGTGTTCTTAGGGGAATGATATGATGCTCGCACGCATGAATTGTACCTATTATAGGTTTTTCTACAAAGGAAATTCATTTATTGACGGCAAGTTTAAATATCGTAGTGTTTATGAAATCGTAAAATTTCGTTAAATCTGCAAACAATACCTAATAACAATGAAAATATTGCGTAAAGTTTTTATCTTTTTGATATCTGTTAGCAGTAAGATACTTAAAGCGTAAGTATATAGATCTGTGAGTATTTAGACCTAATATTATAGTTGATATACCTATATTATATAAATTAACGATTATTAATTTAGCGTTTTAGCATTTAGAAATTCATTTAATGAATACACATTTTATTTTTTATCAATGTTAATGTTGATACGATTTATTAATTTATATACCTATTTTTATTTATTCCATGAAAGTATAAATGTCTCTGACAAAAATGCTAAATATACAATTACCTACAGATCATGAGCGAAGGCTATGTGGGTCAATCCAGAAAAAAATATAATACAACCATTAATATAATTACTTTGTAACACACACTTTTGTAACACACACTTTTGAATAAGAAAATGAGGTTTAATTGTTCAAACAATATGTATGAGTTTGTTAGATGTTATCATTAATGATATTTATTTAACAGAAATACCTCCAACTTATTTGTACAAAAAGAAAATAAAAAACGAATGTAAAAATGTCACTGTAAGGGAGTTATCATAACTGTAATGGCGCTACAACTCTTCGTGAGTCTTTGATGCGTTTACTATTGCCTTCCATGTTTGTCGGTCCTGTGCCAGTAATTCCCATTGTCGCACTCCCATCTTCTCTAGATCTTCTCTGACTGCATCTTTCCACCTTTTTCTAGGCCGCCCTACAGACCTTCTTCCATCTGGCCTTTCCCAGAACACATTGTTTATAAGGCGATTGTCGTTACTGCGTATCACATGTCCTGCCCATCTGAGTCTATTGGCCTTTATATATCTGACTAGATTTTCTTTTCCGAATAGAGACTCTAGCTCGTTATTGTATCTGCCCCTCCATTCGTTTGTCACGCTGTCTCTGCAAGGGCCATATATCATTCGAAGAATTTTACGTTCCCATACCAGCAATTTATTTACTTCTCTTTTTGTTATCGTCCATGTTTCGCTTCCATACGCGACTGTTGGTCGTATTATGGTCTTATATATCCGGATCTTTGCACCTCGTGAAAGAAGTTTCGACTTCATCAGATGTTGCATTGCAAAGAAAGATCTATTTCCTGCCATTATTCTCGTTTCAACTTCTCGCTCTAATTTGTTGTCATTTGTGATTGTTGCTCCTAGATATTTAAATTCTTTAACCACTTCGAAGTTGTGATCATTTATGGTAATGTTTTGCCTTATTCGCCGTCGTTCTTGTTTTGAGACGACCATGTATTTTGTTTTGTCTTCATTTATTTTTAGACCGATGTTTAATGCAGCTTCTTCAAAGCTCGAGAAGATATCCTTAATTTCTAATGTTGATTGTGCTACTGCGTCTACGTCATCGGCAAAGGCGAGTATGATTTTTGCTCCCCGAGCAGTTATGTCTGGTTTGATTTTTGGATATATTTTTCGCATGACATATTCTAAGGCCAGGTTAAACAACAATGGGGACAACGGATCTCCCTGTCTCAGTCCAGAATTTACGCAGAAAGCATTTGATATTTTTCCCCCTATTCTAACTTGTGCAAAAGAGTTACTTACACACATTTGTGTTACCGCAGCTAGTTTCTTGGGTATGCCGAGCTCGATCATTGCCTTCCATAATGTTGCACGATTAATTGAATCATAAGCCTGTTTGAAGTCTATAAAAATCTGATGCACGTCGTGATTATATTCCCAATACTTTTCAAGCATTTGTCTTATTGTAAATATTTGATCAATAGTCGATCTGCCAGGCCTGAAACCACACTGGTAGTCACCAACTATTTCTTCGGCGTATGGTACTAATCTTTTTAATAATATCGAAGCCAATATTTTATATGTAGTGTTGATTAGTGAGATTCCTCTGTAATTCATGCATGACTCCTTTTTTCCTTTCTTGTGTATTGGTACAATAATACTACCACACCATTCTTTCGGCATTATTTCTTGTTGCCAGGCCATTTCTATTAATTGATGGATTTTACTTATGAGTTCATGACCGCCTGTTTTAATTAGCTCGGCATCAATATTGTCCAGACCAGGGGATTTATCGTTTTTAAGCGTTTTTATGGCATGCGTAATTTCTTCCATGCTTGGTGGGGTATTTCTAATTCAACGGTTTGATACTCATGTTCTCCGTTGGTTTCACCATTTTATTTATCCAAGAAGCTAAGTTACATTGCAAGGTAAATTGCACATATAAAAACACATACACACACCACACAATCATCACCATTATCATTCTTGGCATATTTTATCGATTATGGTGCAGCCCCCCTTAAATAGTCATTCTTCATTTCTGCCCACGATTGTCTAAAATTCGCTGTCTAAATGTCAGCGCCATGATCTCTCGACGCCTCTAGGATACCACAGTGTAATTCTAGTGGAATACCTATTGTCAGTTCTTGTCGCTAAATGTCCTGCTTACTGCCATTTTAAAGATTTAACTCTATGGATTACATCAATTACCTTGGTCTTTTGTCTATGATCCATTATATTCTTTTTCGATCTCTCTTTGTTATACCTAGCATGCATCGCTCCATTGACTTTTGAGTGACTTTGGGTTTCGATATTATCTCTTTCTTTAGTATCCAAGTTTTATACACTGATCGAATGCATTTCTGCCAAAAGATGCACAAGCCAGTTTCATTTTTCAATTCAATCAATAACAATTTCAATATTTGTAGTTGACAAACGAAGCTGTGAAAGTAATTTATCAGAGAGCGAATATCTGTATTTGGATTTTACAAATAAATGTCATGGTTTGAAAAGCAGCTTTCATAAAGGTAAAGATCATCTAAGGTTGCATCTAAGACCAAATTTTCTTAAATTGGAATAACGTTCCTTCGGTAATAATTTGAAAAACTCCAATCCTATTTCAGGTCTTTCCTTGTAAAAAGTATCTAATTGCAAATTACAATTCTAGTTGAAGGTCAGGTCTTACATTTTTAACACAGATAGTGAGCAGCTGATTAAAGAGTGAAATATCTTCTTCAATTTTTCTGAAGTCATCAAATCGATTGACAAATTCTTCTGTTTCATTCCAATCTAAATGGGTTGAATATGAAATGAAATTTCGTTCATTCATCAGCATACATTACGCATCAAGGAATTTTATCCTGTAGTTTTGTTGTTCTCATCTCATTCAACACTCTTGAGAATAAATAAAGACTAAGCAATGAAACACATCGAAACGAGAGAGGTGACATGCTAATCCAGTTCTGTCAAGAAGAAAAATTAGTCATTGCGAATACCTGGTACAAACTGCCACCTCGGAGACTCTACACCTGGCAGTCTCCACAACATACGCATGACAACATCGTAAGAAATCAAATTGATTTTTTATTGATTAATCAGAGATACAGAAATGGATTGCAAGGAGTAAAAACGTACCCTGGAACAGATATCGGATCTGATCACAATCCCGTAGTAGGAAAATTGAAAATTAAGCTTAAGAAAATTAAAAGAAAATCCATAAAGAAAATTGATATAAACAGCTTAAAACAACCTAACGTTAAACTAAAAGTCACAGAAAAATTAAATGAGGCAATAGCGGATATCACGGCAAGATCTAAACAACCGGCCAGTATAGAAGACAAATGGAATTGTATTAAAAAAGCTATCGTAACCACCACCAAGTCTCTGATCGCTTCCCAAAAGTACAAAAAGAAGAATTGGATGACTGACGAAATATTATCAATGATGGACGACCGCAGATCATTTAAAAACAAAGACCGAACCAAACATCAGCAGATTAACCGACAAATACGAAAAGAGTGTCGCAAAGCTAAAGAACAGTGGCTGCTAGACAGGTGTGCAGAAATGGAGGAATTGGAAGAAAAACATGACCACTTTAACATACATAAACTCGTTAAAGAAGTGACAGGTCATACAAAACCTTGCAGTTTTAACAGTATTGTGAAGGACAATAAATTAATTACTGATCCCAAGGATCTACTTCAACATTGGAGAAACTACACACAGCAACTATACTCAGACAACACTAGAAGAAACTCTGAAAGTGAATATAAAAGTGAACCCTCCCCAAAATATTGAAGTCAGAAGTTGTAAGGGCAATCAAACAGAGCAAATGGGGAAAAGCACCAGGCCCAGACGACATATACATAGAGGTTCTAACAATGTTGAGTGAAGACAATATAGACGCCTTGGTAGATCTTTTTAATGACATTTATGGGTCCGGTCAAATACCACAGGACTGGCTTCAATCAACCTTTATACCAATCCAAAAAAAGCCAAACGCTAATAGTTGCGACCAATTCCGAATGATCAGCTTATTGAGCCAGTTCCTAAAACTCTTCTTAAAGATAATTCACACAAGAATATACAACAGATGTGAAAGAGACATTAGCCCCACACAGTTCGGTTTCAGACAAGGATTTGGCACAAGAGAAGCACTTTATAGCTTAACTGTCCTACTTCAGAAATGCAGAGATCAGCAAAAATATGTCTTCCTATGCTTTATAGATTACCAGAAAGCGTTCGATTGTGTTAATCATTCAGAATTAGTAAGATTGCTCCAGGAACGTTCGATAGATGAGAATGACCTTAAAATCATAAAGAACCTTTATATGAATCAAGTGTCATCTGTGAGAGTAGGACTGGAATGTACATCATATTCCTCAATCGAAAAAGTGTACGACAGGGTTGTGTTCTGTCTCCTCCTTTTTAATCTTTACTCTGAAACGATTTTCGATAGAGCCTTAAGTGACACCGAACATGAAATCAAAATCAAATTCAGACTATTAGTTTATCAATTTTTTGACTTTTGTATACGTTTAAGGACCTTCCAAACTTTTCTTTGCGCTCCTTATAGGTCTTGCTTCACGTCTTTGACGAATCGTGTCTAATAGTCTTTTTATGCGTCTTTATGTTTTTTATCATTTTCCTGAGTAGTTTTCTTCTTCTTCGTATTCCTCTATATCATATATATATATATATATATATATATATATATATATATATTATATATATATATATATATATATATATATATATATTTTTATTTCTAAATATATCGTCTTAATTGGTAGGTCTGTTGTGATAACATCAATTTTAATTTCTAAAAAGTCTTTAAGTTCAAAATATGCGTCGTTGAGGTAATAATGCCTTATATTTTTGACGATTCTGATCCATATATTAAATATTGGACGTCAAAATTGGTAAAAGAAATATCAATTTAATATTGGTTCATTTTTTATTGTAGTAACTAAACGTGCTGGACACTTGTCCAGTTATGTGTGATAAACATCAAAATCTTCGTGTTTTTCATTACAGTAGCGCACCTGTAGCAACAGTGTCGGAATAGGGTCCTGGGGGGTCCCCCCCGGGTGCACCACTATTTCATTATCGTATTCAAGTCTTTAATCCAAATTTCAAAAATCTCTAAAGTCACCCATGCTTTTTTATATTAACATAATGCACTCCAAGAGATTTAATTCCTTTTATATAACATAGATTTATGTCTTTCCATTAGCAATTCTTTCAATTTTTTGAGCCATTCATGTTTGCTCCAACCAGAAGTATCAAAGTTTCTACTTCACGAAGTAGATAGGCAAAACAAAGCGTATTATATATATTTTAAACGCAGTAGTATACTGACATCTCTATTAAGACTACTAACATCTTGAAAAAAACCAAATATTTGTTCTATTTTCGCCATAATTTCTCGGGTGTTCGTTCAGTTTTCATTCACTATTGTAATAGTACTTATCGTAGCACTAAAGGGCAGAATCTTAGGTTTGCATTAAATGACAGTTGTTGTTGAAAATCAGATCCTATGATGTTATTTTTCAATTAATTTCCTATCTCAATGGCGCGATGACAATTAATAATTTCCGAAGCTCTTCAATTACTCCATTAGCAAGTGATTCGAAATAATTGTGATGAATTATTGTGATAAATAATAAAAACAATGATATTGTAAGTTTTGTTGTGGGGTAAAGGGTCAATAATAAATTAATAATAAAAAAACAATGTTAGGAAAATGATAAATTCGTCGGTTTAGTGACATACAAATGTAACTGCATTTTTTCCCGTTTTGAGACATCGGCACCAATAAACTTACCTTAGTGAGTTCTATTGAGTGACACAAAATTGTATCTCTCCGAACACCTAAAAAACCAGTAAGGAGTTTTCGTAACTACAGTTCTTAGCAATCTTTGAGTGTCACAGAAATGTAAGTGCGGTTACATTTCTGTGACAGGTTACACGTCCTGAAATAATTCTTAAATTGCTTAAATTCCTGCTTTGTCTTAAATTCTTATAATCAAAATAATATGGTAAATTTACAAAAAAAATCAATCTAGACGCTAATGTTTTAAAATTGACTATTTCATGTATGAGTTCTAATATGCTATATTTTTATTACGTATCCGAAAAAGATTTTTTATCTTTTTTGCGTTGGTGTATTGTCTGATTCGGTGTTATTTGATCTCTCCAGGAAATTGGCAACAATATGTCGGTAACATCACATTTTAAATGATTTCATTCGTTTGACAATGTAATACTTAATATATTTCCAATGATTAACGGTCTTATTATAATATACTTTGTCTGGAAACAAGTTGTATTATATCTATTGTCGTTGAATCAGAGAATAAAGACCGTTTGTAAATTAATGTATAGTAAACTTCCTTATAATAACTTCACTTCAGTTTATACAATCGGTTTAACAGTCGAACTAAAAAAACCTGTGTGACTGTGTGTTCTGCGGTAAGTTTATACGCTTTCTATAAATACATTGATAACTTTTCCAGTTTCAATCATCTGTTGTAATATAGTTATTAATAGAAATGTATTTTTTACTTTTCCCGTAAGTACTGATTCTCCAACATAATTAAAAATAATGTATAAGAAAAATATGATTTTAATCTTTGATGACTATAATACCCAATACAAGAGAAAAATTCTTATTGTGTTATTGTCGATTCATAATAGATACATAAATAATTTAACCCTCTTCGTTGATATTATTCATCTAGATAATTCAAGTTTATATGTTACAGAGACACAAATTTTACCAATAATACACTTTTTTAAAAAATATTTTGATTTATTTTAACTTTTATGTAACCTCTACTCCATATGCCATTCTCACTATCTTCTTCAGAAGATGTACTTTTTATTCCTTATAACATGCCGAATATATTTAATTTTCTCAATTTTTATGGCGTTTAACATGGTCTGTGGGTGACAGACAACTCCCCGCGGAGTATGCGGAGTTGTATGTCTCCCATCGAACACATCTGATTAGTATGCCTTCTTAAGACTGATAAATCGTCTTCTTCTTCTTGACTGGATTTAAAACTCGGAAAGAGTCTTCTCCGCATCGACGCCCTTCATCTTTTAAGATCCGGCGATTCCATTTCACATTGTTGTGCCATAATCCTAGATAAATCGGCTTCAACATCATCCTCCCATCTTTTTCTGAGACGGCTTATTGATCTTTTACCATCTGGTCTTTTAAAAAATACTATTTTTTGCAGTCTGTCTTCCTGATCTTACCACATGACCTATTCATCTTATTTGGTTAGCTTTTATTGTATGATATTTTTAGTACCATATAGAATCAAAAATTTAGCATTGCGGCGGCTTCTCCACTCTTCTGTCAATTTTTCTCTTTGAGAGCTAAATATTATGAGAACCTTCCTTTCAAATACCAGCAGCTTCTTTTTCCGTTGATGTATAGTCCATACTTCACTTCCATATGTAACAACTGGGCGATTAATTAACATAACAGGTTTAATTTATATTGTCTTTTTAGCAGCTTAGTTCTTAATAATGATAATAGGAAGTATATTGCGCTATTCCAGCAGCTATCCTTGCTGAAAACTCTTTTACTACTTCCAAGTTATGTTCTGCCTAACTCTTAATCTTAGATTTTTGATTACTAGCATGTATTTCGTCTTCTCTTCATTTACTTGAAGACCCAGACTAACTGTTTTCTCCTCGAGTTGTGAAAACACCTCTCTCACGTCTCTTGTAGAATGAGCGACTGCATCTAGATCATCAGCAAAGGCCAACAATACAATAGTTTTGATCCTCGATTCGCAAATCCCCTGTCAGTTCAGACGATATTTTACTTATTGCATATTCTAAGGTCATTGAATGCAATGGTGATATGGATCTCTTGTAAAGTCCTGATTATCTAATGACATTATGTTCTGTTTCCTACATTTAAATGTCGATAAATGCTTTCTATAATTAACTTTGAGTTGTGTGCCTTCTTAAGATCATTTGTATAAATTCTTCTCATATAAGTATACATGTAATGAATGTTTTGCAGTTGAATGAATGTTTTGTCGCACGTCTCTTGTAGAATGAGCGACTGCATCTAGATCATCAGCAGAGGCCGACAATAGTTTTGATCCTCGATTTGCAAACCTTCCTGTCAGTTCAGACTATATTTTACTTATTGCATATTCTAAGCCCACATTGAAAAGCAACGTTGATAAGGGATTTACTTCTCTGTAGTCCTGATGTTATACTAAATGGCATCGATGTTCTGTTTCCTACATGCTACATAAATGCTTCCTATAATCAAGTTCGAGGTATTGGTCGCGTGCCTTCTTAAGGTCACTTGTATAAATTCTTCTAATATATAATGTGTACATGTAATGAATGGTTTTGTAGCATTGTAATAAACAATAGAAATCAAAAGAATTTATACGTCCAAATTGGCCATTATGTTGAAAGATGTAACATTCCAAATAATTTCATCTGGTCCACATCTACTGGCTAGACTATTTATAGTACATTATATTATATTTTAAATACTAAATTAAATAGCAAATATATTTTCTAAAGCAAATTCTGGATTAACAACACATAATAATGATGGATCACTAATTTTGTTATTAAATACTTTGAATGAAATTTATTAAAATTTGGGCTCATTAGGTTAATTCCTAATTTTGTTAATGTATTTTAAATGAACCAATTTTTATGTTTATTTTAGTTATTTTAAACACAAAGGTAGTGAAGATATTTTTTCGTGCAAAAAAGTAAGTTGATAACCTTTTTTAAAGATAAAGATTTATTTTCAGTAACGAATAATATTAAACATACTTTAATAACATGTTTATAAATTCTTCGATAATTAATTTTATGCAACTATTTAATTATTCTTCTAAATTCTACTATAAAGCGTAAATTTATAAGTCAAGGAACTCATTTTACTTTTTTGCATGTGTTTAGTTTTTTCGTTTTTATTGCCTCTTTCACAGTTTTTCTTTCATTTCTAATTTTAAAGTTAACTACTTATTGAAATTGTTCTTGTTTTATCTCTGTAGACATTTTTTATACATATCCATATCTATTCTTATATTATTGACGATATTATGATAACATATTTTTCGGCTTATTACACAGCCTTTTTCTGAAGGCTGCAAATGAGAATTCTAGTTTTGGAAACTTCAGGATGAAAGGTTTCTGAAGATGAGAGTTCAAATCACCTCGTCAGATTATTCAATGATGAATTCTGGTGTCTTCCGACTGACTTTTTACCTTCTGTTATAAGTCAACGTAACGTGTATCTTACATCTCTTAATACATGAATCAAATATTGCATGATTCTTTGATGGTCAATATTTCATGTCCTCATGGGCTGGATAACTACGTCGCCTCGTTCGAAGGCCTCTATTCTTTTAATCGTTTTCTTTGACACTTTGAAAAGACAAGTATTTTGGTTTTGTATACGTTTATCTGTAAGCCGAACATTTCGTTACAATATATTATTGGAATTTGGAATTTGTATGTACTCCATATATGGAGTACACATTAAACAAAAGTGGGGAAAAGACGCATCCTTGTTCTATCCCTCTTTATATCTTTCGATGGTATTTGTACTATTTGTACTGTTGCCGTGTGGTGCCAATAGAGTTCTGTAATAACGCATTTCGATAATGATTCAGAAAAAAGTTTTAATTACATAGGCATAATACTTATTATTCGATAGTCATCGCACTCACAAAACCTAACTGTAAGTAATTAGGTTTTTATGATAGTGTTATGAATGTTGATTGTAACTTCTTCTTCTTCTTCAAGTGCCCTGTCCGTTGCGAACGTTGGCTATTAACATGGCAATTTTGATCTTGTTTGCGGCGCTTCTGAATAGTTCGACCGATGTGAGCCCGAACCACTTCCGCAGATTTTGGAGCCACGAGTGTCTTCTCCTGCCTGGCCCTCGCTTACTGTCTATTTTTCCCTGGACAATCAATTGTAGCAGACGGTACTTATCGTGTCTCAATATGTGGCCTAGATATTCAAGCTTTCTTTGTTTAATTGTATTCACGATTTCTTTCTCCTTTCCGATTCTTTGGAGTACCTCTATGTTGGTGACATGTTCGGTCCAGGATATACGAAGAATGCGTCGGTACACCCACATTTCGAATGCTTCTAGTTTTCTCGTTAGCGTCTCCGTCAGCGTCCAGGCCTCCACGCCATACAGCAAGATCGGAAAAATGTAGCATTTAACTAGACGTAGTTTTAGGGAAGAGACAAATCCTTGCTTATGAGGAGCTTTTTATATTGCTAAATGCTGCTCTAGCTCGTTCTATTCTCGCCTTAATTTCTATGGCCTGTTCCCATTTTGCATTTACGTTGGTGCCAAGGTACACATAAGATTCTACATGGTCAATTAGTATGTTACTTATCCGTAATTGTCGAGCAGGTTGTTGCTTTTTGCTTATCAGCATCCACTTTGTCTTCTTGAAGTTGAGGCTCAGGCCGTATTCCTCACTAACTGAATAAAGTCTTTCCATTACTTGTTGTAATTCGTCTATTGTACTGGCAAGGATCACCGTGTCGTCGGCATATCTTATATTGTTCGTTAACTCGCCGTTTATTTTATGCCCTTATTTACATTTTCCATACATTTGTTAAATATTTCCTCGGAATACATATTGAATAGGAGTGGGGATAATATACACCCCTGACGGACACCTCTTTTGATCTGCACGCTTTCAGTAATTGTAACTAGTATGATGGTATTTTACTTAAGTGATACATCTAATTGAAACGATTATGTTATCAAGTCTAGACTTTTACTTTTGTTTTTTGTTATTAATCTAAGTATCTTACATTGATTTTTTCACGGTTTTTGTGTTGTAATTGCATGAATAAGTTTTTCCATAATTATTTCTGGACATTTTTTATGTATTTGTTTGTCTATAGGTGCTGGGGCACATAGCCTGTAATCGTCAAAAATCTTTCCATTCCGTAAGTTTGTCCTGTGCTCCTGTCTGTATCAGTGAAGTTGTTGGATTTTTTAACATTTTGTTGACATCCAGTTTTCTTTAGTTCCGCTGCTTTTTCCTAATAATTTTATTAAACGTTTTGTGTTCAGTTGAGTTTTTTTGCTTTGCCTTCTTTGATCTGTTATTTCTGTTATTATTTAATTAAATTTGAATTCAATAAATACCTTTGTTGTTCTTCTTTCGCGGGCCATATCAGAATTATCCGACGTTGGCGATCACCATTGCGAAGGCTTCTCGATCTTCTGCAATATGGAATAATTGTCCTGCATTTGAAATTCGAGTCTATTCACGAATGTTCCTCAACCAAGAAAACCGTTTTCTTTCCTATACCTCTGCGGCCCTCTATTTGGCCTTAAGGATCAGTTGTACTATTTTGTATCGAATTTCCCTTACTATATATCCCAGATAAGAGATTTTTCTATGTTTAACAGTCTTTAGTAGTTTTATATCTTTGTTGACGCTCCTTAGTACTTCTTAATTAGTTTTCCTTGCTGTAAAACGTATCGACATTCTTCTATGAACCCACATTTAAAATGCTTCAATTTTGTTCATAATCGATACTTTTAGCGTAAACACTTCTGCACAATATAAAAATACGGACCAAACATAGCACTTAACCATTCCTTGTCTTAGTTCTAAACTGAGATGATTATTGTAAAGAAATGACTTCATTGAAGCAGATTTTGGAGAACTTCAATATTATCTGACACAATTACTGTATCGTCTGCATATCTAATCACATTAAGTAGTTCCCCGTTGATTTTTATTTCATATGGTTGTCTCTCAAGTGCCTTTTTAAATAACTGGTGCGAGTAAACATTGAACTTCTCCTCCTCAGTCCTAATCCCTTTTGGGATGTGGTGACACCATCAGGCCTTCACAGTTTTTTTAGGATTTCCCTCCATCCTTCTCTGTCCTGGGCTAGTTGTTCGGCTTCATGTAACCCTTGGTTAATCAATGTTTTTGTTTGATCTACCCAACGGCTTGGAGATCTTCCCCTAGGTCTTTTTCCTTCAACTCTACCCTCGACTATCAGTTTTTCCATCGTGCCTGTTCTTCTAGCAATGTGTCCAAAATACTGCAAATATCTCTGTTGTATTTGTTTAAGCAATCTATCCTTTACTTTAAGTTGTTCTAGTATCGATACGTTAGTGCGATGATCAATCCAGGATATTCTCAACATGCGGCGGTATACCCACATTTCAAAAGCGTCCAGTTTATTTTTATCCGCTTTCTTTAAGGTCCACGTTTCGGATGCATATGTGGCTATGGGAAAAATGAGCGCCCTTACCAGCCTTAGTTTTGTGTGTATTGTTATGCTAGAATTTTTCCAAATTGCTATCAGTTTCATCATGGCTGTTCTAGCAATAGTCAACCTTCTACGTATTTCTCTGTCACACCCTCTGTCATTTGTTATTAGGGACCCCAGGTATATGAAAGTATTTACTACTTCAAAGCCCCCAATTTCTTTAATGTGTTGAAGATTATTCCGAGCTCTGTCTACTATCATGATCTTTGTCTTACTCGTATTTAGCTTTAGTCCATATGTTTTGCTTTTTTCCTCCAAACATCTCATTATGTCTTCCATTTCTTCCTGATTTGCCGCGATTATTAAAGTGTCATCAGCATATCTCAAGTTATTGATTTTTTGACCTCCTACTGATATTCCGCCCTTCCATCCGTCTAGTACCTTTCGCATAATGTGTTCGCTGTAG
Organism: Diabrotica balteata; assembly: GCA_918026665.1. Classification (NCBI taxonomy): domain Eukaryota; kingdom Metazoa; phylum Arthropoda; class Insecta; order Coleoptera; family Chrysomelidae; genus Diabrotica; species Diabrotica balteata. The sequence goes on along the minus strand of OU898277.1, from coordinate 144,543,189 downwards.
ATATTAAACAGAGTTGGCGAGATTATGCATCCCTGCCTGACACCTGCCTCTGTTCTGAAATGATCGGAATGGGTCTTGTTTATTTTTACTGTGCACTTATTATTTTCATATAGACTTCTAATTAGTTGAATTAAGTGGTGGGGTGTTCCCATTTCCGCTAGTATGGACCATAGCTGCTGCCATTTGACTTTATCGAAGGCCTTTGTGTAATCCACAAAGCACATAAGCATAGGAGTATTGAATTCACGAGTTTTTTCGATTAGCTGTCTGACATTAAGGATGTGTTCTCTTGTGCCTTTTCCTGGGACAAATCCCGCTTGTTCTTCTGATATCTGAGGCAATAGAAAAGCTTTTAATCTTTCATGTATTATATGAAGTAGAACCTTGCTTGCATGGGATATTAGTATGTTGGGATATTAGTGCAACCCATATTGCATGGGAAACATTGAACAGTATTGGCAAATGTTGCCATTGTTATTTAAACAATTAATTCAGATTTCCGGTTGCTAAACTCAGTTGGCTGGCGTTTGTAGACCAAGACCCATGTGAGAGCTGTTTCGAGTAGGGACATATCGTTCCCAGATAGTTAAATGTATAATCATCGACATTGTGTCGTTTATTTTATTACATTTAAGTATGTAATTTTTAATTTAAACTCACCCACTGCTTGGTAATGAGGCATAGCAAGTCCTTAAAGGCAGTAATCTTAACGACATTTTTTAATTAACAGGTTAAGTTTACAGAAAAACTACAGGAGACTTATGACTTTGTTCAGAATATTTCAAAAAATTTAAATATTTTAATTTTTCCGGACTAGAAACATTGATTGTTACAATTTGTTTTAAAACAACTTTTCGCCTGTGCGATCTCTTGAATCTTATTTTGGGTGTATCTCATAAAAGTGATGATCTGAACAAATCTCATGGGAATATTCTTTCTAACGAATCCGAGCTTTTCTCCATGTCTAAGAGGTATTTTGTAAATCGCAATCGATTCTTCATTTCAATTTTTTTTTCATTTATAAGATTTTTATTAAAGCGCAGTTTGAAAAGAGCTCACTTTTTAGCTTATAAAAATGTATAATAACTTTGATGTTTTTAGAATTTGTAAAATTTATTTATTTGAATTTGGAAATTCTCGAAATTAAAGAACTTTTTATGATCTATAACATTTATTTAAACCATCTTTCTCTATAACAGTACAATATAATGTATAATGTATAACAATAAAAAACAAAAGAAAATTAGCTGTACGTCTTCACGCAATTGTCATCAGCTACCCCTCATATGAAATACAGAGGCGAATAGGCCTAACATGGGCACATTTGGCAAATTAAGCCATATTCTAAAAAGTTCAATTCCCATGTGTCTCAAGCGAAAGGTTTATAACCAATGTGTTTTACCTGTACAAACTTATGGAGCAGAGACTTTAACACTCACGCAAAAATCTGCGAATAAACTCAGAGTTACACAACGAGCCATGGAACGTGCAATGCTGAACGTGAGCCTTCGAGACCACATAACAAACCAACAAATCAGGCAAAGATCAGGAGTTCAAGACGTCATCGAAAGAACCACGACGCTTAAGTGGAACTGGGCAGGGCACTTAGCCAGAACACAAGATGGACGGTGGACAAGACGTATTATGGAATGGAGGCCCAGAAACTATAAAAGAAGCCGAGGACGACCACCGACTAGATGGACCGATGATATAAAACGTGTAGCGGGAAACTGGCTATAAGCGGCCCAGTGTAGAGAACACTGGAAAGGACTGAGGGAGGCCTATGTCCAGCAGTGGACGCGATTGGCTGATTGATGATGATGATGACCCCTCATATACCTTTTAGAACCTTTAAATACCTGTATATGACTGGCATATAAGCACCGCAAAAAACCGCACAAAAATATTGCAAAAAAAAATTGGAAACAAAAATTGCAAAAATTGGGGAAGGTCGACAAGGTCAGACTGTAGGTCCTTATGGTCTAGGACAACCTAACGATCGAGGACAAAGATTGTATGAATTTTGTAAAGAAAACGATATTATCATGGCAAACACCTGGTATAAACTACCCTAGCGATAACTATACAATTGGAAAGCCCCATTTGATGATGGCAATAACCCTGCGTCCTCAAGAAATCAATAAGACTATATACTTGTAAATGAGCGTTTCCGAAATGCCGTCAAAAAGGTCACTACATTTCCTGGGCAGATATCGGATCTGATCATCAACCACTTGTAGCAGATATTACACTAAGGTTAAAACGAATTCAGCGACAAAAACCAAAAACCAATGTACTTAACTATGATGTTATAAACATAAAACATAACTTAAAAAAATTTAACAATAGAATATAAAACATTGGAGAACAACTAGAAGATCCAGAAGACCTATGGAGTGAATTTATTATAAATACCAAGTTAACGAAATCTCCACAAACAATGACTATAGAAAAAAACTATAGAAAAAAAAGAGAGATGTATGTAAATAATCTAAACACGACTTTTAGTGTGCACAAAAAACTAAAAAGAAATGAGTAATTTATTTCAACACGAGTTTCCTCTGTACTCGTTGACAATAATAACAAACTTATTGTAAATGAGCACGAAGTAAGAAAATAATGACAGCTGTATATATCAGAGTTGTTTGAAGAGGACAGGAATAATATTGCTGAATTCTACCAAAACTGTATTGACGGCCCAGAAATTATAAATGCGAGGTAGAACACACAATTAATAATGCCAAAATTAGAAAAGCTGGTGGTCCAGATGATACACCAACTGAGTTGCTGAAACCAATAGAGGATAATAACATAAAAGTAGTAGCAAGACTTTTTAATTCAATATATAACACCGGAGTGATTCCCACAGATTGAGCCACACTATTAAAATTTTTCCAAGAATACTTCACAACAGAATTATTCATGTCATTAAAAAAGTGTACTGGAATCAAACTGCTATCGTAAAAAATGGAGATAACTACACCGATGAAATCTCCATACAACGAGGAGTCAGACAAGGTTGCAATTTGTCGTCAACATTGTTCAATGTTTACTATGACCAATTATTTAAAAAGGCACTTGAGAGACAACCATATGAATAAAAATCAACGGGAAACTACTTAATGTGATTAGATATGCAGACGATACAGTAATTCTGTCAGATAATATTGAGGGTCTCCAAATTCTGCTTGATCGTATTCACGAGGTAGGAGAGGAAATTGGCATAAAAATAAACTCAAACAAAACCAAATATTATTATTAGGGTTTAGTCGTGACCCACATCCCGATGCAAAGCTTCAATTAAACAGAGTCCAACTTTTTCACAAAATGACATATTTGGGAACTGTGATAACGGACCAACTAGATCCAGACATAGAAATAAAACGTAGAATAGCAATGACTAAAACTACTTTTAGAACAACGTCGGATAATTCTGATATGGCACGCGAAGAAGAATAAGTACTGCAACAAACAATGAAACCAATCCTTTTCTTGTGAACGATTTTAAATCTTAATTATTTATTTGAATTTGTATATTGGTTGTATCTAACGTTAGTTTATTTTAAGTACATACTTATATAAAATTTATATTTTTTACTAGATTTTGTTAAAAATATTAGGTCACTTGCGAACACTGGCCGGGGCTCCCCCAGGCCAGGGCCCGTGGCATTTTGCCACTCCTGCCACCCTATAGTTTCGCCACTACTCAAATTAAGAAAGCTCCAAATGTCATTAAAGCAATTTAATTTATATCTCTTTTTCCGATGATTAGGAAATTATTGTTAAAAGCACTAACGCAATTAATTGAAAGAAGATTCTTAGTAGAAAAATTTTATACCGGGTTTAGGGAAAAGATTGAAAAGAATGAACACTCTTTTTAGTTCTTATCAATGTTTATAACATTTAACAATATAGTAACTTTAAGTATCCGTACTGGTGCTAGTTGAAGACGTTATTTTTTTATTGTCAATTGTGCCAAATCATTTCGAATCACATTAAGGAATTTACAACAAAATTATTTAAGCAACTAATATACTATTTAATAATAAATTATTGCAAGTAATACCAAATTTATAGTGTAGTTATATGAAAATAAGTAATTTCAGAATTCAAAAGCTATTTTTTAGTAAAATCGGTGTGTTTTTATTTATTTGTTAACACAAACAATCAAATAAGCTTTCATCATTTTGTGTAATATTAAATGTAATATCAACGTAAGCCGCTACCTAGTTTATCAGAGAAATGATAGCTTTTGAACTCAGATTAAGTAACATTATAAAACGAAAACAACTCTTCTTTTACCACTTTAGTTTTCTGTGCAAAATGGCATCTCCTACCGGACAAGGAAAAATTCTCTCTGGAACACAAATTTCCAAGTAAGTAAATAATTTGTTAATTTTTTTAACTAAACAATTTTTACTAACTAAATATGGCGCAAACAAATAATCACATTTTGATTTCAATCTGTTTTTAACCTTGCTAGTTAAATCAACGTAATACCCAAGTGGGGTCTTGTTGGTACCCCAAACGTTATAATAGAATATCCATAATCATAAAGATAAGGAGTATTTTTATTCTAGATGATATTTATTAAATTTAAAAATTTAATAGACATTTTATTTTAACGAAATATATAAAATTTAAGTAAAGATTGAACGAAAACAACATTCTTACTCTTTTATAAGAAAAATAGCAATAATAATCTTTTTTGTTACCCTCAGTATCTAAAAATGTTCATTATCATAAACAATACTTACAAAAAACTGACTCTTCTTGCATCTATGTGCTTTATAAACACATTTTTTGTAGGAAAAGCAATTGACATTCACATTTTTGTCTGGCATTCTGAGACACTGAGAACGTCTGCCATGTTTTCTTCTTGGACTGACTTCCAATGGTCGTCTCTGCTGATTTGAAAGATTTGCAGTGTTGATACAACAGTCACTAAGAGATCACACCACATGCGATTTGTGGTTTTTATATTTTGATGTTAGTTCCGTATTATTGCGAGTAAGGGAGTCTCCTAACTGTAGCAAGAAAGATCGTCGTCGTCAACCAATAGTTCTCTTCCAATATGGATTTTTTAACACCTACAACACAAATGCGTTTAGAGCAAAGATATCCAAAATGTTTATAAATTTCCTATTAGCTGTTCTACAACAAGAATATTTTCTGACTATTTTATCAGCATAATCTACACCACCTTTAGTTTTTTTGTAGTCTAGGATCGTATATGGCTTGTTGTTCTTTTCGGGATAAAATACCATTCTGTTTTTCTTTGACTTATAAGAAGCCATCGCCATTTCTCTGTTGAATGCACACATTGGAGTTTCGGCTGGTCGCTATATTATATTCTACTGTGGAGGAGTGTTCAGTTGATACTTTCGACAAATTCCGAGAATAGCTAAAATTTTATTTAATAAATATTATGCCTGGGGTACACTTATAACAAATTTATGTGTTTTGATCTCTTGTCAACCTCCGTGATAATGTTCTCCATATCTTTTATTCATCATCTTCATCAACAACCTGTATGCGTCCACTGCTGGACATAGGTCTCCCTCAGCTCTTTCCATCTGTCTCTGTCTTGTGCGGCTTGCATCCAGTTATTGCTAACACGCTTCAGGTCGTCAGTCCATCTAGTTAGTGGGCGTCCTCTGCTCCGTATTGCTTCTTGTCTTGGTCTCCACTCTAAAATACGTTTTGTCCATCGGTTGTCTGATAATCTGGCGACGTGTCCTGCCCAATTCCATTTTAACGACGCGATTTTTTCGATAGCGTCTGTTGTTTTTGTTTTACGACGTATTTCTTCGTTTGAGATTTGGTCTCTCAGAGAAACACCCAACATCTGGCGCTCCATAGCCATCTGAGTCACGCGAATCTTATTAACTAACTTTTTTGTGAGTGTTAATGTTTCCGCTCTATAAGTGAGTACAGATAACACACATTGGTCAAAGATTTTCCTTTTGAGGCATATGGGTAGATCCGATTTAAATACATAGTTTAATTTACCAAACGCTGCCCAGGCTAATCCTATGCGACGTGGGAGCTCACATGTCTGGTTATCTCTGCCCAACCGAATTTCATGTCCTAGGTACTTATACGATGTAGTCTGCACAATATCCTTCCATCAACAGCAATATTTCGATTTAGCACCAGATTAGTCATTATTTGCGTCTTGTTCATATTAATCTTTAGTCCGACCTCCAAGGAAGCGTGATATAATTTTTCAAACATTATTATTGCATCATCCATACGATCGGCTATAAGGACGATGTCATCTGCAAATCTCAAATGACTGAGCTTCTCTCCATTTATGTTAATACCATGCTCGTTCAGATGTGCCTTCTTACAAGTATGTTCTAAAAGCGTCGTGAATAGCTTTGGAGAGACTGTGTCTCCTTGCCGTACTCCTCGCTGTATACAGAATTTATTTGTTTCTTGTTCAGATAGTCTTACGCTAGCTGTGGCATTTTGGTAGATATATTTAATTATGTTAGTGTAGCGATGGTCTATTCGGCATTCTGTCAATGCTTTTAACATTTTCTGATGGCTTATGATATCGAATGCTTTCTTGTAGTCGACAAATATCAGTGCCAATGGTTTGTTGTATTCTGCAGACTTCTCTATTAGGTTCTTAGTCACTAGTAAGTGGTCGTTAGTGCTGTATTCCGATCACATCATCCAGCCTCAAGAGTCCACTGCTGAATATAGGCCTCTCCTCATGTGTCCAACCCGTCTATCTTGCGCCGCTCTTATCCAGTTTTTATTGAGTCTTCTTAAATCGAGACGATTTAAGAAGACTCAATTCCGAATAAATTCAGCTTGTTCTCTAGGCTGATAGAAGTCTAAGTTAGCGTTCAGTCTTTTTTAAATCTGTTATGTCTCCTTGCTTGTGTAATAAAGTAATGACTGCATTATTCCATTGAGAAGAGTTTTTCCTTGGTAGATGCATTCGGTGAAAAGCTTGGCCGAAGCCTGGATAATTTTATTTCCACCTAGTTTGATCGCTTCGATCACTACTCCGTCATCGCCAGGGATTTGTTATTTTTCATTTCTAAAAGTGCCGTTTTGATTTCGTATGGAGTTATTTCTGGCATTAATTCTGATCCCTAGTTTGTGGTTTTTGGTAGGGGCTGATCTTGCCTTTCGTTCGTGTCTGCATCTTCCATTTACATGGCGGGATAAACTCAAGGGATATTGGTTCTATCAGTACTAGTGTTTACATTCTTTGGTTGTCTGTATTTGTGTACATATTTTTGGGGTTGCCGTTGTTTTTATTTTGCACTCAATTTCTTTTAGGACGTTTTGTTTTCGTGGATATTATTTTATTGATTTCTCTCTGGATTGTTTTCTCTTACGGTCTTTTTCGGATTGGACCCGGTTGGATTTCTTTTGAAACGAATTAAATTGTGTGAATTGACAAAGTTCAGTAGAACGTGAAAGAGAAGTGATGGAAAAAAAAATACTAAAAATAGGGCTAAGCTCAGAGGAACAAATTTAAATGGCCAAAGAGACACTAAATCTCAAGTGAGTGTTCGGGCTAGCTTCAATGCACTGGATTGTGGCTTTAAAGATTTAAACAGATAGCAAGGATACTGAGCTAATGAGACAAGAAACGAAATGAGACCTGGTAATATCAAACGTGATACAACTAAAGAAGGTCACTGGGAATAAATTTATAGAAAGAGAACAATAAGAAGAGAAAAGAAGGGCGCCAACTCAACGATAGTTGAGATTTTGAAGTAACAAATGAATCTGGAGGTAATACTCTGAAATACAAAAATACTAAATATTAATCTTGTTTTGCTATGTTATATACTGGTTAGTAGAACTGAAATAAAACTCAAAATAGCAACAATAAATATATTTATAAACAAATGTATATAGGTATATGTGTATAAACAATTTACATATAATGCAAAGCCAAATAACAGTGGTAGTGGATGGTGTACAGATACAATAGGACCTAATAGCCCCTCAACAAATGAATAGTCACTACCACTGGCCAAATAAAATATGAAATATTAGTATACAACAAGAATAGTCCGTAGGGTAGCCAAAGTCTTAAAACAAAAAGGTAGTCATTTAAATTTAAATTAGTTCTACTAAAATGAGGTACTAATGACAATATTGTAAAGATATCAAACTTGATAAATCTCTATTACAATTATATTAAATATATATATTACATCCAAAAAATGAGTTGTTCCATACTCATTATATAATATTTAAAAACAAACCACATTAAATTTATGTCCCTCTTAATATCAAATTGTATTATATTAACAAAAAATATTATATCCAAAAAAAAGTGAGTTTGGTCAGACTCTCTAAATCCTAGTTAAAACCTAATAACACATGAAGTGTCCCTTTTTCCTCCCGAATATTTTATAATTAAATTATCAAAAAAAAAATTATCATAAAGGTATTCACCTTATCATATGCATATGATCAGTTAACAGTAAATATAAAGTAATACGTAATACAAAAGGTCAAATAGTTAAACGACTTATCTTTACAGCACTATAAGTCCATAGGAAAAACTCCTCTTGGCACGGCTACATCAGTTTGTGGCTGTAAAGACGAATCCTGGTCACAAAAGCCACAACCAGTCACTGGTCTCTGGGTGACAGCAAAATCCACGGGTTTGCTAACTATGTATCTAAGGATTCTGTTACTAGTATCCTTGAGGGAATATTCTCAAGAGAATATCCTCAAGTAAAGTGAAATTAATATTTTCACGTGACGGAATCTAAAATGATTATTTAATTTAATAAATATGTAATTCAATAGGTGTAGCAGCATGGATTGACTGCACCAAAACAAAACATCAAAACATTAGGTATTAGGTTAAGTAAACATCATGTCAAATTTATGAAGTTACTTTCGTAGGCATGGCAAGCTTGCGCCATGAAAAGAACATGCGCAGAATACAGAAGGCTGTACCACATTTGTAGAACCTTTTATATTCCACCAAAAAAGTTAGGTAAAAAAAAGAACCAAAAAAACTTAATGATAAGATATGGAATAGATCGGACTTTAGTTTGACTATATAAAAAAAATGACCTTATGTTCTTTGCAAGTAAATCAAGGAAATTTTATATTTAAATTATTTCGGAACTCAAAAATAAATCTCTAAAGAAATACTAAATACAATGATAAATTTGATTATATGATAAAGAGATAATACGTATAAAATGATTTACTTACATGGAGCTCGCAGCACGCCAAAAAACTCTTCCTTTTTATGTGGAACTCTTATAAATGAATATTGATTTTTAAAATTAATTATTACTATTATTATTAATGAATTATATTCTTCCCCAAATTATTTTCCTTGCTCCAATTCCGTCACTTTGAAGGTGAACAATTTCACCGGTTGGCGTGGCTGCGTATCGAGTTCTGACCAAAACTAATCGCTTCGCTTCCGCACAAAATCGATCTTCCTTTCAAAGCGATAACAGCGCGTGTGGGGGAAAATGTCGATTCAAAATCGATCGTAGGCGGGTAATAAAAATTTCTTGAGGGGTTTAAATTGGACTAGTCAGTAGCGTAAACGCTACATTCTCCCTCATCTCCAGCAAAAAAAAAAAAGGAACTTTTTTTTTTTTTTGTGGCAGAACGATCTAACGCTGGGTCGACAATGAACGTTGATACGTTAAAATTGAACATTTTCCTCACCAGTCAACCATTTGCTCAGGAATTGGAACAAAATCAAGGACGAAATAAAAATATGGAACGAAGAATATGAGACGAAGTCATACATTTTTTTTTTAATGCGATAATGTATGTTAATTTAGTATAAACCAAAGATTAAAAAAAAATATATACATTTTAAGTTTAATTCTATAACATTACAGATCAAGTTAACTTTTAACACTACTTATCTACATTCTCAAGTATTAGTAAAAACAACCATCGTTAAAACTACATTATAGGTGTGTATTAACAACCCCTAACACAATATCTCCAAGAACCATTCATAACAACGAAATTCAAACAAAGTCCTATGAACTTTACCCAACGTTGATACTAGAGCGACCAGATTCTATTCGTCACCATAGAGTTCAATGAGGGCCTAATTACTCAGGACTAGTTGAAACTACAAACCTAAACATATATATGGTTCGGGATATCAACAACATATTGAAAATCCAAGGTAAAAGATAATTCAATACACCTACTTGCTTTAGCAGCGGTAGGAAACACACAATCGGTAAAGGCACAGTAGCCTAGATACTAGCAAGCCCACTATACTCATGGTATAGGGTATGCTAAAAAAAGGTAAGTAAGATAAATGCAATCCCAACTCATAGTAAAGGATATGCACAAAAGGTAAAAGATAATTGCACGTCCAGATCTACTCATGGTAGAGGATATGCACAAAACTCACTTCTACCAGCTATACACTTGGTAGAAGGAAAGATAAAAGAGATCCTAACTGTAATACCTAAACTGTACTATTGACGTGTTCCAATTCTTTACTCACGACAAGAACAGTAAAGGACAGATTTTTAGGACTCTATAATCAAGATAAAGATAAGTATATATTCATAAGATATAGATAAGAAAAACTTATCCAGGTAAAGGTAAAGATAATTAACTTCAGGTAAAGGTACGAGATAAACTCAATTAAGGTAAAGATACAGATACCTCAAGGTAAGTACGAGATAAACTCAGTCAAGGTACGAGATAAACTCAAGGTAAAGTACGAAATAAACTCCATTACAGGTATGAGATAAACTCCATAAAGGTAAAGATAAACTCAATTAAGATACAGATAAAGATAACTCAAATCTACCAATCCATATCACTAGTAGAGAGACAGGTAAACAAACAGTATACAATAAGATATGTTAAAACTCAAATACTTTGAGAAGATAATAACATAGGAGATTAACAACTAAGTTAAACAGACTTACTTACTGCTGAATATCAGAACGATCCAATTCTAAATGACACATTCTAATTTCAACCTAAGAGACACTCAAGGAACAACTAATATGTATTGATATATTTCTGAGCCAAGTGAGGGCACACATCCAGGGTGATCAATCCTGAACCCACGCTAAAACACCGACACAGTAAGTGAATATGAATGCATAAGCTTTATGGTCATGATCCACAAAACTATACAACACTCATAAAGAAAATATTTGGAATGTTTTCCTAATTATCCCTGTAAATATCTATTCAACTCAGAACTCAAGATGGGGAAATTCCCATATATCCATCCTGTACTCCTATGATATGCAGTTGGACTTTTAAGAGAAAACAAACAACAAAATTAACAAGTCCATAAACTAAGATAATAACCAACATTAAGATAAGATAAAAAAAAATAGAAGGCAAAATAGCACAACATCTTATGGTTTTTTGCCAGGTAAACAAAATAGATAATCAGATCTTAAACAACCAAACTGGTACAGAAGTGATAAGGGACCAGTTAATCTTCATCTGAAGATGAAGAATCCGAATTATCTGACAAGTTATGTGGACCTACTGTCTTATCCTCCAGTAAGTCTTTGACATGAAACCTTCCTAGTTTCCTACCAGTAGAAGTTTCCTTCAACTCATAAATTAAAGGAGAAATCACCTTAATAACTGTGCAAGGTATGTACTTCTGACATAACTTGGCCGATTGGAAGTTCACTTTATCAGACTTGACAAAGTTCCTCTTTAAAACAGAATCTCCAACTCTGAAAGATAAGGCTCGCTTTCTCAGGTCATACTGGCATTTATTTCTAGCATAAGATGCTTTCAACCGTTTGCGAACATCCACATAAATATCAGGAAGATGCTGAATATCTTCTAAACGGTGTAATTTATCTGATATAGTGGGAAAGTTATTGGCATTCTCTGAAATCTTACCAAAATAATCACCAGAAAGAGGGACATGACGACCAAACATCAAATAAGATGGAGGACATTTGGTTATTTCGTGAGAAGAAGTCCTGATCGCTTGTACTATAGAGTGGATATGAGTATCCCAAGCTCTCTGATCAGGAAAAGAATAAGATCGTAAAGCGGTCACGATTGATTTGTTCACTCTTTCGGTATGGTTGACTTGTGGATGATAGTTCGCATTGTACCAGATCTTTTGGACATTGTATTTAGCCATGAGATCGCGGAAAAGCCTTAGCTGTGAACTGGGTCCATTATCGCATGAACACATTTGGGGAACACCATAAATTAAGAAAACTTCATTCTCGAGGTATTTAATAATAGAAGAAGTAGTTGCCTTCGACATGGTATGGACCAAAGGAAATTTAGTAAAATAATCAACAACTACTAAAGCATATTGGGAACCTTTATAGGACCTAGGGTACGGACCAATGAGATCTAAAGATATCAGTTGAAATGGAAAATCAATCCGTCGATAACTACCCATTAAACCTGGTTGGGGAAGATTTGTCGGTTTGCATGTAGCACAGATTTTGCATTTTGCGATATAGCTACGTACAGTTTGACGCATCTTCGGCCAGTAATAGAGTTCCGATATACGACGGAGAGTTTTGTAAAAACCAAAATGAGCTGCAGTAGGATGGTCATGAAAAGTGGCCAAAACCTCTGCTCTATTAGGAGTTGGAACGACTATCTTCCAATCCGACATTCCAGTAAGGGCATCCATGGAACTTAAGACATGTTTATACAAAACACCATGTTCAACTTTAAAATCAGGAAATTTACCTGGTACATTCTGTACATCATACAACATTTTTCGATACCAGTCATCTGGTTGTAAGGAAGATAAGTCTAACAAATTAATATCGAAAGTTCTAGAGAGTGCATCAGCGACTACTACACCTGAAGCTTTACGATGAACAATTTTATAATCGTATTGTGCCAATTTTAAAATCCACCTAGCCAAACGAGGAGATGGGTTCTTCATACTTTGTAACCACACCAAACTACTATGGTCAGTTATGACCGTGAAACGAACGACCTTCAAGAAAATATCTAAAATGTTCAATACCCGTAATTATAGCTAACAACTCTTTTTCAGTTGTAGTATAATTTTTCTGGGCTTTATTTAATTTCTTGCTGGTGTAGGCTATAGGGTGTTCTTCTCCATCAACAATTTGATAGAGTACCCCACCAGATGCTGTGTTTGAGCAATCTGTCATCAGATAAAAAGGCTTAGTAAAATCTGGGGCTACCATAACAGGAGAATTTGTGAGAGCCTCCTTGATTTTAATGAAAGCTTCATTAGCCTCAGGAGTCCACACAATATTTTGTCCCTTTTTCCGATTTTGAAGTAAATCTGTGATAGGAGACAACAAGGTAGAATAAGATTTAACAAACTTTTTATAATAACCCACCATTCCTAACAATCGACGGACCTGAGTGGTATTTTTAGGCACAGGAAAATCACGAATAGCTGATACCTTATCAGGATCAGTACGAAGACCCTGAGAATCTACAACATATCCTAAAAACTTAATAGACTCACGACAAAAGCTACTTTTATCTAAGTTAATAGTCAAATTTGCGTCTTTTAAACGCTGAAACAACTGCTGCAATACAGAGATATGAGTTTCGAAATCGGGAGTAATGACAAGAATGTCATCAAGATAGTATTGGCAAAATGGATCTAAAGCAGGACCAATTACCAAATCCATTAACCGACACATAGTCTGTGGAGCAGACACAAGACCAAAAGGCATTGTAGTGAATTGGTACAATCCTTTTCCATTGACCGCAAAGGCAGTGAGCTTTTTACTCTCTTCGCTGAGAGGAATCTGTAAAAACGCCTTCTTCAAGTCAATAGATGAAATGAATTTAGCATTCTGTAACTTACTCAGGATGATATCTATACGAGGTATAGGATACGCATCTCTGTTCATAGTTATACTGTTAAGTTTACGTCCGTCAAAACAGACACGAAAAGTCCCATCTTTCTTTTTTGTCAGCCACAAAGGACTACAAAAAGAAGAAGTACTGGGCTCAATAATACCTAACTTAAGCATTTCATCTACCTCCTTTACTAGGCTTTCATGCCAGGCTTGAGGCAAGGGATATTGATATTGCCTGAAGGGCTTGGACGAACCCACATCAATGTGATGTTCGATGAGATGAGTTCTACCCAACTTATTTTTCGAAGATATAGAAGAGAATGATTTGATGACATTATTTAACTTTTCTAATTCATGAGCATTAAGTCGACTCATATCTTTAACCGCATTGACACAAGAGATATTAAATGAAGAAACAGATAAGGAAAATTCAGGAAAATTTAACTCACTATTAAAAGTTTTCAGAAAATCCATACCTAGGATGACTGAATTCTTAACTGACGGAATAACAAAGAATGTAATCATTCTTTTACAAAAACTAACACAAATCTCAGTAGTGAATTGACCTAAAATTGGTTGAACTTGACCATCAGCTGTAGTCACTTGCAAACTTTGATCTATTCCTATATTTACATTGGAATTCTGGAGAAATTCCATACCGAGAGAACCTAAAATAGAGATATTGGAACCTGTGTCCAGTAAAGCTAAACAAGAATGTCCTAAGATAGATATTTCAAGATATGGACGATTATCCTTGTTTTTTCGAACCAACAATGAGTTTATATCTAAATCAACAAACGAAGACAAGGGATTACACGAAGAAACTACAGAAGAATTACGGTGCTCGTGCTCAACTAACGTTGTCCTCTCTTCGGTTGGTATTTGCCGTTCTGTGGTCTTTTGTCTTTCGGTGGAGGGTGAGATGTTTGGCTTGTGGAAGCTTGGGCATCCAGACTCGAGAAACTGGTTCCTTGGTTTTGAGGAGTTTGGACAGTGTTTGTATTCCCTGTATTTTGACGAGGAGTAGGAGCCAGGGCCAACCCACCCCTTCTGTCGTTTCCCGAACAGAATTGGCATTCAAATTTGCGGACACCTTGACGTCCACATCCATAACAAAACCGAATTCTAGGTTCAGAACATTCGTAGTAACCATGTCCTGACTGACGACAATTCCAACAGGTAAGCTTCGAATTAAAAGAAGAGACATTACCAGACCGAGAATAATTAGGCCTACCAGAATAGGATGAGTCATTATTTCTGAAATTCTGATGGATAGGGCTCTAGACACGCTGTCAGAAGACCATGACAAAACTTCTTCTAAGCTTCTTACACTTTTCTGTAAGATCAGCAATCGAGGGAATATCTGTAAGTGCCAGACTAGAATGGTACGATGGCAACAAGTTTTTCTTAATAATCCTGACAATATGAGGTTCAGAAAGAGGAGTCTCCAGACGTTTACACATACTAACAATCTCATTAATAAAAATTGTAACTTTCTCCTGTGGAGCTTGTTTACGAGACTTGATTTCGTCAAGGAGATTATCCTCATAGTTATATGGAAGAAAATCTGATCTGAGTTTGGCAACTAACTCTTGCCAAGAAGCAAAACTACCTCGGTTATTGAGGTACCAAGTAAAAGCTGAATCTTTAAATAAATCTGCAGCAGAAGAGTAACACTCTTCCTCACTGTTACCACGTGCTATACGCATACATTCTACCTTCTCTAAGAAACTAACAACGTTCTCATTATCTTGACCTGAAAAATGCACACCCCATTTATGAATAGGAGCAGACTTAACAAAAGGAAACGAGTTGACTGGAACACTAGCATTATGAGGAGTTGACTGTGCCTGGGGAATCACTTTACAATCAAGTTCACCTTCCAGAATCAAAACTCTGAAATTAAGAGACCTCTTCACTTCCTCCTCTTCCTCTGTTGTAGCTTCTAACAGATGGATTCTAGCTGCAACATGACCTAACCGAGAAGTATAACGAGCATAGGCAGTATCACTAGAAGAACCAACAAAAGAATTAATTTTGACCACCAGATCTGCAAGAGTAACCTCTATTTCAGCAATCTCATCCTTAAAATTAAGATGGGAAGCTGACAGAACAGCGAAACTCCGATTGGATGAAGTTTGCTTCAATGCACCACGCAACACTACCCTTTTCCTTTCCACCGTTGTCAAAGATGGATCGTTTAAGTGACGGACTCTCAACTCATACTCTAATTCAGGAGCTAACAGATGCTCTACCTTGAACGCAGACATATTACACAACAGAAATATACAAGAGAATGAGTAAAAGTAGGTAAAGTTTTAACTTACTCTCTGTCCTCAAATTAATATTCTGAAGGGATACCTATACCAGTAATGTTTAATTGTTTTGGTCCAGTTATGAAATCCAATGACATATACTGCTACAACACCCTAAGGAACCTAAAATTTCAAAACTGTTATTTCGAGGTAGTGACTCAACTTATTGGCTACTCCGGACTTGTAAAAATATGTGAAATAGTTAACTTTAGTTATTTAAATTTTTAATTAATTTATTATTAATTTAAATTGTTATTTAATCAATCAAAAACAAAGCAATTTATTCAGTCTACACAGTATATAGCAAAAACAAGTCAATTTTATAGATATAGATATAAGGTAATGTCCAAAAAAAAATTGAAAAACAAAACTAAACGTTAAAATGAAAATCTAAAAGCACAACCAGTGAAAACCACAACAACCCAAGATCAAAATCAAAAGTTAAAGGAGATATATATATATATATTTTTTTTAAGGCAGAAGTGGGAAGGAAAAGAAGCCACACGCTTGGGTCTAGCCAATTGAAACCTTTTTCCTTCCCGAATATCTTTATAATTAAATTATCATCA
The DNA here is from genome assembly GCA_918026665.1 of Diabrotica balteata. Classification (NCBI taxonomy): domain Eukaryota; kingdom Metazoa; phylum Arthropoda; class Insecta; order Coleoptera; family Chrysomelidae; genus Diabrotica; species Diabrotica balteata. The sequence goes on along the minus strand of OU898277.1, from coordinate 144,526,506 downwards.
AAAAATTATCATAAAAGGTATTCACCTTATCATATGCATATGATCAGTTAACAGTACATATAAAAGTAATACGTTAATACAAAAGGTCAATAGTTAACGACTTATCTTTACAGCACTATAAGTCCATAGGAAAAACTCCTCTTGGACGGCTACATCTAGTTTGTGGCTGTAAGACGAATCCTGGTCACACAAAGCCACAACCAGTCACTGGTCTCTGGGTGTACAGCAAAATCCACGGGTTTGCTAAACTATGTATCTAGGATCTGTTACTAGTATCCTTGAGGGAATATTCTCAAGAGAATATCCTCAAGTAAAGTGAAATTAATATTTTCACGTGACGGAATCTAAAATGGTTTATTTAATTTTAATATATTGTCAATTCTATAGGTGTAGCTGCATGGATTGGACTGCACCAAAACAAAACATCAAAACATTAGGTATTAGGTTATAGTAAACATCATGTCAAATTTATGAAGTTACTCTTCGTAGCATGGCAAGGCTTGCGCCATGAAAAGAACATGCGCAGGAATACAAGATGGCATTGTACCACATTTTGTAGAACCTTTTTTTATTCCACCAAAAAAATTAGGTAAAAAAATGAACCAAATAAAACTTAATGTTAAGATATGGACTAGATCGGACTTTTAGTTTGACTATATATAAAAAAATGTACCTTATGTTCTTTGATAAGTAAATCAAGGAATTTTTATATTCTAAATTATTTCGGAACTCTAAAATAAATTCTCTAAAGAAATACTAATACAATGATAAATTTGATTATATGATTAAAGAGATAATACGTATAATATGATTTACTTACATGCGAGCTCGACAGCACGCCAACATCTATTCTTCTTTTATATGGAACTCTTATAAATGATTATTGGTTTTATTATACAAAATTTTCTTTATTATATATTTTTATTATAGGATTATTATTCTTCCCAAATTATTTCCTTGCTCCAATTTCCAGTCACTTTGAAGGTGAACAATTTCCACCGGTTGACGGGTCTGCAAATCAGTTCTGACCAAAACTGATCGCTTCGCTTCCCGCCACAAATCGATCTTCCTTTCAAAGCGATAACGCGCGTGTGGGGAAAATGTCGATTCAAACTCGATCGTGAGGGGTAATAAAAAATTTCTTGAGGGGTTTAAATTG